>CM066033.1:123030079-123486959 GCA_033557465.1 Ichthyophis bannanicus | reverse complement strand
CAGCCTTCTTCTTTGCAGGCCCTGCCCTTTGGGAAAACTCACTTCCGCCTCCCTCCATCTTCGAGCCTCACACACCATACCTTCAAGCGCGACCTTAAGACCCACCTTTTCTCCCTAGCCTTTGTACCTCCCCTCCCCTTTTGTGTGATCTCAAACTACTGAACATTAACTGTATCCTTTCTCTCTCCTGCTTCTTGTCGGCATTGTAACCTTCCTTTCCCTTCTTCCTGGCCTCGTGCCTACCTTATGGTCTAATTTTGTAATATTGTAAACCTCTCTGCTTTTCCAAAAAGGGCGGTATATCAAATAAAATAAACATAAACCTAAACAAAGGGCCCCACGCCCGCGTGGAAGTCCCGCATGGCTGGCGCTTGGGAACGCAGCATTTCTTCTAGCATTCCACAATCGCTTCCCAGGAGGCGCTCACAGCCCAACTTTCGTCTGACTCGGTTGCCCAGAGACCGTGGGTTCCCTCATGTGGGGACACTGGAAATCCGTCCAGGAAAACCCCCCCGAGAGCTGTGGCCCTCATGAGGGTCCTCGACATCACTATCTCGCTTGCCCTCCCGTTCCTCGGGGGCGAGCTCTTCCAGGGCCATCCGGCCTCCAAGCGTGCCTCGGGCCACTGGCTACGGGACTCCTCAAACGATTTCCTCAGACTGGGAATCCGATGGGGGATCGGTTCCTCCCCGGAGGGGGGGGGGGGGACTAGTGCTTATCAGGGATCGTTCCGTCAGACCCCTCCCCGCCCGAGTTTCAGCGACGCTCAGCCACCCGAGGGACCACCGATCCTCCTTGGTGTTCGTCCGGAATATGGCACTGGGGCTCTCTAACCTGGCCACTCAGGCCGAGGAAGACCCTCAAGCTGAAAGAACTCAACATTTCTTCAGGGTACGAGTACCCCCGCCTAGGGAGTCTTCTCACGTTCCCGGGAACAATCTGTCCCATGCTGTCCCATTCTGTCCCCCGCCTGCTCTTCGCTCCGCATGTGGGAGGTTTACCCGCCTCGGTCCCCATCGTGAGTAAGTGGCCTCGACGCACTATGTACAAGATACAACGTGGCCCTGGGTTTGGCAGAAAGACCCAATTCCCCTCACACCTCCAGGGTCGTGGAGTTTGTCCATCGATGGAAAACAGAGCGCGGAAATCGCACCTCGTCAGTTCCCCCGGGCCAGGAGTCGAGAGCCCTTGATGCCCTGGGCCGCATGGCTTAACCAAGGCTCCATGTCTCTCTTGTTCGCATTCAAGCGTACCAACTCTAAATGGGCAGGTTTTCTTGCTGCGGACTTGGTCCGGAGCTCAGAGTTTCGTTTTCTCTCCCCGGCCTCGGGAGGGTGGAGCCTCTCAATATTGATGTTCAGTTCTCGTCATAACGGTCCGTCTGACTGCTCAAAATACCTCTGCCCGAGCCGCATACAATGGATTTGAGTCACGCTCAAGTGGAGGCCGCGGGGCATCCGGAGCCCACCACGTCAGGCATGACCTCCAACATCAACACATCAGACTTTGGAGCAGTGGAGTACAGGAAAAACTCATGGATGTCCCCTGCCTCACAGCGCAGCCAGGCTCTTTGGCAAAGCCGATGGAGGTTTAAAAGCCACAGCGTAATAGAGAACGGAGCTTCGTCATCAGGACCCTTCTCTCGCACAAGACCACCACCTCCCCTGGAAAAAAGCAACAAGGCCAGGAAGCCTTTCTTTCCCAGGAAGGGCCCTTCAGTCCCTGATGGCTACCCACCTAAACCCGACCACCCCCACGCCGACCACTCTGGTTCAGGATAAGATCCTCCAGGGGCAATTGTAAGCCGAACAGGGCCCCAAGCTCAAACCCCGGCTCTTAACCACACCCACCCACGCAGGAGCTTTTGACGCGGACGCCATTGGCATAGCCCCTTGCCCTCCCCCTCAGCACGCAGCAGCCAGTGGGAGGATGCCGGTCTTTCGCCCTTCTATAGGCTTTCCCATCACCTCGGACATCTGGGTTCTCGCAGATCGTCCAAGACGTCTATCGCCTTCAGCTTAATTCGACAGGCTTCCACCTTCTTTTCTCTTTCTCCGGCAGAGCCTCCTCGACTCCCTGCGCACACAGGTGTTTCCTGCAGCGGGAACTTTCTTTTTTTTTCGTCCCCTCTCCTCGCCCAATGGGCAGTACGAGAAGGTCCCTCCGCCACCTTTGAAGTTGGTGCTTTCCTATTCCTGGTACTTCCTCAATCCCGAAGAAGATGGGGGGTCTGCAGTCCATCCTCGCCCTCCGAAAATTAAACAAGTTTTCTTGGTGCAGGACGAAGAAATTCACATGTTATCCCTTGACATATCTGCTGCCCTTTCTCCGGTAGGGCGACTGGCTATGCTTATTGGGTCTAAAAGACGCTTAAGCCCACATCTGTAATCCACCCCCTGCACAGGCAGTACCTGCGCTTCAGGGTGTGGGGAAGAGCACGTCCAGTTACAGAGGTGCTCAACTTCAGCCCCGCAGTCACCCCCCATGGGTCTTCGCAAAAATGCCTCTACTCCACAGTAGCCACCTGTCTCAGGCGTCAGGGCGTACTGGTCTTTCCCTACTACGATGACTGGCTCGTTATGGGACCCTCAGTTGAGGAAACCCGGCGAGCGACGTCACGCACAATCCTTCTGTTAGAAGGCCTGGGGTTCTTGGTCAACTACCCAAAGTCTCACCTCGAGCCGACACAGGCTTGAGAGTTTATCGGAGCATGCCTCGATACTCAGCGGGCGACCGCATTCTTGCCAGCGGGATTGCGCCGACTGCCATCCGAGCCCTGACAGCTCAGGTCCAAAGCACCCCCCGAGTCACAGCTCAGACGATGCTACGCCTCCTGGGCCACATGGCCCCTACAGTCCATGTGGTTCCCCATGCCTGACTACACATGCGTACAGCTCAGTGGTGCCTCAGCACCCAGTGGAGCCCATCCATCGGTCACCTTAGGGACCCTGTCAGGGTATCTCCCGACCTTTGTTTGTCCCTGAGTTGGTGGCAAAACTTCTGCAACCTCCTCTGGGGGTTGCCCTTCCAGCCCCCACCGCACAACAGGTGCGACAACGGATGCTTCCTTGCGGGTTGTTGTCCACCGTAGGGCAGTGGTCACCCGAGAAGGCCCAGCAGCCGATAAACTTATTCGAACTCCGGCTGATTCGGTGGGCCCTGTGGACCTTTGAGGGCCACCTCAAGGGGCAGTCGTACTTGTGCAGACTGACAACCACGTGGCGATGTTCTACGTTCAACAAGGAAGGGGGCACCAGATTGTGCCCCTCTGCCGGGAAGCGGTCCTCCTCTGCTCCTTTGCCATCCGTCGGAAGATGTCCCTCTGGCGGCCTAGCTCCAGACTAGACCTGGACAGAACTGTTTTTCCTTTCTCAGACAGACAGTGGAGGAAACAGCATTAAACACGGGCAATTTCCATTTATCTTCTGATCACAGCTCTAAAGAAAAGAGAGGTACTGAAGAAGCCAAGAGACACACTGCTGCTCAGCCCTCACAAAGTTCTCCGGAGTCCACGGGAGGCTAGTCCTCATACCGGAGCCCAATAAAGACCAGCCCAGGAGCGGCAGCAAACAGCTCCCCACAGCACTCTCCTCCAAGTTTTATCTAGTCTTTCAAAATGCTGCACTCATCCTGCCAGTACACTGTCAGTGCTTCAGGTTTGGAGTTCCAGACTTGGTGCACTCTGGCTCTCCCTTTGCCTGAGCCACTGCAACTATTATCGCCACTCATTAAATCCCCCAAGGACTGGTGCCAGACTCATGTCTCTCCCCTAACCCTCGTGGCTGCGGCAACAACAATCTCACAACAAACGCCAGCGAGTACCAGAAGAAAGAGCAGCAGTCGTTATAGGTGACCCTACTTCTTCCAATATTCCTGCGATGTCACCCAGTATTCTGAGCCAGCATCTAACTATCCTGACAAAGAGATCTCAGCGCTTCTTCACAGCAAAATAATCCAGAAGGTTCTATAGTCCCAGCAAGGACAAAGGTTTTTTTCCAAGTTTTTTTATTTTATTTTTATTTATTTTATTTATTTTCATTTCTTATATACCGCACTATTTGCGATCAGCGCGGTTACATAAAACAAACAGTATCCGACAATAAACAAAAGTCAGGTCATTACATTGAACAGGAACAAGTAACTTGGATAACCGGGAAAACTATATTTCTCATTCCCACAAAATTGGATGGTCTCAGACTAATCTTGGACATCTGCAACTTCTCTTTTGTATGTAGAAAAAGAAAAGTTCAAAATGAACTCCCTAACATGATACTACCAGTGCTGGACAGGAATGATAGCCTTGCCTCCATTGACCTGAAGGATGCCTACATTTACATTTCCATACACTCAAAACACTAGCAGTTTCTATGGTTCTACATCCTGAACCACCACTTCCAATACAAAGACTCCACCCTTCAAATTATTGTCAGCTCCCAGAGTATTCATAAAATGCCTGGCAATGGTTGCGGCTCAGCTTGACAAACACATTGTTCCTGCCTGAATGATTAGCTACTGTCCAGCGTCACTGCAATAGGCATTCATCAGTCTGTTTAGGAAATGTGCCCCTTGCAAAATTTAGTGTGTTTTTCAAATTAATCTAGAGAAATCCAGCCTCATTAGAATACAATCCATTCTCCAGGACCAAGCAGGAAGTCAGTCCTCACATATGGGCGACGTTGGCGTCGACGGAGCCCCCATGCGGAGCATTTCCCCAGCTTTCAAAGAAAGCCTTTGGGAATGCAGGCACACATCTCGGTCCCCTTCCTGCCCAAAGGTGCCATCTTGCTCAGTCTTCTTTTTTTCCGCTGAGACCTATGGATGCCTGTCCTTGTCACCCGTTTGAAAAAAGTTGATTTTTCTGCGTTGGGTCGAGTTTTTTCTTCGGTTCGACGTCTGTTCCTTTCCCGCCTGGACTCCGTAACACTGGTTGCCGAGCCCAGATCTCTCTTTTCAGGTTTTGTCCTTAGAGACTGCATTCGCGCCTTTTTTTCTTTTCCCTGGTAGCCCAATTTTTTGATCTTGCAGGGGCCCTTTTTCCCCCGATGGCTGCCAGTGGCTTTAAGAAGTGTGATCGGTGCAAGAAACTCATGTCTCTCACTGACACACATGACTGCTGCCTCTGGTGCCTAGGGCCAGACTATGATTCTACGGTCTGTAGCCCCTGTGGCAAAAATGTCTTCCAAGGCATTATGGAGCCGTCAGCACCAGCGTGAGAGGATCTTCTCCAAATCTGCCTCTGACGGTGTCCGGACTTCATCAGAGGTCTCGATGCCTCGGGAGTCTGACCCCGAGCATCGTTGGGGCTCCTCTGAAAGGGAGTCAACCTCGAGGGAGCATCAAAGGAAGAAGAAACCCACGAGGGCGGCATCGCGTGGACGCCTCTTGGCTCCTCGAGGGCCAGGTCGCATAGCCGGGGTCTTCGGAGTCGGAGAGGCCTGCAAAGCATCCTCGTGTAGAGTCGGAGGCCCCGAGTCATGTGAGTACTGTAATCCTCGTGGACTCTCCTCCGGGGGAGCCGACATCGTGGCCCCGAGTCGGAGGCTGCTGGGTCTCCTGAGCTTGGACTCATGTTGACGGCCTTGGAGAGCAGATTGATTGCCTTCATGGAACAGCAGCGGGTGCTGATCGCCGGTCTCACCAGCGCATCTGCCCCGACCACCGGGACATTGACATCCAAGTCAACCCCGGAGGCCGAGCCGATCCTCGAGACCATGCGAACTCGAGTCGATCCTTGGCCGAGGTCACCCTCGGCCTCCCGTTCGGGACCGAGGATTTCGACGCCGGTAAACTCGGCGTCGGGGCGGATGGCGACGGTGCCCGCCCACTCTGAGCCGCCCGATTCCTCCTCGGAGGAATCGGCGTGGGAAATGGAGGAGGAGGAGTCCCCTGACACTTTCCGGACTTGGTTGTGTCCCCTCTGACTCACCGGGATCCGAGCCTCGGACAAGGTCTCCTCTGGAGGATACCAGGTTCTCGGATTTCGTAAGGGACATGGCCAAAGCATTGGCATTCCCTGCGGACCTCGAGGAGGAGCCTCGAGCCGAGGAGCTCGAGGCTCTGCAGTATGACTCTCCTCCCAAGGAGGCCTTTTACTGTCCCGGTTCCTCCGATGCTGAAGCGGTTGTTCTTCCGCATTGTGGGAGGCGCCGGCCTCGATGCCGGTTCTAAGCAAAGCGGGTTTCAAAAGGCACAGCTACCCCACCACTCCATGGTTGTGGAATCGGCCATGCATCACCAGAAGAGTCAGAACAAGCACACCTCGGTGCCACCCGGCAGCGAAGCCCAGAACCTGGAAGCCCACGGTAGAAAGTGCTTCCAGGGCTCTATGCTAGCTAGCCGAGTCCCGACCAACCAGCCTATACATGGGCAGATACCTTCGAGACCTGGCAAAGGAGATTGCCGGGTTCTCTGCTGGTCTGTCCAAGGAACCTTTGCAGAGGTTCAAGGCCTTGTCTTCTGGTATTCAAGAGTGCTCGAAGTTTATCTCTCGAGCAGCCTACGATGGATTTGAGGCTTCGGCCTGAGTAGCAGGGGCCGGCATCGGTACACGCCGCCAGGCCTGGCTACAATCCTCGGGACCTCGAGCCATGGGTACAGGACGATTTGGTCGATGTCCCTTGCCAAGGTGAAAACCTCTTTGGCAAGCCCATGGCCGAAAAGGCTGCAGAACCCGAGACCGAGATTCTTACCCGGACAAGGCTGTCCAGGAAAACCTCTGCCCCTTCTCAGAAGAAGGGCTCGGGGAAAAAGGCCTTTTACCTGTGGAAGACCACTGCCTACAAAACCTACCCTCACTACCAGGCCTCTGCAGCTCCCCAACAGGGCCAGCAGGCCAAGGGGCAGGGTCATGGGCCCCATAGCAGAAGGTTCCCAAGCCTCCTACTCTAGCTTCTGCTCAGCAGGGAGGGGGGTTTTGACTATGCTGGTATAGCCTCTCCTCCTCTACAGGGCACAGGAGGTCGGCTGACCCTGTACGCAGACAGGCGGCCAGCCATCACAGGGGATACTTGGGTGTTAAGCATCGTCCCGACGGGCTATCTTCCTTCTCCACTTCACCCAGATACCCCCCTCCTACTTTCCAGGGGATCCTCCAAGACCCCCTCTGCACAGAAACTTACTCCTTCAGGAGTTGGAAGGTCTGCTGCAGGACCAGGCGATGGAACCGGGTGCCCCACCACCTGGAAGGGCAAGGCTTCTACTCAAGGTACTTCCTGGTACCAAAAAGAACAGGGGGCCTCAGACCCATCCTGGACCTGAGAAATCGCAACAAGTTTCTGGAGAGGGAAAAGTTCAAGATGCTTACCCTTGGAATCTTACTGCCCTACCTCCAGCAGGGAGATTGTCTATGCTCCTTAGACCTGAAGGATGCTTATACTCACATCCTCATCCATCCAAGTCACAGACAATTCCTCAGATTTGTGGTGGGAGGGAAGCACTTCCAGTACAGAGTGCTTCCCTTTGGCCTCACCTTCGCCCCCAGGGTTTTTACAAAATGCCTGGCGGTGGTTGCGGCCTACCTTAGGAACCAGGGGATCTTTGTGTTCCCTTACCTGGACGACTGGCTTATCAGGGGCCAGTCTCCACAAGAGGCCAGGCAGGCCACCGTCCGAACCATATCCCTGCTTCAGCACCTGGGGTTCGTTATAAACTTCCCAAAGTCCACTTTAGTCCCCTCACAGGATGTGGAGTTCATAGGGGCAAGATTGGATACCATCCATGCAAAGGCCTATTTGCCTGTGGACAGAACTCACAGGCTGATAAAGTTGGCCGGCCAGTTTCGGGCGAACTCTCTGGTCTCGGCCAGACACTTCCTCCGGCTATTAGGTCACATGGCTTCCACAGTGCATGTCACCCCACATGCCCGGCTGCACATGAGGCCGGCTCAGTGGTGCCACAGGGAAATTGTCAGACAGGATAAAGGTGTCCAAACTCTTGGTGGACTCCTTATGCTGGTGGAGGCATCTCCCAAACCTGGTCGGGGAGTTCCTTTTCGGGCCTCCCCACACACTCAGGTACTGACAACCGATGCTTCCCTGCAGGGCTGGGGGGAACACTGCCAGGGGGCCTGCACCCAAGGCCTGTGGTCTCCGTGGGAGGCCGCCCAGCAGATCAACCTGTTGGAATTGAGAGCCATTCGACTAGCCTTACGGACTTTCTCTCGGGTCCTCTCTCACCAGTCTGTCCTAGTTCAGACAGACAACCGGGTGGCTATGTTCTACGTCGTCAAGCAGGGAGGCACAGGATCCCCGACTCCTGTGCCTGGAAGCACAAGCTCTCTGCTCCTGGGCTATCAATCAGGGCATGACCCTCAGGGCGGTCTACCTCCCAGGCCAGGAAAACTACCTGGCGGACAGGCTAAGCAGACTCCCGCAGCCGCACGAGTGGCAGTTGGATCCTCGGGTAGTTCAACAGATCTTTCTGAAGTGGGGACTTCCAACCATGGATCTTTTTGCCAGTCCACTGAGCAGACAACTACCCAGGTTCTGTTCCAGGCAACTGCATCCCTTGAGAACAGCGGCAGATGCATTCCTGATCCCCTGGTCAGAAGGCCTGCTGTATGCGTTTCCTCCCACACCTCTGGTGGCCCGGACTCTATTCAAAATCCAGCAGGACCGAGCCACGGTGATCCTGATAGCCCCCAGTTGGCCCAGGCAGCCATGGTTCCCTCTTCTTCTGCAGTTGGCAGTGGATACTCCACTTCCTCTGGGGCTGCAACCCGACCTTCTGACTCAGGATCAGGGTTCCCTCTTGCATCCCAACCTCAAATCCCTCAATTTGATGGCCTGGCTGCTGAAAGGGTAGTGCTTGCTCCCTTACTCCTATCAAAGGAGGTTGAAGGTTGAAGAGGTGGTGTTGGCCTCCAGGAAGCATTCCACTAGGAAGGCCTATGCTCTGAAGTGGCGTAGGTTTTCTACTTGGTGTTCTCAACAGCAGGCGGATCCCTTCTCCTGCTCGTTCCAGGTGGTGCTACAATACCTGCTCCACCTATCCAACCTGGGACTTCAGTCCAACTCTGTCTAGGTTCACCTCAGTGCCCTCTCAGCTCACCACTCGCCGGTGGATGGACAATCTCTCTCAGGCCACCCTCTGGTGTCATGCTTTCTCAGAGGCCTGCTTCTGCTTAAGCCTCCTATTCGTCCACCGGCCACTGAGTGGGATCTCAATGTGGTCTTGCAGCAACTGACTCGCCCACCTTTTGAGCCGATGGCAACCTGCCACTTGCGTTTCCTCTCCTGGAAGGTGGTGTTCCTTGTGGCACTCACCTCGGCTAGGCGGGTGAGTGAGCTTCAGGCCCTGGTCTCAGATAGGCCGTATACCAGGTTCTATAGGAACAGGGTAGTCTTGCGGACTCATCCTAAGTTCCTTCCAAAGGTAGTGTCCTCCTTCCACCTCAACCAGGAGGTGGTACTTCTGACGTTCTTTCCCAGGCCGCACGCCAGTAGGGCCGAAACTGTCTTGCATACCCTGGATTGTAGAAAGGTGCTGTCCTTTTACCTAGAACATACGGAGGGGCATAGAAGGGCTTCTCAGATCTTCATTTCCTTTGACCCTAATAAATTGGGGTTGCCTGTCACTAAGCGTATGTTGTCCATCTGGGTGGCAGACTGTATCGCCTGGGTGTACAGCCGGCCTCTCCTTGGAGGGTTGGGTCAGGGCGAAGGCCGCATCAGTAGCTCACTTCCGTTCTGTTCCATTGGCAGACATCTGCCGGGCCGCTACTTGGTCTTCAAGCCAGACTTTTGCGGACCAACTACTGCCTCAAGAGGGAGTCCCATAGGGACAGTGCTTTCGGGCAAGCGGTACTCTGTAATCTCTTTGAGGTTTAGGCAACTCCTACCCTCCGGCCCTGGTATTGGGCTACCGTTCAGGTGTGGTCTCGGAGAGGATTCTCTCACTGTTGCTGAGGCTCTAGAGGGAGCTCTATTTTTCTGCCTGGGTTCCTGGTAGCCCCGAGCTAGGGAGTCACCCATATGTGAGGACTGACTTCCTGCTTGGTCCTGGATAATGAGTTGTTACTCACCTGTAACTGGTGTTCTCCTGGTGCTGCTGTAATCTGTCCTCACAACCCTCCCTCCTCCCCTTGGAGTTGCAGTTGTATATAGTTCATTTTCTTTTTTGTGCTGTCTTTTAGCTATGTCATCAGACTGAGCAAGATGGCACATTTGGGCGGGAAGGGGACCGCGCATGTTTGCCTGCATTCCCAAAGGCTTTCTTTGAAAGCTGGGGAAATGTTCCGCATGGGGGCTCCGTCGATGCCGATGTCACCCATATGTGAGGACTGATTCCTGCTGCTCCTGAAGAACACCTGTTACAGGTGAGTAACTACTCTTTCTCTCCATTGGCGCACAGATACACGAGGCAAAAGAAGGCATATTAACCAAAGGACAAAGCATCCAGTCTTTTCCAGCTTGCTTCATCCTGGCACTTAATCGACTATCTTCCTCTGACCAAGAAATAAAGGGCATCATTCTTGCTTCCAGAAGACTATCAACTAGAAATATTATCAGCTCAAATGGACCAGATTTGCGAATTGGGCTACAGATCATCTTAACAACTTCACATGACCAAATCTCCAAGTACTCTCCCATCTTTTCCACTTTTAAGAATCAGGGCTAAAGATCTATTTGATCCACCTTTACCTTTCAGTCATAGTGGCCTACAGTGAATGCTTGAATAGAAAGTCCTTTCTATGGATCTTTTAGCTTCCTGCTTCATGAGACCTCATGAACACCAGACTTCAAAACCACCCTCCCCTATCAGGAAAGGGGCCTCAACATTATCCTCATTGAGCTCATGGAGAGCCCCTTCATAAGAACATAAGATAAGATATGACATACTGGGTCAGACCAAGGTCCATCAAGCCCAGTATCCTGTTTCCAACAGTGACCAATCTAGGTCATATGTACCTAGCAGTTTCCCCAAAAGACACAGGTTCCACAATGCTTGTCCTGGATCAAGCATTGATATCCTGGGTCCCTTCTTAATAATGGTTTATGGACCTTTCCTCCAGGAACTTGTCCAAACCTTTTTTAAACCCAGCTACACTAACAGCCTTTACTACATCCTCCGGTAACAAATTCCAGAGTTTGATTACACGTTGAGTGAAAAAATATTTTCTCCTATTAGTCTTAAATAGTTTACCCTGTAGCTTCATTGCATGTCCCCTAGTCTTTCTATATTCTGATAACGTAAACAATTGATCTACATTTACCCGTTCCACTCTGTTCATTAATTTATAGACTTCTATCATATCTCCCCTCAGCCGTCTCTTTTCCAGGTTAAAGAGCCCTAACCTTTTTAGCCTTTCTTCATAGGAGTATCCTTCCATCCCCTTTACCATTTTGGTGGCTCTTCTCTGAACCTTCTCTAAAATCGCTATATCCTTTTCTAGTCCTTCAAACTGCTAGGGCTTGCTTTCGCTCAAATATCACACTTGGAAGAGTATTTTCCTGATGGCAATAACTTCAGCAAAGAAAATCAGTGAACTACAAGTTCTAGTGCACTATACATTCAATTCTTTTATAGTCGAGTTGTTCTCAGGACTCATCCAAGATTCTTTCTTCCTAAAGCAGTGTCAGAATTCCACATAAATTGATTAATAGTACTGTTGGCTGCCTTCCCAGGTGCCTATCCCGGTGAAGCAGAATCAACATTACATACGTTGGACTTCAGAAAGATGCTTCTACGCTGTCTTCAGGCATGAAGACAATACAGATGTCATTTTTAACCCAAATGACCCCAGTAAAACAGCTTTGAAGCTAATCCTATCTGTCTGGATATCAGGAATTGCATAGTATCTTCTGTACACAAGCAGATAAACAACTGATAGGACAAGCTAGACCCTATTACCGTAGGGCAAAAGCGGTCTCTGTGGCCACTTGAGATCTGCTTCAGTCTCAGATATCTGCAGAGCCTCTATGTAGTTCTCAGTTCACACATTCACCAAGCTTTACTACCTAGATCAATTCACAGCCCAAGATGCTGCCTCTAGGTAGGCAGTTTTCGGAAATTTGTTTGTTCACTGACCTGCAAGAGAGCACATCTTAAGTTACCTATCTCACCTTGTTTCCTCTACACTATATGCTTCATCTTTCCTGTCTTGAAATGGCATTCCTTTCTTCCTTGTATTGATTTTAAATTTTTATAAACCACTTTGTACATAGTAAGGGCAATATATATTAAGATCAAATTAAACCCTAAACCTTGGGCTATTGAAATGCTATTCATGGCTATGGCCTTCAACTCTGGATTCACCAGCAAGTATGTCTGCATTGTTTTACTTGTCTATGAAGAAAGTGAAGTTGCTTATCTGTAGCAGAGGTTCTCCATAGATAGCAGGGGAATGCAGCCACACTTTACTTTCATATCTTCCCCTTAAAATAAAAAAATAAAAAAGAAAGAAAAGACAGACTTCAATCAATCCTTTCTCTTTTCTGACTTCATCAACCTTGCCACACACAGACTGACAGGCCCTTCATCTTGGCGGGAATGTGGGAACTCATGCACAAGAGGAGAGAGATCAAAAAAGACTTCTCATAACTAGAGGGTGACTTCAGGCACACTGGCTCTGTCTGTGAAGTCACCAGCAACTGTGACTGCCTTCTTTTGCTGCCTATAGATAACCTCTGTTAAGGTAAGCATCTTCAGTGCCCTATACTATGGGCATTAATGTATACAGTTCTCCAGATGTTGCCCCTTTTTTTCTGCTTCTATGCAGGTATTTAATGTTTTACTTACCTGGGAGCTTTGTTCACTCATCCCTGATGGCCTTAGTTTAAAGACCTCTTCAGTAGCTAATCTGTTGTGGAAGACTCTCCATCTTTTTTTTTTTTTTAAATAAAGGATTATTCCGCCACCTTCGCTCCTTGCTTGATCCTGAAGACTTCCGGACTATATTCCAAGCGCTAACCCTACCGCACCTTGACTACGCTAATGCCGTTTTTCAAGGCCTCCCACAAGCCACTTTAAACCCTTTGCAACTTGCCATGAACACTGCTGCCAGAGTCCTCTACGGAGCATCAAGAAGGGACCATGTAACACCTATTCTAAAACAGCTCCACTGGCTCCCCATTCACGGGAGACTGTTGTTCAAAACATTATTACTCACTTTCAAGGCTATCAAAGGCATCACCTCCTCCTCTCTAATGAACCTCATTCAAACCGTTCCACCTAACAGATCCAGGAGAAACTATATCTACAAACTCGCTAATAATCCCTAAGGCAGCAACTAAATGCTCACTAGCGACATCTAAAAGGGCGTTCAGTTTCTATGCCCCTAAGTGCTGGAACGCCTTACCACCCGCAATTCGGGCTATCCCTGATCTAACCTCATTCAGAAAGGCAATCAAATCCCATTTATTCCCCCACTACTACCAGAACATCCAATCACCTTCCTGACCTCCAACCCCCATTGAACACCCAACCTGATCTAAGAATAATACTGTCGTATATACATGTAAATACTTTGTAAATTTGTTTCAGTTCAAAATTTCCCCATGTATTATCCAAGTTCTTTTTCCTGTTCAATGTAAAACCAAACAGCTTGTTCTGGTCTTTTGTTGTACTGTAAACCGCGCTGATCCCAAATAGTGCGGTATATAAGAGCTTGTAATAAATAAATTGTTAAATCTAATGCAGCATAGATATGCTTCCACTTCTGAATCAGGCTTTCCCAACAGGTTTTCAGTCCTTACACTTCAGTAGATTAATGCAGCATGAGTAAGGCACTTTTAGTTCCAGAACTCTACAAATAGTCTATCTCTATCTCTAACTCTGTTATGCTTTCCTACAGAGGCAAGGGGGATGGTTTTGTCTGCCCTTCTAAATGTAGCAGATTTCGGCAGCACTGGGTATGTGGTTCTCCTGTTGGAATTCTTTGAGGCTAGCTAAGTATAAATAGTAATTACATATTTTTACTCATAACTTGCAGATAAACAGCTTCCAGTCTCTACCTCAGGCTGGTGCTGTTGATCTGAAGAATGGTTACTGTAAAGTTTGTTCAGCTCCATCTGTCTCTTGGTCTCCCTCAATAGAAGCAGGGCCAACACGTCCATTGAGCAAGAATGTTGTTTGCACAGGGCCCCGCGTTTCAGGGGGCCCCACGCAAACAACATTCTGCCCATCAGCCCAGGAAAACTTTAAAAGAAAAAACAAACTTGCTGCTGCTGCTGTGGCAGCGGCAGAATCAAGTGTCTCCCGCAGGGCCCCCGCCTGTCCAACAGAGCCCTCCCTCCTGTCCGGCAGAGCCTTCCCTCGATCACTCACCTCGGCGCGGTGTTCAGAGCTGCGAAGGGGACTCACTCTTTCCCTCATGTGGCTCTGTTAAGCCCGCTGGGGCTGATTGGGAACAGGCATTTCCTGTTTCCCATCAGCCCCGGCCGGCTTAACAACCGCGAGAGGGAAACTCTCCCTTCACGGCTCTGAAAGCCGCGCCGAGGAGAGTGATCGAGGGAGGGCTCTGCCGGGCAGGAGGAAGAGCTCTGGTGGGCAGGCGGGGGCCCCCCCGGGAGACACGAGACACTTGATTCTGCCGCTGCCACAGCTGGCAGCAGCGGCAGCCAGTTTGTTTTTTCTTTTACAGTTGGCTGGGGGGTCTAGGACTGGAAATGGGCTGATGGGAGGGTTAGGACTGGTAATGGGCTATGGGGGGGGCCTAGGACTGGAAATGGGCTGATGAGGGTTAGGACTGATAATGGGCTATGGGGGGGCTAGGACTGGAAATGGGTTGATGGGGGTTAGGACTGGTAATGGGCTATGGGGGGGCTAGGACTGGAAATAGGCTGATGGGGGGTTAAGAACTGGAAATGGGATATGGGGAAGGATAAGAGTGTAAATGGGCTGATGGGAAGGGTTAGGACTGGGTAATGGGCTATGGGGGGGCTAGGACTGGAAATGGGCTGATGGGGGTTAGGACTGGAAATGGGCTATGGGGGGGCTAGGACTGGAAATGGGCTATGGGGGGGTTAGGACTGGTACCGGGCTATGGGGGAGGCTAAGAGTGGTAATGGGCTGATGGGAAGGGTAGGACTGGTAATGGGCTATGGGGGGGCTAGGACTGGAAATGGGCTGATGAGGGTTAGGACTGGTAATGGGCTATGGGGGGGCTAGGACTGGAAATGGGTTGATGGGGGTTAGGACTGGTAATGGGCTATGGGGGGGCTAGGACTGGAAAAGGGGTGATGGGGGTTAGGACTGGTAATGGGCGATTGGGGAGGCTAAGAGTGGTAATGGGCTCATGGGACGGGTAGGACTGGTCCTGGGCTATGGGGGGGCTAGGACTGGAAATGGGCTGATGGGGGTTAGGACTGGAAATGGGCTATGGGGGGGCTAGGACTGGAAATGGGCTATGGGGGGGTTAGGACTGGTAATGGGCTATGGGGGAGGCTAAGAGTGGTAATGGGCTGATGGGAAGGGTAGTACTGGTAATGGGCTATGGGGGGGTTAGGACTGGAAATGGGCTGATGGGGGGGTTAGGACTGGAAATGGGCTATGGGGGGGCAAGGAATGGAAAAGGGCATGTGGGGTGGTAGGACTAGTAATGCGCTAAGGGGGTGGGCAAAGACTGAAAATGGGGTGATGGGTTAGGACTGGCAGTGGGCCGATGGGGGGCTTAGGACTGGTAATGGGCTGAGTGGAAGGGGGACTTGAACTGCAAATAGCTGATGGGGATGGAGGCTTGGAATGGAAATGAGCTGAGTGGAAGGGGGGCTTGAACTGCAAAATAGCTGATGGGGATGGGGAGCAGGGCTTGGAATGGAAATGGGCTGTGAGGGGAGGGAGCTAGGACTGGAAAATGGACTGAGTGGGGGGAGGGGGGGAGCCAGGACTGGAAAGGGGCGGTTGGGGGGTGCTAAGATTGGAATTGGGAGTTGGTGGGGGCTTGGAGTGAAATGGACATTGGTGGGGCGAGAACTGGAAGTAGGCTCTGGGGGGCTTGGATTGGAAATGGGCTGAGTGGAGGGGAGCTAGGATTTGACATGGGCTGATGGGCTAGGAAAAGGATCGGCTGATGGGGGGCTGGGATTGGAAATGAGCTGATGGAGGGACTCGGATAGGACTGGAAATAGATGGGGGGGCTAGGACTGGAAATAGACTGATGCGGGGGCTAGAAGGGAGCAGATGCTGGGTGGGGCTGGAACTAGAAGGGAGCTGATGTTGGGGGAGGATTAGAATGGGATGGGGCTGGGAGAGTGAAATGGAGAGGGGAAAAATATTTTGTGTGGGAGGGAAGAAAAATCTTCAATTGGCCGGGTATTGGAAGAGTAAGTGAGGATGGAGGGGTAAAATTTGAGTGGATGAAACAGGAATGAGGAAAGAGCAAAAGGAGAAAGATTAGTATGTTAAAGCAGATGTAGAGAGAGAATGGAAAAAACTAGGAGAGAAGAAAGGACAAATGGACAGCAGATGATGGAGAGTTAGCAGAAGACACGAAGAAACCAGAGGAAAGTGGCTGGAGCAATTGCAACTGAAAAAAATGCACAAAAGGTAGAAAAATATCTCTTTATTTTGAATTTATTAACTGGAATATGTCAGCTCTTGGAAATGTGAATCATTAACATCTACGCTTTTAGTACAAGAGGAAATTAATTTATAGTTTTATTTCTACAGTGGTGTTGTACATTCCAAGTTTGGCTTTTGGGGTTCCCAGTTTAATTATTGTCTTCCTGTTTCTAAATTGTGATTCCTTGTTTGGTGATGGTCTGTGTTCTGCATGTGTAACTGAGCTTGAGGTATCCTGTTTATGTAATTCCTATTTGACATTGCCACTTGTTCTCTTTCCCCAGTAGGTCATGTATTGTTATTCTCTGAAATGTATTGGTTTAATATTTGCAGTGTTGGCTTTTGATAGGTAGAGTATGGTGCTTTTTGAGTCATGGTAGTGCTGTTATGATACGGTGGGTTTGCTATGGGTTTAAATTTATTTATTTATTTATTTACATTCTCTTATATACCGTGCTATTCTGCATTAGTGCGGTTTACATTGAACAAACTGAAATTACATTGAACAGGACATTATAACTTGGAGATAACTATTTTACAGAGAACATGGACTATGGAGGGTTAAGTGGCTTGCCCAAGACCACAAGGAGCACCTGTGGGACTAGAATGGGCAGTGTTTGTAGTAGTTTCTAATGTGCTTGGCGGTTGGCACTGGATTATAGTAATGTAGAAATCTCTTAGTCTTTCTTTATCCATACATTCATTAAGAGGCATGTTTACTAAAAGTTAGTGTATGATAACATCATGCAAATATTTATGCAAATGAGGCCCCGCACCCCCCGTGGGCTGCCCCTGACTAGGAGCATCCAGGATCCTTAAGTCTCCCTCCAGATGCCTCCTACAAAAGGTGCCAAAATTCAAAAATTGCATTATGCCTTTGCATGTTCACGTGAAAATGAGTTTCTCCCTCCCTCTCTCTGCTGACTCTTTAATCTGCCTCCAGAGAGCAGTCTGATTGACTTTCAGCAGGTTGGATAGTAGATGTAGGAACAAAATGTCTTTTAGAGATGTTTCCTTTTTGTTTCTGTCTATCACCATTAACCCAGCTGCTTCTGACACACAGCTACTGATAGCATCAGTTTAGAAAGATTACATTAGCATTGTAATATTGCCTAGTTAAAAACAGCAAACTAGACATATCTTATCTCCAGGAACAAGCAGGAATGAGTCTTCACATATGGGTACGTTGGTACCACGGAGCCTTGCGCGGGAACGCTCCCCAGCGTCCAATCAGAAAGCTTTTGGGAGCATCCCTCAGCGCCTGCGTGCTGCCTTCCCGCCTTTCCAACTGTCTCTCCTCAGTTTTCGTTTTTCCGCGGAGCCGGCAGGACGTACTCCTGTCACCGCAGAAATTTTCTTTTTTTAAATTCTTAATTTTTTTGTTTTCTTGTGGTCGCGGCTGTTTTTCCCGCCTCCACCGGTACCGCCGGTGGGTTTTTTCTTTTTCTTTTTCTTAAACTCAGGGAAAGTTTTCCCTCAGTTTCTGTCTTAAATTTTTTGGGCCTGTAAGGCCTCTCCATCATGGAGTCTTCTTCTCCTAAGAAGTGCCTTAACTGTGGAAAGACAGTTTTCTTTTTAGACTCCAACAACTGGTGTCTAACCTGTTTGGGTCCTGACCCTTTTCCTCCGGAGCCATTAGGCTGCAATTTTATGAGAAGAGATTTTCCATTTCGAGTTTCCCTCGATACCGAGTTCCCTTCCAGTGTCAGGGCACCGACCAATTCTTCTCTACAGGATCAGGTAACCCACAAACAGTCTGTTAAGACTAGCCAATCCTTGGGTGGTAGGTCTCATGCCAAGCATGATGACGGCTCCGGCCTTACCCTCAAGACTCTATTGGCTTCAAAACCCAGGCGGGAGTCTTCGGTCTCCAAAGCCTTTAAGGGGTTTCAGGTTGTTCCTGGGGCTCACCCCTCACAGAACATACCTGAGCCATGCTCGGTGGTGGCATCCGCTTCTAGCGGTACCGATACCCCGGCATCGGCACCGGTGTTGAGTGTTCCACTCTTCACCAGGGATCGTCATCTGGCGTCCTCGGTACCTTCGGGACCGGTCGATACGTCCCAGATTGACTTTCCGGTATCAACAGCATTGCCAATACCACCACCGACGTCGGTACCCTCCAGACATGCATCGATAGACTCGCTTCCTTCGATGCCGAGTCTGGAATCGATATCTAGTCTAGAAGACTGGGTACCGACACGTCTCGGAACCGACACTTATCGATTCCGGATGCGCAGTACCGAGGATACTCACCAGGGGTTTTTGGTTGCCTCGGTACCGCTTGAGCAGCCTCCGATGACTGTTTCTATGGCGTTATCGCCTCCGATTCCAGCACACCTACCGGTATCGGTATCGATGTCGATTCCTGCAGTAACATCGGGATAAGCCACTTCCATGCTTTTTTCATCAGGATCGCTCCTTTCTATACCTAGTTTAGAGTTGATACCTGGCATGGACGATGCAGTTCTGCCGGTCTCAGTAGTGCGGCTCTTTTTCTGCACCGGACCAGTACATCTTCTGGTGCCCAGGCTGCTGCTTCAACTTTAGCCTATCCAGGGATGGTTTCCATTGGAGATCCTTCTTTTCAGAAATTTCTCCTTGACATGGCAACATTCCTTGCTATTCCTATCCCTGGCTATGATCCTACTCAAGGTTCTCCTGCAGAAAAGGAAACTATAATGCTTCCTTTACATTATTCTTTGCAGGATCTTCTTCTGAGAATATGGGAAACACCTTTAAGGGTTCCCTCACCTTCTACAGTAACTGATGTTCTGTATCAGGTGCCCCCCTCTCCAGGGTTTCAAAAGACTCAACTTCCCCATCATTCCATTGTAGTGGAATCAGCAGTGAGGGAGGTTAAAAGCAAGAAGAAGCATTCTTCTTATCCGCCAGGTCGTGCATCTAGAGCACTTGATGCCTTTGGACGTCAAACCTTCCAAACATCTATGCTGGCAACAAGGATTATCTCTTATTTTTTATATGAGTCTATCTCTCCAGGAGGTCACAAGGAAATTATCTCTTTTGACTCCTTTTCTATCAGAGCCCAAGGCTACAGACTATTCCTTACTTCTTAGTCATAGCCAGAACACCTCTTGGTTTCTTTCTCATGCTTCTCTAGACTCTTTTGAGTCTGTTAGCAGAACCTCTGCTATAGCCATAGGAGCACGACGTAGAGCCTGGCTCCAGGCTTCAGACTTGAGCAGATGGACACAACAAAGACTGGGTAATTCTCCTTGTACTGGAGAAAATCTCTTCAATAGGGAGGCTTTACGTCAGGTTGCTCATTGCTCCACTGACTTCCCTGTTTCTGGGGGCCAACCTAAGCCTTCTCCTTCCCCAGTAGGTAGGAAATGTCCTACCAAACCTTCTTTCCCTAGGAAAAGAAGGTTTCACTCTTCTACTGCCCATCATCCAGATGTTCCCAAGCAAGGGACACCTCGTCCTGGTCTGAAGAATCCAAACTCTAGCCAGGCTAAACAAACCCAGCAACCATAGGTCCTGAAGGTTGCAACCTACGGTTCACTTCTTCTTAGCAGAAGTTTGTTCACTGTTGTTTTCTTCAAATCTCTACACATCTTTTTCCTCCTAGATATGCTGAGCTGTCAGGATATTCATGTCTATGGGTCACAGATTTCTCCTCTTCTTCCTACCAAGAAGAGAAGTTAACAACTATCCCATGATAGTTTTCTGTCCCAACATGAACATTTTTTCATTCAGCAAGCTTACCACATGGTAAGTCACCCTTCAGCTCCTGTTTCTCTACCCTCTCATCCAGGGTTTCCCCTGAATGAGTGGTACCATATCATTGCAGAGTTTTCTCTAGCCTCTCATTCCAGTGTAGAGTTTTTTCTTTTGAATAATTCCCTTCTTTTCTCTGGGCAGCTCATCAGACAGGGACAGGAATTCTCCTCTCCTTTTGTCTGTTCTTTCTTTTTTACACAGAGAGATCTTCTCTGCTGTCTCATTCAACAGCTACCCATGCAGGAGTTCCAGTGATTAGACTACTGGTACTTTTCTACAAGTTTCCAGTCCGTCTTCCACTACTCTCTGTCTGGTCTCAATAGTGATTCCAAGATAGTGCTTTCATCTATCTTGGATAATCCTAATCACTTCAGGCTTATCATACGGTCTTCTTTTCTTGCCATCTCCACTCCTTGGATTGGGCAACAGAGTTGACCTGCAGCCAGTTTTTATTTTCCTAATTCTCCTGCATAATGCTCTCTGCAATTCTCAGAGAAGCTTTCTACTATGAGCCCTTGCTAGAGAGCATGGGGGTTTGTTTCTGATGACTATTCTATATGGTTTGGAAAGGCTCTTCAGTCATTTTCCACGACTGTGAGGGTTCTCCACACCCTGTTATCTCCTGTTATTTTCAGGATATAAGCCTTTTCTGCGTGAATGTCCAAAAGGTTTTCCAATCCTGCAGGATTATGCTCTTTTTTCCTTGCAGCTTGTCCTCATGGTATCCTACTCTTATGGACAGCACATATTCTACTAGTAACGCACAATACCCCTTGTGCCCCTCCAGGGGGTCAACTTGGTATCTCCTCCTATGCGTTTTCTGTCCATTTACCATGTCAGAGTTCTACAAGACTCAGGACTTACTGCTTACAGACTGATTTTATCCTCTGTTTTTCACGCAACCATCCTGGTTATTTCACTGGATAGCATTCCTGTACTATTTTAACCAGGAGAAATAGATTCTCTATATATCTTCTCAAGTAGGTTCCACCTTCTTGTTCTTAGATGAATCTTTCTCCTTCACATCTCTCATGTGAATGTTCTTATGGGCATATCTCTATTTGCTTAGTTGCGGATATGTATCCTCAGACATACATATTCATGTATGTATATATCTCTATATACTTCTATATATACATATGTCTGTAAGCTGTGTGTGCATATATTATGCCCCTATATATATATATATAAATATTTACATATATATAGAGAGATATATATCCCTATATGTATATATATATAAATATATATATATCTCTGGAGATGCTTCCTTATAAAGTAGATAGGTATTTACATACTTATCTCCCTAACTGTCTATGCTATAAGGGTTTTTACCTTCCTAGAGGTTCCAGACAGTGGGCTTGCATATGTTCATATTGTCCCTCAGTATGTCGGGGGTGTTATGCACACAACCACTACTGTGGTACTGACAGCTCCCACTTTACTCTAGGTCTCGCTATTCCTGAAGCACCATGCTTCAATATCTTTCCTATCTCTCACCAGCTAGGAAAGACAGCGTGGATCTTCAGTAGTTCTGAGGTTTTCAGCCCTTCATACATTTGTCCTCCTTGGGAATAGGGGTTTTTCCCATACCCCTTCTTCCCTCCAGGACTGGGCTAGTTGTCCAAATCGGTCAGTCTTCCTCTTTTACTCCTAAATGTTAATGACTCTGTAGCTAAAAGAGTTTCAGCTTTTTCCCACAAAGCTTTCCACTGAAGACCTGCCGTTTTCATACTACCCCAGTTGACACCTGGGTCACCTGCCAATTCCAGATTTGGACCTTCACCTTCACCGCCGTGAGGTCACCTTGAGGATTCCCCTACTGAATTTCCAGTAGACTCCATCACCCTCTCTACTTTCTACAATCCAGTAGGTAAGGTCCATATTGTGATTGCTCATTCAATATTTTTAATGGTAACTATCATACATACCAAGGACTTTTCTCCAGTAGTCCTTAGGTTAGCTGTTTTTTCCTACAGCTCCTCTCTTTTCAACTCCTACCCACCATCCCTCATGGGATGCCAGAGGTCCATGTGTGGTAAATGCAGTCCCGTCCCAGGGACATGCATTGTATGGGATCTCCCCCTGGCATCTACAGCTAGGGAGTCCCCATATGTGAAGACTCATTCCTGCTTGTTCCTGGAGATAGCACAGTTACTTACCTGTAACAGGTGATCTCTGGGAACAGCAGGAATAAGTCTTCACAACCCACCCACCTCCCCTAGGAGTTGTGTCTTTCTATCTATCTTCCTTTCCTCTTTCTCTCCCTTTGTCTCAGCTATGAAACTCAACTGAGGAGAGACAGTTGGAAAGGCGGGAAGGCAGCACGCAGGCGCTGAGGGATGCTCCCAAAAGCTTTCTGATTGGACGCTGGGGAGCGTTCCTGCACAGGCTCTGTCGGTACCGACATACCCATATGTGAAGACTTATTCCTGCTGTTCCCAGAGATCACCTGTTACAGGTAAGTAACTGTGCTTTATACAATGTTAATACATCTCCCTGCATAAACAGCATATAATGGCTGGGAAAAAAGATGCCACCTGCTATGGCTAAAATGGTGACCTTTGGTCAGGGGGCAACATGCAATTAATTTTGGCACACTTATTTATTTATAAAAGGTTTAGGCCATTTGAGTATTTCATTCAAGATGGTTTAATGAATATAATAAAATATCAAATCAGCATAATTTTATAACCCCCCCCCTTTCTTCAGTAAACCCACATAGAATGCATTACTGTAGTCCAGGGGTTCTCATCCCAGTCCTCGGTACACACCTAGCCAGTTAGATTTTTGGGATAACCACAATTAATATGCATATGAGAGATTTATGTGCACTGTCAACAATATATGCAAATCTTATCTCATGCCTATTCATTATGATTATCCTAAAAACCTGACTGGTTAAGTGTGTTCCAAGGATGACTGTGTTGAGAACTCCTGCTGTCATTTAAAGTTTTCATCAATTCACCATATGATTTCTCTCTGCTTTTGGGCACCCATTTTAAATCTGTGTGTTTTTGGTGTGTTTTTTTTTTTTGAAACAAATGACTTAATCTGCCCAATTTGGCCAGGTCCAGGCAGTTCTATGTCTTGTGGGGTTGAATAGCAGGGCATTAACCTCTGGGCCGGCCCAATCATTAGGCAGCTTCTTGTGGAGGGGGTTGGTAAAGTATAAGGCATTCAAACTAAATGATAGATTCAGACAGCGGGGGGGAACATAAGGTTTAAGTTTTGCCTAGGGCACTAATACCTTGAACCACTGATTATCTTCCATGTTATACTGGCTCATTTTCTCAGTCAAAAGACAAAGAATAAATATTCCTTAGTTTATGACTCCAAAATGAGATTTGATCTTCGCCAAAAAAGGATCTAGATTGATTTTGTGAGAGAAAAGGAGGAAGGTTTGGATACTTCGTTTTTCCATGGACAAGCAGGAATGAGTCCTCACGTATGGGCGATGTCCTCTAGTGGAACCTGTGTGGGAATGCTCCTTAGATCCTATTGGAAGCTTTTGGGAGGCTCTATCATGCCTCTGTGCCTCCTTCCCACCTGCCACAGCGGCGCCATCTTAAACCAGCCTTCATTTTTCCATGGAGCCCAACAGTCCTTTATCGCTTCAAAACTGATTTTTCTCCCCTGCGGAGGTCCTGCACTTTTGAGTTTTCTTCCCTTTTATTGTTTGCTTATTTTTCTCCCTTTCTTCATGGCCAGTGCCCCAGCCAGGCCTTACTTTTTCAGCCACTTGATTTTGCTGTCAACAACACATCTCAGGAACAGGTCAGTGGGTCAAAAACTGTTTCCTGTACACTAGGATCATATCCACCAGATATGGTGCTTCCAGTGACTGGGACCTGGTCATCATCAGTGGTTGTGAAAAGCAGCGTGATTTGCAGAATCTAATCTATCATCTTCGGCATTGATGACACCAGTCTCTAGGGCTTCCAAGGCTGCTTGGTATGTAGGCATAACATCGACACGAGGTGTCCCAAGCCCACTCGGAACTGAGCACCCATCGTGCTCTGCAGCATCAGACATCGATCCATTCCATCCGGAGATGAAGAAGGATTTGGCTTCGTAGACATCAGTGTCGTAGAGTCATCGAACCAAGCACCGATTCTGGTGCATCGACGTCTGAACCCATCAAAACATAGCATCAAGAGCAGCGAGAGTCCACAGGACTGCCCCTTGATATGGGCCTGAAGGGAGGCTCATCCTCCCAGACATCTAGAGGGCACTGACAGCTGGCCAATAGCCATGACGGAGCCACTGATATCCCTGTACAGATACTGGGTTCATTTGTCGGAGTGCCTGACATTGAGAGGCCCCTTTGGAAAGATCTCAAAGAATGCATCACAATGCTCTTAGCACCCCAGAATGCCAGGGCCTCGATGTCAGTGTTATCAGTATCAACCAGCCGATCTTTGAGATTGAGCCCCACTACCTTTCAAAATCATGAAACAGAGGGCGCGCCACAGGATTCTAGGCAGTACAGCGTGCCAAGGCCTCAAAGTCAGCTACATTGACATCGACCGGCCCATCTTCGAAACACACGCCTTGCCTGTGAGAGATGCATCAGCATCGAGGCATCAAAGTGCCCAACACCATTCTGGCTGATATCCCTTTCTTACATTCAAGTCAGTGCCCGTTGCACCCTCGTAAACAAGCAGAGTACCGGTATATCATTGCTCCTGATGGTGCTCTCGATTCTTATGATGTTGACTCAGAGTTCCAGACAGCAATTCAGAGGTTTCCACTTCGTCCCGGAGATGGATTCCAAGGGTTGAGTATCCAACTGGTTTTGCTGGAGGCCTGGATCTTTATTGGACCCTTCTCCACCTCATGAATGGCATACGTCCTCTCCTGTGGGCGAGACCTTCCAGGATGTTGTAGTGAAGGCAAAAGCCGTACCATTTAAATATACAGCTGAGGAGTAATCTGGAGCAAAAGAGTAGCCGACCCTGTGGTACTCCTTGACCCCCAAGTGACAGTGTTTGTGCATTGCTTCCTGCAGAAAGGAAGATGAATATGTGCAAAAACCCACTCTCGGGGCCTTCAGTCAGTGAATTCCATGTTCAGAGTTCAGAAAGCTCAAGAATTCCAAAAGCTCATCTTTCTCATCATTCCCCGATGGTCGAATCCAGCCTTAAGAGGTCCAAGTGTCATTCCTCGGCACCCCGGGGAGGCATGGATATTGGACTGTTTATAGAAAAGGTATTTCAGGTTTCCATACTTCTAGCTGCATGGTCACGGAAATGTTCTTGCAGAACATCAGATGCAACCTTGCCGAGCAGCCTCAGTTCCTCCCTCTGGAAAAAAATTGTAACAGTATCATTCACTAGTGGTCCACAGTCAGAACTGCTTAAACTTCATTGTCCGGGAGACCCAGGATATCTTCATGATGGCATCAAGGGTGTCAACCTGGGTTATTGGCACCCAGACACTTGCCTGGCTTCAGTCCTCAGACCTGGCGCAATTGGTGCAGAACAAGTTTTGATGGCTTGCCGTGCCATACAGAAGATCTCTTCAGTGATCAGGCCTGCTACCTTCATTGGAAAGCAGCATGTCACACTTCGAGCTGGCCTCCTATCGCAGAAAGTGCTGAGGATGACAGGAAAAGGACCTCTTACTCTCATCGGTATGGGTACTTTCCAGATCCCAAACTTCCCACCCCCAAACTGGCACCTCAGCATTGAGAGAGGCCTCTGAAAATCCAACCGGCTCCTCTGTCAAGGCTGGTGGCGGAGGTTTGGACTGCTTACTTTGGACCATAGCCACACTACAAGTAACTGCAGTGGAAAACCCTCCAGTCGATAGAGGGCTCACTCTTTTGATCTAAGGGTGGCCCCTTTCAACCTCAGACTTATGGGATCTATGGCTAAGCCAAAGAGGCTATAAATTGCATTTTTGGATCTGCCAACAAATTGCCCTGAGTGGGCATCATCCTTCCCATCATAAGGGGAAATTGGCATGCTTCTTGGATCTGAAGGATACATTTACCCACATACAGATACATCCCGCTCACAGGAGCTATCTGAGGTTTGTCCTGGTGGGGCAACACTTCCAGCACCGAACGTTACCTTTTGGCCTAGTCAGTACCTTGAATATGCCCAAATTGCCTTGCCCGTAGTAGCTGCGGGCCTCCGGATGCTGGGAGTGGTTGTCTTCCCCTATCTGAACAATGGCCTAATCAAGACTACCACTCCTAAAGGGACTCAAGAATCAACACGATTGACCATTTGGGTGTTGGAACTACTAGGGTTAGTTATAACTTACCTCATGCCCCACCTTCAACCCACCTGGCAGTTGGCATTCAGAAGAACCCTGCTCGACGTGACTCAGGAGAGATTTCCTCCCACACGACCGACTTCACGGACTGGCAGCAACATTGTGGAGGATTCGAGTTAGCAGGTATCAACTAGTAGGATGTTAACTGTATTAAGCCACATGGCCTGTATTATGCACTTCACACTCTTGACCCATCTCCATTGGAGGCAAGCTCTGCAGACTCCAAAGGCTCAAGGGGGTCAGGTGACTCAGGAATCATCTGTATGTCACCAATCCGCTTGTTCAATCATGGCAATATTAGAAAATCCACCAGAATGTGCTCAGAGGTCTCCCTTCCATGCTGTTCTTTAAAACGTTTGATGACAAACACCTCCAAACTGGAGGGGGGAGCTCATCTCAATGTGTTTCTCACCAAAGGCATTTGCGTCATCCAAGAAAGTCTCCGCCTGGTCAACTTCTTAGAGTTACAAGCTGTGGCACACGCTCTGGAGGCTTTCCCAGACTAGCTGCCTAACCAAATTGTCCTGTTTGGAAAGTCAATCAAGTCGCAATGTTCTTTCTCAACAGGAAGGGTCAAATGAACTCAAATTTTCTGTGTTGGGCATTTAGGTTCTGGAGGTTGGCTATTACCAGGCAAACAGTACATGCTGGCAGATACAATGAGTTGAGTCCTCCATTCATATGAGTGAACATAGGACATAGTGCTTATGCCTCGCATCTTTGATGAGTGGCGCACCCCCTCGATAGTCCTGTTCGCCATTCTGCAGAATACCAAGGTAGATCATTTCTGTTCCAGGATAATATTGTACAGCAGACTGACCTCTAATGCTTTCCTCCCACCTTAGGGGGGGGGATCATCTATACTGATATTGTCCAATCCTTGTCATTGTAAAGACCATCCTGAAGCTAAAAATAGACGGAAGCACGATTGTTCTCATTGCTCCCTACTACCCGGTCAGCCTTGGTTTCCTTCTCCAGTCAAGGACCACTCCAGCTGAGCCATACACCAGTTTGAATTCACAGGAAGATGGGATGATGTTGCACCCCAACATCCAGTCTTTGGCCTGGATGATGTGGATGTTGAGAGGCTATTATGTCTGAGCACCATCTGCTGGCTGATGTGTCCAATACCCTATTGGCCTTCAGGAGGACTTAAATGAAAAGGTTTTCTTCCTGCAAATGGAAGAGACTTGCTATCTGGTGGCAGGCTAGGCCCTAGATCCTTTTGTCCGTGCCTTGCAAAACTGCTGGAATATCTTCTGTATTTCTCTGTGTCGGGATTTCAGTACATCTCTGGCAGGATCCACCTTACTGCAAATGGAGATTACTATCAGGGTGTGGAACGAATGTCCATCTCGGTAAGGTCTTAAGTGTTGCGCTGCATGCAGGGCTTGCTTCTCTGGAAGCTTCCCTGCAGGCCTCCCGCAGTGTCTTAAGACCTCAATGTATTTCCTAGACAGCTCCCTTGAATTCTCTCTATTCCTGCCCTCTGAAGTTTTGTCCTGGAGGTATTGTTTGGTGGCAGTCACTTCACCACGCAAAGTGAGAGAACTTCAAGCTCTAACAGATCACCAAATTCCATAATACTAGCCTACCCCTCCATACTCATCCTGAATTCCTTCTGGGGGTGGTTTCGGATTTACATCTTATTCAGTCAGCTGTTCTACCAACATTTTTTGAGGCCTCCTGCCCACAAGAGGGAAGCTGAATTGCCCAGGTGCATCTAGCTGCTGTTTCTTTAAACCCCAGAAAACTTAGGAGCTGCTGCTTCCAGATGCATTCTTTCAGTTTGGCTGGGCACTACATCTCTTTTGCTTATGCACTGATAGGCCTGAGTCTTCATGGTCATGTCACTACTCAAAAGGTCAGGGCTAAGGCTGCATTGGTGGTCAACTTACATTCTGCCTCCCTGGAGAAGTTCAGTTTAGCTTCAGTTTGGGCTCTGTCCACATGTACATCTCATTTTTGTCTAGACAGGGATTCCCTGTTAACAGCAACTTCAACAAATCTCTACTACAGAATTGGGTTGGGAATTAGAATCAAACTCTATCCCCCCTAGGCCCATGCTATTCTGTCCAGGCTACCAAAAAAAAGAAAGCTCAATAAAGGGTAGAGAGTGTCTCTGCTATTGTACATAGTTGGTCTCTGACCACTAAGGCCTTTTGCCATTAGGCAAATGGTCTGTTGCCTCTGTTGGGCTTGTGTGCATTCTCCTTGGTTTTCGGTAGCCTGTAGCTAGGGAGTCCCATATGTGAGGACTTATTCCCATGGAGAAAAGGTAAAACACAGTCCAAAACGTGATTATTGTGGAAAAACAAATTTTTATTATAAGATATTTGACCTATTACCAGCCCGACACAGGCCGTGTTTCGCTACCTTTGTCAGGGGCAAACCAGGTAAAGGTACTCTATCTTGAAATTGAGGACCATTCAACTCATGACCTTAGTCAATTATAATAGGATCGCGCAACCTTCAATGGAATCGATCTGTACTGCACTAAGGTCACGAGTTGAATGGTCCTCAATTTCAAGATAGAGTACCTTTACATGGTTTGCACCTGACGAAGGTAGCGAAACACGGCCTGTGTCGGGCTGGTAATAGGTCAAATATCTTATAATAAAAATTTGTTTTTCCACAATAATCACGTTTTGGACTGTGTTTTGGTGTTGTATGTGATTTATTGCCTATCTGTGTTGGACATGGAGAAAAGGTAGTCATTCACCTGTAGCAGGTATTCTCCATGGACAGCAGGAGTAAGTCCTCACAACCTTCCCATCTCCCCAAGGAGTTGTATTCTGCTACAGCAATGCTATCAGGCTGGTTTAAGATGGCACCGCGGCAGCAGACAGGAAGAGAGCGCATAGGCGTGGTAGAACCTTCCAAAAACTTTCAATAGGAGCTGGGGAGCAGTCCCATGTGGGCTTCGTTAGAGGACGTCACCCATAGGTGAGGACTTATTCCTGCTGTCCATGGAGAACAAGTGAGTAGCTACCTTTTATCCCCCAGTCTCTATGGTCATATTAAGTTAGCTTTCTTTCTAAAGAGAACAATATTTAGTGTGCAACAGTGACAATCTACCAACCATTTTTTTTATTCTCAATGCTCTAGGCGCAGCCACTAAGGAAAGACCCAGAAATAATCACTGTGACATTAAAGAAGCAAAATGGAATGGGACTGAGCATTGTTGCTGCTAAGGTAAGAGATTAACATGGCATTAAACATTACGTCAGTGGCAAGTTTGAATTGTTTCATAAGTGAAATATAAGTGCATGACATAAACGGAGTGTTAATATTCAGTGTTGGAAATTAGCTATTATACTTTGATCTATAAGATGACCTACTCAAAGAACAATATGCAATAGAAGTGAATAAAGCAAAATAACTCGAATTGTAAATAATCCAGGGCATTAGAGATTATCTAGAAACTTTTCCAAACCTCTTTTGAACCCCACTAGGTTTTTTGCCTTGATCATGTCTCTGTCTTCAGATTCTACAGGTCGTAATCATGCACTGCATGAAATTTTTTTTACAATTTGTTTTCAATCTGCTAGTCATTAGTTCCATGGAGTGTTGTGTTAACTGAAAGGTTTAACAACCGTTCCAATTTAACTGTTCCACCCACTCATGGTTTTCTAAACTGCTTTCGTATCTCCTGTCAGCTCTCTCTCTTCTAGCTGAAGAGCCCTTACCTGTTTATCCTTTCATCATAAGAGAAGTGCTCCATCCCCTTTATCATTTTTGTTGCCCTTCTTTGAATCTTTGCTAGTTCAGCTGTATAGTTTCTGAGATGGGTTGACTTAGAACTGCATGCAATACTAATGGTGCAATTTGCACCATGGACTTACATAGTAGCCTAATGATATTTTCAGTTTTGTTGCTCACACCTTTTTCAACAATTGCTAACATTCTGTTTGCTTTTTTGCAGCTGTAGTAATTCCAAGTTCCTTTTCTTGGGTGGTGACTCATAACTCACCACACATTATTTTGTACTTGTAGTTGGGATTGTTTTTCATTTTGTGCATCACTTTGCATGTTTTTCACATGAAATTGCATCTACTGTTTTTAGATGCCTAGTGTTTTAATCTCAGAAGGTAAGCTTGTCATCTGCAAATTTGATCACCTCACTCATCTTTTCTCCAGATCATTTGGTATTTTAAGCAGTACTGGTCCGAATACAGAACCTTGAGGCACTCCTCTATTGACCCTTTTCCATTTGAAAAATTGACTATTTGGGTCCTACTCTGTTTCTTTTCTTTTAGCCAGTTTTCAATCCATAGTAGGGTAGATCCTCCTATCTCATTACCTAATTTCCTTAGGAGTCTCTCATGAGTGGCTTTGTGAAACACCTTCCGAAAATGCAAATACACTATTTCAACCAGCTCACTTTTCTTCTCATTTTTGTTTATATCTTCCAAACATTAAACTGATAAGGTAAGACTTTGCCTTTCCTAAACCCATTAAAATTTTATTTGGTCTTTTCGGAGTATATAAACTAATATAGATAAGAACAGATTACTCCACTTTAAACTCGCAATTATAATGCAGATTACCAGCAATTATTTGTTTAAAACTTTTTCTTAAGTATTTTTAACTACTATCGAATTCCCATATGTAGTCTCAGACTTTTTGCGCTTTAAACCTCCTCACAAGTAAGGAACATACCGCGCTTGCATTGCATCAATGACTACTGGGAAAATTGATTTTTTATGTGTTAACTTTTGTTCATATATCACCGGTATTCTACCACCGTCGTGTTCTAAAATATCATTGGCTAATGTAAAAGTTATTAAACATGCTTATCTTCATCCGTTGTTTCCCAACACTCTTTTAGTGGTTCTCTCGATCTTTGTTTAATAAGTGTTAAATTTCTCTACGCCTCCTTAGGCACCTCTTGAGCGTTTCACTCCTCTGTGGAGTTTCATCAGGAGGATCTGCAACCAAGAAGAAAACCTCTAAAATACTTAACGCCAATCTTCCTTCTTATACTCTATTGCTCGATAATTATGGCTTGAGATTTAAAACAATTTATATCATACAAAACTGCTTTTTCGCTATTTCTTAGTTTAACTCACTGTTGACTGCTGCCCACGTCTCTCTGCTTCTTCTTTCGAAAAAACGCCGCGCATGCGGTCTTACTCCCCCGCCTCCTTTTATACTTCCAGCTGATTAGTCCCTCCAAAACGTGCCGCTCTACCTGCATGCTTGCCATTCTACCGAGGCATTTAAACCCATAGGCTTTACAGTATTCACTGTATAAATCCAACGTTGCTCTTGGAAAAGCAATGTTTCATCTAAAGTCTTTCCTCTCTTCGGTACAGAAACCTGATCGATACAGAAACACCTTAGTTGCTGAAACTCATGGCCAAAATCTATACAGTGTTGAACTATGGGTGCTGTCAGGTTTTGACAATGTAAACGGCTCTTGTGTTCTTGCATTCGAACTCGGAAAGAACGGCTAGTTTTTCCAATATATAGCTGCTTGCAGGGGCATCTGATGGCATACACCACAACTCTCAACTCTGGGTAGCTCAGCTCTTGTCGCCGTATCTTAAAAAGGATATAGCGATTTTAGAAAAGGTTCAGAGAAGAGCCACCAAAATGGTAAAGGGGATGGAAGGATACTCCTATGAAGAAAGGCTAAAAAGGTTGGGGCTCTTTAACCTGGAAAAGAGACGGCTGAGGGGAGATATGATAGAAGTCTATAAATTAATGAACGGAGTGGAACGGGTAAACGTAGATCGATTGTTTACCTTATCAGAATATAGAAAGACTAGGGGACATGCAATGAAGCTACAGGGTAAACTATTTAAGACTAATGAAAGAAAATATTTTTTCACTCAACGTGTAACCAAACTCTGGAATTTGTTACCAGAGGATGTATTAAAGGCAGTTAGTGTAGCTGGGTTTAAAAAAGGTTTGGACAAGTTCCTGGAGGAAAGGTCCATAAACCATTATTAAGAAGGGACCCAGGATATCAATGCTTGAACCAATACAAGCATTGTGGAACCTGTGTCCCTTGGGGAAACTGCTAGGTACGTATGACCTAGATTGGCCACTGTTGGAAACAGAATACTGGGCTTGATGGACCTTGGTCTGACCCAGTATGGCATATCTTATGTTCTTAAGAATCCACTCCTTCTCTCTGCTTCTGTCTCAGCTGCTCTCCCGGCTGCTCTCCTTCTCGTCTCCCTCCTCTCTCTGCATAATCTAACCCATGCTTATACCTCCAGGGTTCTAACCCCACCTCTTTCTTTCCCAGGTGTTGGTAACCCCCCTGCCTTCTGATATTAGAATAATCAGTGCACTTGTTAAAGTAAGGGCTTTGGTCCTCGTGCTTTTGCAATCCCTCTTTCTTACTTTATCAGTCATAGGCTGAAACCTGTTCCAGCTGGGGTTTTTCTGTCTTTGAAACCTGGCTGTGGCTTTCTCTCCCTGCACTCCTAGAAGGGGACCCTTAACTAGGGTGAATTTGTTATGCTTCTCACCTCCCCCACTCTCAGGATAGCTGACCTTGCCACAGTATGCTAGATTTTTAGTAGTAAAGGAGTTTTTTCCAGTGCTTTATCTAGTTATTCCTTCAATTTGAGAGTGTTTCTGTTTAAGAGCATCTTGAATATTGTGCGTAGTTCGTTTTGATAACTCCATTTCAAAAAGTATATTGCGGAGCTCAAAAAAATTCAGAGAAGGGCAACAAAAATTATAAAAAGTACATTTCTCTAATGAAAGAAGGCCAACCAGGTTAGGGCTCTTCAGTTTTGAAGAGAGACAACTGAAAAGGGGATATAATGGAAATTCATAAAATCATGAGCAGATGTATGTGTGTTGTATGCTGTTGAGTCGGTACTGACATCTGATGGCCTAGCCCCTGGGTTTTTGTGGCAAGGTGCAGTCAGAAGTAGATTGCCAGGCCTTTCTTCCATACAGTATATCTACAGCACCTGGTATTCAAGGAGGTCTCCCATCCAGACTGAACAGGCTCATTCAGGGTGGTAAAACCATAGTCATGAGGGATTAGAGCAGTTAAATAAAGGGTTTTATTTATTTGGCTGGGTTTATATACCGCTTTTCAACAGGTCAAAGTGGTGTACTTGGAACAGAGACCAGATACAGTGAAACAATTTACTATATACAGCATGCATTAGTTACATAGAATGGCTAACTATATACAATATATGTCAGTTACATGAAGTATTGTCTCTATAGAGAAGTCTAGGAGAGGGATTGGGAGGGGCAGAGGAAGGTTATGTGGTGGGGTTGAGATGTTCAGAGAAGAGGTGAGTCTTTAAGTGTTTTTGGAAAGTAAGTAGGTCCGTGATGTTTCTTAATGAATCCAGTAGCGTGTTCCAAATTGATGGTGCAGAGTTGAACAGCAAGTCCACAGACTTGGTGGTTGAATTTAGTTCTGGCGTGGGGAATGATGAGTGTGTATATTGTAGATGCTTGTCTGGCTCTGTTAGGTGGAGGGGTTTGAAGCAGAGTAATAGAGGTGAGTTGGGGGGTGGGAGTGTATGGCTTTGTGAGTCAGGAGGGTCTTGTATTTTATACGCCTTGGTAGAGATAACCAGTGGAGTTGTTTGAGGATGGGCATAATGTGATCTTGTTTTATTGCTCCTTGGAGGATGCATGCTGTTGTGTGTAGAACAGTTTATAGAAGATATAGGGTGGATTGTGGAAGGCCCTGATAGATCAAGTTACAGTAGTCAAGGTGTGGGAGAATTATGGCTTGGAGTGCTGAGCAGAAGTTTGGAGGTTCGAGGAGTGGTCGGAGACATTGCATGGATTTGGCTTTGTAGTATATTGCTTTGGCAGTTTTGTTTGGGTTTTGAAGGAGAGATGTTGGTCGAGAGTGTTGCCAAGGTACTTCATTTCTGTTTTGACGTTCACTTATGTGTGTTTAAGATTAGGGAGGTTGGGGAGAAGAATATGTTGTCTTTTGTTATAAACAGGGCTTCTGTTTTTTTATAGATGATTGATAGATTGTTAGCCAGTTGGAAAAATCAGCAATGCATTATTGATGATTAGTGTAGGAGGGTTGCTTTGTGTTTCTAACAGGGTCTCTCCATTTTAAGCAAGGTAAGAGTTTGTGGCTTTTAATTACTAGCTCTCTGCCTGAGAGCCCATAAAAGGGTTTTGCTGTACACTTTAAAAAAGTTGCATTCTTTTTAGGTGCTTTATTTCAAAAGGGAAAATATATATATTTTTTGTGATGTAGGTTTAAAACTCTGCTTTTAGTTTCTCTTTCCCAGCTCTTTGAAGCCACTGACACCCCATCAGGAGTTAGTTCCCATCCTACCCACTCCAGCAGGTGGCATCGTCTGAGATGGTGCATGTGAGTGAGGAAGATATCTAGCTGAACGGAGCGCCGCTGGTGCATTGGGCTAAGTATGTGACTGTGATCACAGGTGGATGATGTGCTTCAGCGGGGAGGGGCTTACCTCCACGCTGGTCCTGTCTGAGAAAGTCCTTTTGTTTCAGCGAGTTCAGCGGCTGCAGCAATTGATCAATGGAGGCGGGTGGCTGTTTAACCTTTGAAACAATACTAAAACAAAAGAATGCACAATCTAACAACCAGTAAATTGAAAAATCAAATTGCAGAAAGTATTTGTCCACACGGTGCAAAATTGAACTGTGGAATCTGTTGCTGGAAGATGTGGTCAAGGCAGCTAACATAGCAAAGAGGTTTGGACAAATTCCTGGAGGGAAAAGCCCATTAGAAATTATTAGCCAGGTAGACTTTGGTAAACTGTCACTTAGCCTTGGCTAGGTGCTGTAAGAAATTGTTTTTTTTAGGACTTGCTAGGTAATTCTGATCCAGACTAGCCACTGTCAGAAACTGTATGCATCTTGGTATGATTTGGCAAGGGTTAGCTTATGTTTTTTTCATATTCTTAAAAAAAAATCTGATGATTCTCCTGTTATGTATGCTAGCCTCCATCTTATCATTCATGTGTTTGGTATCCATGTGAATTCCTGATGAAGGTCTGATAGCATGTCCTGTTCTATTTAAATTCATAGTGGTGGGACTAGATAAGCAGGGCAAACTTTAAATTCTGTCTAAGCATGAAATATATTTTAAAACAAAAAAGGGGGCTCTGAACACTGTTCGTTGAGTTTGAATAACATGAGACCATATAGCAGAAGTTGGGCAGGGAACTTATAGGCACAGGAGTAATTGTGCAGGGAGTCGGCAGGTATTTTTTTTGTGGCTGCATTTAAGGAATATAGATTTTAGTTTTAATCATTTTTTCTATATTTCTTCAGGGTGCAGGCCAGGAGAAGCTAGGAATCTATATCAAGTCAGTGGTGAAAGGAGGAGCTGCAGAAGTGGTTTGTAATATATTAAAATATTTAGCCAACAATTACTATTCACAGCTGTCATTTTAAGGGCAGAGGGCTATGATAAAAATGTACCTACCTTTTTCAATGACATTTGATGTAAATAGCACGTATAAAACCTTTTTTGTTTGTGTGAATAGGATGGCCGTTTAACAGCTGGAGATCAATTGCTTAGTGTAGATGGACGAAGTTTGGTGGGACTGTCCCAAGAAAGGTAAATTCTTGTCATATGTGCTGGTATATGTACCACTGTCCTAAGTACAATATTAGCTTATACAGTTGTGCACAAAAGTTAGGCATTTGTGGTCAAATTATATGTTTCAATGAAAACCTAAGTAAACAAAATCTGGTACAAACTTTACATTGTAGAAAGTTAAACACAACATCTTACTGCAAATATACTGCAAGTATAGAAACATAGAAAAATGACGACAGAAAAAGGCCACATGGCCTATCTAGGCTGTCCTTCCATAGCAAATTTTAATGTATAATTACTATTTATATGCAGTTCTGTCATTTCTTTCTCTACATCATCAGCTAAGTTCACCCCTTCCTTTCTGAACACACTCCTAAAACCCTTATCCACCCTTTAATCACCTCCCATCTAGACTATTGAAGCCTCCTCCTTACTAGTCTCCCTCTGAATTTTTTCAAAATTCAGCTGCACAGCTAATCTTCACCTGTCTCGTTATGCTCATGTAAACCTCCTCCTCAAGTTGCTTTATTGGCTCCCTCTCCAATTCTGTATCCAGTTCAAACTTCTCCTACTGACCTATAAGTGCATTCATTCTGTTGCTCCTCACTACCTTTCCTCTCTTATCTCTCCCTACACCCCTCGTCGGGAACTCCACTCCTCTGGCAGATCACTTCTATCTGTGCCCTTCTCTTACACTATCAGATCCAGACTTTCAACTTTCCACCTTGCTGCTCTTTATGCCTGGAACAAACTACCTGAGTTGGTACATTAGGCTGCATCTCTGGCCCTTTTCAAATCCAGGCAAAAAACTAATTTCTTTGAGGCTGCTTTTGGATCCTGATCCGCATAGTCTCCTGTTCTCCAACTATGTGCTTCCTTACCATAAATAGCCTAGTCCCCCAGCTGTTGTGTTGTCTGTCTTGACTAGATGGTAAGCTCTGATGAGCAGGGACCATCTCTTACAGTAGTAGTAATTTTGTACAGATTCAATATAAGAAACCTACGAATAGGACATCAGAGCTTAAAAGGGAGTGAGGAGGCATTGTGGGTTAAACTAGAAAGAGGGAAAGAGAAATCTATTTGCATTGGTGTGATAAACAGACCTCCCTCACAAGAGGAAGAGGTGGACAGAGTTAATTGAAGACATATGCAGCATTGCTAGGAAAGGGGAAGTGCTACTGATAGGAGATTTCAATATGCCAGATGTTGATTGGCACATTCCTGCTGCAGTATCATCTAGAAGTAAGGAGATCCTGGATTCTCCAGGACCAAGCAGGAAGTCAGTTCTCACATATGGGTGACATCGGCGTCGACGGAACCCTCGTGCGGAGCATTTCCCCAGCTTTCAAAGAAAGCCTTTGGGAATGCAGCGCGCATGCGCGTTCCCCTTCCCGCCCAAGGGTGCCATCTTGCTCAGTCTTCTTTTTTCCGCAGAGCCCGACAGACATGTGTCCTAGTCACCCGGTTAAAAGTTTATTTTTCCTTCGAAGATTTGTGGTTTTTTGCTGGTTCAACGCCGGTTCCCCTTCCCGCCTGGGCATGGTACACCGGTATCGAGCCCGGAGCTGGGGTTTTTTTGTTTTTCTCCTTCGAGACTAGCGTTCGCGCTCTTTTTCTTTTTCACTGGCAGCCTGGTCTTTTGACCTTGCAGGGGCCCTTTTTCCCCGATGGCTGCCAGCGGGTTCAAGAAGTGTGATCGGTGTAAGAAACTGATGTCTCTCACTGACACACACGACTACTGCCTCCGGTGCCTCGGGCCCGATCATGACCCGATGTTCCTTATCGTCTCTCCGGGCCCGTCCAGGAACAAGTGGGTTGTCAATCTCCTTCAGCAACTGAGGACTGAAATCTCAAACTTTGAAGAGCTGGCATCTGGCTCCCTCTGCTGGCCACTTTCAGTCTTTTCAGTCCTCAGCAGCTGAAGGACGTGTTCCTGGCTGGCTCCCCCCTTCAGATGTGTCAGACTTAGAGAGTTTTATTTCTTTTGGTTTCTTTTTGCTGTTTGCAGTACCAGGGATCCTAGCAGGGTTCCTTACAGTAGCGATTGCTGCCGACCGCTTTTTAGCGGAGCTCAGCGGCACGGAGCTGAAGAGGCAGGGCCTGTCTCATATTTCAGCTCCGTATAGTACAGCAGAGTGCAGAGCGGTGCTGGGAGCCCCAGTTACCTGCCTGCTGCCTCCGGTGCTCAGCTTTCTTCCCCGCTAGCAGTGGGTGCCAAGAGCTGAAGGAGAATATTCTTTTCTTCTTAAGGTTGGTCATTTTTTGTCAGTTTGTGAGTGGTTTTGTGTGTGCCGGCGGCCATTTTCTTTCTTCTCAGTTGCTTGTTTTTTCCCGCGGCTATTCTGAGGGGCTGGTTTCACGATGGATTTTGCTGGGGAGGCAGTTTTGATTTTCTTTCTTCTCAGTTTTGATTTGTGTTGCCTTTTTTTTTCTGGGTATGAAAATTGTTTGTGTTGCTCCGCTTGGCTTAAGGGCCTCTCGGGCATGTAGCCGACATTCGTAGCAGTTCGTTTTTGGCGGGAACGGCAGCCCGGGCTGCTACAGCGCCAATAGCCTGGTCTCTTCAGGTTAGTTTACAGATAACCTGCGGAAAGGGGCGTAGGCTCTCATGTTCCTAGTAAAGTGAGGCATTCTTTACCTCTGGAGCCCGTTTATCTGTCCTAGCAGGGCAGTTGGCAACCTACATAAGTACATAAATAAATGTAAACAGAGCACGGATTCCTATGGTCATATGGCTACCGTTAGCGATTATAGGGCAGCGTTCCTGCTGTTCCACTCCGGGGCTGTAGCCTTTGTGTTCATTTTTGGGTTCTGACGGCTGAGTCTACCTACCAGGAGGCTTACTCTCCGGAGCAGAGGGCTCATCCCTGGGGGTCCCAGGAGTCTTCTCTTTTCCTTACGGATATAACACAGGCTCATCTATCCCATCCGCTCTGGTTTTATTCAGCTACATGATTTCTTTCTCATGTTCCATTGCTGTCTTATCAGCATTTTTATGGTTTCAGCCGATGGCTCTGCATTTGAATTCTTTGGTTTATGCCTATGGCTTGTTTTTCCACTTGTATTTCTATGGTCCTTCCATTTTGATGTGCACTGGATTTTCACTGACTCTCTACATGGCTCTGGCCTTGGGCATGACATTCTTTCAGTTACACCTGACGTTTTCAGTGTTTCTGGGGATTCAACTGCTACATTTCATTGTTGTTTTTATATGCAATTTGTCACGTCCATGGTGGTATTTTGTCTGGCATTCAGTAGCCATTCCCTTTGCCACGTTGGCTGTCTCCGTTAGGCCTTAACAGCTTTTTCCTGGGTAACCCCGGGGACTTTCTTTCGGCTAGCTTCCGGGCACAGGATGGTGCATTTTTTTCGTTTGCATTTTTACTTTGTGACTGCGTATCTCCATATCCCTATTTTCGATGTGGGTGTTCTTCTCAGGATGTGTAACTATTGTTTATGTCCCTTTTTAAGGGTCTGTCCTATGCACATTTTGACCTTCGGTCCTTCCATTATTGCTTGGTCTAGGTAGTTTATGGTCTTCATTCCTTTCTGGGCATGTTTACACGATTGGTGTACTGTTAATATTGATCTTTCTAGGGTCCAGTTCTGAATAGGTGTTGTTCCCTGCTGGGGTGGATTTTTAAGGGTGTTTATAAGCTCCATGAATCGATTCTGGACCCCAGGGACCTGAGGGTTCTCCAAGCCCAACACCCCTTGCATAGCTACCAATAGCTACACTCACACCGCAAGACATGTTTCTCAAGGATTTGTCTTATTGGGCCAATGGTCCCCGTATCGTAGCGGCCGTCAGTGCCAGCTATGGTAAAAGGGAGTCCAGATCCTTTTTACTAGTACAGCAGTGTACAGTCATAACTGCCAGGAATTCAGCTGGTCAGCGACCTTTCGTTTTTACTTAATTGTAATGTTTTTGACAATAACTGCTGGAATGGTTTATCTCGTTTCCTAGCCAAAGGGGTCTTTCGGGGATTAGCTTGTGCAAGACTTCAGGTCGGGCCACAGGTGCTCCCTGGGCGCAGACTGAACCGTCCGATGGTCGGGTCAGAATCAGAATACCCGGAGTCTTCCTGGTGTGGGGCACGGATTCTGGGTCATTTGTTTCCATTGCCGCAGGGAGAGCTGGACTCCTTTGCACTTCCCTAAGCTGGATGTATTTGTGGCGGCGGTAGCTAAGTACTCCGCTTGGTAGCAGGTGGTGCCGTTTTTCTGGTCCGGCGGGATAGTAGAATACAGTCTCGCTTGAAACAGACTTTTGAGTCTTGTTTTTCTGTCGCTGAGGCGACTGTATGTGCAGCTTCTGTTTCAGGGGCTCGCTTAACTGGCTAGAGCTCCTCTTGACTCAGCGGCGGCATAGGTGGCCGATTCATTCTACGCTCTAGTGCGTTTGTTTGCGACGTCTTTAGCGACGCTATTTGAGTTCCCAGTCGGGGTTCTTCCGGCCGGTTAGGCTACGGCTTTGCCTTTCGTCATCGCTGCGGCTCCTCTTGCTGATACGAACGTCGACTGCGTGGAACTAGTCGCGGCTCCTTGGGTCCATGGCGACGCACTTCATCTGCGTGCTGTGGGCTACGATCCTCCTACGAATGTTACGGCAAGCGTGCTTTTCGAGCTGCAATACTCCAGACTTTTCCTGGCACACTGGTTGCCCCGGTTGTGCGCTGTTTCCGGCAGGCTCAAGGAGTACCTGGCTTCGGTTCCTCTCAGTGTGGCTTCCCCTTCGTCAGTCCGGCTAGTGGCTGGTTATGGCTAATGCCCGTCTCGTCCGTTGAAGGAGGAGTAATGGAGTAGCCTAGGGGTTACAACATCTGCCTCATACCCAAACGCTCAGGGGTTTAATTCCCACTGGCACTTCTTGGGCAATGATTACAAATTACTTTAGAGCTCCTTGGCTGGCACTCTTCGCTCAGAGATCTTGGACGCCAGGGCTCCGCAGTTCTTCCCTACCTCTGGTAGGGTTCCGGGCAGGGTTCTAACGCTACAGAAATGTTCTTCCCCTGATACCAGTCGAAGCGGTGAGTGTTTTTTGGTCTTTCTCGGAATTGGCCGTGGCTTAGTATGCCTGTGTTTCGGAGTTCTTTCTGCTTCATATTTTGCCACGGAAAGAGCGTCTCTTGGCATATGCTGTAGGCATTCTTGGTTTAGAGGTATCCTTGCAGGCAGAGGTACACAACCATCTGCTTCCCTTCTTGCGATAAAAAGGTTTGCTGGGGCTATGTTCCATACAGTGAGTCCGCACCCCTTCTAACTGCGCAAAGGTCGACTTGTATTTTTTCAGTTCTTATCGCACCTGGAACTATGACATTCAGCTCTCATTCCGCAGGGGCAATTGGGTCAGCAGTTAGGAGGCTGAGAAACTGCACACAGATTCCCGTTCTGCTACCTGGTGAAGCATCCATTGTTAGACCACTGCAGCAAACGAGCATGCGAGCGTTCCTTGTGTCCTGCCGGCTGCTGTTCGAATTGAAAGCTTTCAGAGTAGGCAGGGCATTTTCCAGAGAAAGCTTGGGCCCTCATTAAGGCTGACTTCACATTCGCAGTTTACACTGACAGTCACTTTGGCTGATGCCATTTAGCGTGCGACCCATCTTGAAAACCCAGTGTTTGCATTCTGCCTACTAGCGTCTGCGCCGCGGCCATTGCGGCTAAGGATCTAGCCTGGCTACGTGCTTCTCGCCTCCCATTCAAGCATTTGCGGAACTCTAGCATAGCCTCTCAGTAATGGAGCTCTGCTGGTAAATGGAAAGGAGGCATAGCTAGCTTCTAGGGTCAAAGTTCGCTTTTGTAACCCCTCTCCGCTGAGCGGCCTTTTTCCATACGTAAAATTAAACACATATAGCCAAAATGAAGCCATTACTAAATCTAACGTGAACTCTTCGAGCAGTTCCGTACTTTCGTTCCCCTCTTAGCGGTGTAGATGCGCCGCACTTTGGATTGCGTTTTGCAGCGTTGCACGATCTTGTTTTTTCGTCCAAATAGCGCTATCGCCCTCAGGGATCTTCTTGGGTAATGCTCTTCTGGGGGTTCTTGTGTTCCTAGCCCTGTTGGGTAGGACGGCCTTTCTGCATTGTCGAACGACAAGGTGCTGTGGCGGACGGTTCCCTCCTTGCTTCCGGAACTCTTCTCTACGTTCGGTGTCGCTCAGTCTATCTCTCCCCTCTTTTTGGATCGGGGGCGATCCTTCCAGGGTCGACGTTCTTCGCTTGCTCCGGAAATGCCTACGAACGACTGCGTCTTCCGGGAGTCGGACCGGTTATTTCTTTGCCGAGCCTCGGACGGACGCGGCCGCATCTCCGTCCTCCCTGGCTCGTTCAGTGACACAAGCGTTTGTGGTGTCTTTTCAGGGCGCAGGGAAGGTCCCTCTGGGGAAGGTTTTTTCATGCTTGTTCTATGCGCGGCCCAGCGATGTTTTGGGCGGTGTCTCTTTGAGGCAGGCCGGTGCTTTTCTCGGGCGGCTAAGTGGTCGCCGCGTCTCACGTTTCCGGAACTTTGCAGGCTGGATGTCTTGGCCAGCGGGCCTGCCTGTCTGGAGGCGTCGGCCATCATAGCGGGCCTGTTCGGTCCCTCCCGTGGTTAGGTACTGCTCTGGTACTTCCCACTTGTTCCTGGACGGGCCCGGAGAGACGATAAGGAAACAGAAATTAGTCCTTACCTGCTAATTATCTTTCCTTGAGCTCTCTCCGGGCCCGTCCAGGACCCACCCCGGTGGTTTCTCCAATTTCAGTGTGGCGCTGGAGTCTACGGATTCTCTGTTGCTGGTGGCAGAGTCAGCACCACGGTTTCTAGTGTGTTGTTTCTGGTCTCGTTCAGGAGTGGCCTTTTCACTTGTTGGGTATTCTATGCTAGCAATTAAAAAAAAAAAAAAAAGTGGCGCGAACTTGGCCTTTTTTGCCTGTTCAGTCATATAGCAGCGGAGCTGCTCTGGGTTCGTTCCGCCTATCAGCCTCCCGGACAGCTACTGTTTTGTCTAGTTTCTTTTGCTTATTGGGCACTACTCTTCATCTGCTTTGTTAAGGTTAGACTGAAAGTGGCCAACAGAGGGAGCCAGATGCCAGCTCTTCAAAGTTTGAGATTTCAGTCCTCAGTTGCTGAAGGAGATTGACAACCCACTTGTTCCTGGACGGGCCCGGAGAGAGCTCAAGGAAAGATAATTAGCAGGTAAGGACTAATTTCTGTATCTGTGGCCTGTGTGGCAAAATGTCCTCGAAAGCGTTGAGGAGCCATCAGCATCAGCGAGAAAAGATCTTCTTTGACTCTGCATCCGGCTGGGCTCGGACTTCGTCAGAGGCCTCGACGTCTTAGAACTCTGACCCTGAGCATCGTCGGGGCTCCTCTGAGCGGGGGGTCTCCCTCACGGGAATACAAAAGGAAGAAGAAACCCGTGAGGGTGGCGTCGGTGGATGCTCTTGGTCCCTTGAGGGCCAGGTCGCATAGCACCGACCGCTGTCCCGGGTCCTCGGAGTTGGAGAGGCCTGCAAAATTGCCTCGTGTGGAGCCGGAGTCCCCGAGTCACGTGAGTGCTGTAATCCTTGTGGACTCTCCTCCAGGGGAGCTGACGTCGGCCCCGACGCTGTCGGGGGCTGCTGAGTCTCCTGAGCTCAGACTCAGGTTGACGGCCTTGGAGAGCAGTTTTGCTGCCTTCATGGAACAGCAGCGGGTGCTGATCACCGGTCTGAGTGGTGCATCTGCCCTGACCACCGGGACCTCGATGTCCAAGTTGACCCCGGAGGCCGAGCCGATCCGCGAGTCCATGTGGTCTCGAGTCGATCCTCGGCCAAGGTCTCCCTCGGCCTCCCGTACGGGGCCGATGTCGTCGACGCCGGTACCCTCGACGTCGGGGTGGATGGCATCGGTGCCCGCCCAGCCGGAGCAGCTTGATTCCTCCTCAGAGGGGTCCGGGTGGGAGACGGAGGACGAGAAGTCCCCAGACACTTTTCGGACCCGGTGCGTCCCATTGGAATCACCGGAGTCCGAGCCTCGGAGAAGGTCCCCCCTGGAGGATACCCGGTTCTCGGACTTCATGAGGGATATGGCCAAGGCCTTGGCCTTACCCACGGATCCTGAGGAGGAGCCGAAGAGCTCGAGGCCCTCCAGTATGACTTCCCCCCTGAAGGAGGCCTTTACTGTACCGGTTCCTCCAATGCTGGAACGGCTGCTCTTCCGCATGTGGGAGGCACCGGCCTCGGCGCCAGTTCTCAGCAAACGGGTCGATTCCATTTATCGAATCCGTAAGAGCCCTGGGTTCCAGAAGGCACAGCTACCACACTACTCCATGGTTGTGGAATCGGCCATGCATCGTCTGAAGAGTCAGAAGATGCACTCCTTGGTGACCCCCGGCCAGGAGGCCCGGAACCTGGATGCCCTCGGTAGAAAGTGCTTCCAGGGCTCTATGCTGACGTGCCATGTCCAGACTTACCAGCCGTGCATGGGCATGTACCTCCGAAACCTGGTAAATGAGATTGCCGGGTTCTCTGCTGGCCTCTCCGAGGAACCTTTGCAGAGGTTCAAGGCTTTGTCATCGGGGATTCGAGAGTGCTCGAAGTTTATATCTCGAACAGCCTATGATGGCTTCGAGGATTCGGCCCAAGTAGCAGCGGCCGGCATCGGTGCACGCCATCAGGCCTGGCTACAGTCATTGGACCTCGAGCCATGGGTCCAGGACAAGTTGGTCGATGTCCCTTGCCAGGGTGCGAACCTCTTTGGCAAACCCATGGCTGAAAAGGCTGCAGAAATCGAGACTGAGACTCTCACCAGGACAAGGCTGTCCAGAAAGACTTCTGCCGCTTCTCAGAAGAAGAAGGGCTCGGAGAAAAAGCCCTTTTACCCGCGGAAGGCCTCTGCCTACAAATCCTACCCTCAATTCCAGGTCTCTACAGCTCCCCAACAGGGTCAGCAGGCCAAGGGGCAGAGACATGGGCCCCGTAGGCAGAAAACCCCCAAGCCGCCAGCTCTGGCTCCTGCACAGCAGGGAGCGGGGTTTTGACTCCCACTGCATAGCCTCTCCCCTAAAGCTGGCTCCACTCAGCACAGGAGGCCGGCTGACACTGTACGCCCACAGATGGTCAGCTATAACAGGGGATACCTGGGTACTCAGCATATTCCAAAAGGGCTGCTTGCTCCACCTCCCTCCTATTTTCCAGGGGAGCCTCCAAGACTCCCTCTGCACAGGAACCTCCTCCTTCAGGAGTTGGCAAGTCTTCTACAGGAGCAGGCGGTGGAACCGGTGCCTCACCATCTGATAGGAAGAGGCTTCTATTCCAGGTACTTTCTAGTACCAAAAAGGACAGGAGGCCTCAGGCCCATCCTAGACTTGCGAAATCTCAACAAGTTCCTCGAGAGGGAAAAGTTCAAGATGCTTACCCTTGGAATACTGCTGCCCTTCCTCCAGCAGGGAGATTGGCTATGCTCCTTAGACCTAAAGGATGCTTATACTCACATCCTCATTCATCCAGACCACAGACAATATCTCAGATTTGTAGTGGGAGGAACTCATTTTCAGTACAGGGTACTTCCATTTGGCCTAAACGCCGCACCCAGGGTTTTCACCAAATGCCTGGCGGTGGTGGCGGCCTATCTCAGAAACCAGGGCATCTTTGTCTTTCCATACCTGGACGACTGGCTCATCAGGGGTCAGTCTCCACAGCAGGCCAGACAAGCCACTCTTCACACTGTCTCTCTTCTCCAGCACCTGGGCTTCGTCATAAACTTGGCAAAGTCCACTTTGCTCCCCTCACAGGACAGAGTTCATAGGGGCAAGGTTGGATACCTTACAAGCAATGGATTATTTGCCCAGGAACAAGGCTCACAGACTGATGGCTCTGGCCCAGCAGCTTCGCAGTGGATCTCTGGTCTCTGCCAGACATTTCCTGAGGCTTTTGGGCCACATGGCATCCACGGTCCATGTAACTCCAAATACTCGTCTGCATATGTGGCCTGTTCAATGGTACCTCAGAGCTCAGTGGATACAGGCCACAGGAGACTTAAGAGACAGAGTAAGAGTGTCCAAACTACTAGCGGCCTCCCTGCAGTGGTGGCTGCATCTCCCAAACCTGAAAAAAGGGGTGCCTTTCCAGGCACCACCACACACAGGTGCTGACGACCAATGCTTCTCTTCAAGGTTGGGATGCACGTTGCCAGGGGGCATGCACTCAGGGCCTCTGGTCCCCTTGGGAGGCCACACAGCAGATCAATCTGTTGGAGTTGCGAGCTATTCAATTAGCTCTGCAAACTTTCTCTCATGTCTTCTCTCACCAGTCTCTCTTGATTCAGACAGACAACCAAGTAGCAATGTTCTATGTGAACAAACAAGGGGGCACAGGATCCAGGCTTCTGTGTCAGGAAGCACAAGGCATGTTTCTCAAGGCAGTTTAATCTACCTGGCCAAGAGAATTACCTGGCAGACAGGTTGAGCAGGATTCTACAGCCTCACGAATGGCATTTGAATCCCCTAGTGGTCCAGCAGATCTTCCTAAAACGGGGTCTTCCAACCATCGATCTCTTTGCTAGTCCACTGAACCGTCAGCTGCCCAGGTTCTGTTCCAGACAACCGCATCCTCTGCGAATAGCAGCAGATGCCTTCCTAATCTCTTGGTCTATGGGCCTGCTGAATGCGTTTCCTCCAACACCTCTAGTGGCCCGAACCCTATTCAAGGTTCTTCGGGACAGGGCCTCGCTGATCCTGGTAGCCCCCAGATGGCCGAGGCAGCCATGGTTTCCACTCCTTCTGCAGTTGGCGGTGGACACCCCACTCCCTCTGCGGGTGCAACCCGATCTCCTGTCTCAGGATCAGGGATCTCTCCTGCACCCCAACCTCCAGTCCCTCCATTTGATGGCCTGGCTGCTGAAAGGGTAGTTCTAGCCCCCTTAATTCTGCCTAGAGAAGTGGAGGAGGTGGTGTTCGCCTCCAGGAGACAATCCACCCGGAAATCTTATGCCCTCAAGTGGCGTAGGTTCTGCACCTGGTGTGCTCATCGCCAAGAAGATCCGTTTTCGTGCCTGGTACCAGAGATGCTGCGGTATCTGCTTCACCTGTCGGACCTAGGCCTTAAATCCAACTCTGTTCGGGTCCACCTCAGTGCTCTGTCAGCGCACCACTCGCCAGTGGAGGGCCAGTCTCTGTCAGTCCACCCCTTAGTGGCCCACTTCCTCAGAGGCCTGCTTTTGCTCAAGCCTCCGATTCGTCCACCAGCCCCTAAGTGGGTTTTGAATGTGGTCTTGCAACAACTTACTCGCCCACTGTTTGAGCCGATGGCTACCTGTCATTTACGCTTCCTTTCCTGGAAGGCGTTGTTTTTGGTGGCTCTTACCTCGGCCAGGCGTGTGAGTGAACTACAGGCTCTGGTTTCTGATAGACCATACACACTGTTCTATAGGAACAGGGTGGTCTTACGGACTCATCCTAAGTTCCTTCCAAAGGTTGTCTCCTCCTTCCACCTCAATCAGGAGGTGGTTCTTCTGACCTTCTTTCCCAGGCCGCATGCCAGCTGGGCTGAAATGGTCTTGCATACCCCTGGACTGTAGGAGGGCGTTGTCTTTCTACATTGACCGTACGCAGGGGCATCGAAGGGCTGTTCAGCTCTTCGTATCTTTTGACCCTAATAGGCTGGGGTTACCTGTCTCCAAGCACACCCTGTCCATTTGGGTAGCAGACTGTATCGCCTGGGCGTACAGGGCAGCTGGCCTCTCCTTGCAGGGTCGAGTCATGGCCCACCGTGTCAGGGCGAAGGCTGCGTCAGTAGCTCATCTCTGCTCTGTTCCGTTGGCAGATATCTGCCGGGCCGCTACTTGGTCTTCAAGCCAGACTTTTGCGGCCCATTACTGCTTCCAGAGGGAGTTCCGGAGGGACAGTGCTTTTGGACAGGCGATACTCCGTAATCTCTTTGAGGTTTAGGTAACTCCTACCCTCCGGCCCTTGTGTTGGGCTACCGTTCAGGGGCGTTCAGAGAAGATTCTTATCATGCATGCTGAAGCTCTAGAAGGAGCTTATTTTTCAGCTTTGGGTTCTCGGTAGCCTAGAGCTGGGGAGTCCCCTATGTGAGGACTGACTTCCTGCTTGGTTACTCCTGTAACAGGTGTTCCTCAGGAGCAGCAGGAATCAGTCCTCACGACCCTCCCTCCTCTCCTTGTAGTTGCAGTCCTATATATTTCATTTTATTTTTTGCTGTCTCTTAGCTTTGTCATCAGACTGAGCAAGATGGCACCCTTGGGCGGGAAAGGGACCGCGCATGCGCGCTGCATTCCCAAAGGCTTTCTTTGAAAGCTGGGGAAATGCTTCGCACAAGGGCTCCGTCGACGCCGACGTCACCCATATGTGAGGACTGATTCCTGCTGCTCCTGGAGAACACCTGTTACAGGTGAGTAACTACACTTTCTCTACAGGGAGAACTATTCAGGCAATTGGTAACAGACCCCACACGTGAAGGGGTCATACTGGACTTGGTGCTTACCAATGGTGAAAGTGTTTCTGAAGTTGTAGTGAGAGATCATTTTGCATCCAGTGATCACCAGATGGTGTGGTTCAGTATTAGGACTAGGGCTGTTAGAATCCATTCAAAGGTGAGGATCTTAGACTTTAGGAATACTGCCAAGATGGGCCAATACCTCAGGGAGTCGTTAGTGGGATGGAAACAGCTGGGGGATGTAGAAAAACAGTGGGCAAAACTGAAAGGGGATATTTTAAGGGCAACCAACCTTTTTGTTAAAATGGTAAATAAAGGTAAAAGGAAAAGGAGACAGCTATGGTTTTCGAAAGAAGTAGCTGAAAAAGTGAAGAAAAAGAGGGAGACCTTCATGAAATACAAGAGATCACAGAGAGAGGAAGACAGGCATCTGTATTTGGAAAAACTTAGAGAAGCTAGCAAAGTAGTCGGGAAGGCAGAGATTCAAAAGGAGGAGGAAATAGCCAATGCAATAAAATGGGGGGATAAGACATTTTTCAGATATATTAGTGAGAAGAGGAAGGGCAAAAGTGGTATTGTCAGACTCAAGGGTGCAGGGGAGGAATATGTAGAAGTTGATAAGGATAAAGCAGAATTGCTTAACAAATATTTCTGTTCTGTGTTCACAGATGAAGAATCAGGAGCAGGACCTCAGAAAACACCCACAAACAGGAACAGAAGTGAGGGACATCTTGAACAATTTTCAGAAGACTGTGTTCGTGACAAACTAGCTCAACTTAAAGTAGACAAAGCGATGGGACCAGATGGGATACACCCTAGAATACTGAGGGAACTTGGGGATGTTCTAGCAGCTCCACTGACTGACCTTTTCAATGCCTCGTTGGAGTCGGGAGTGGTGCCAAAGGACTGGAGAGAGGCTCATGTGGTGCCTTTACACAAAAGCGGAAGTAAGGATGTGGTTGAAAACTACAGGCTGGTTAGTTTAACTTCGGTGGTGAGTAAATTATTGGAAACGCTGCTGAAAGAGAAAATAGTGAGGTTTCTGGAGCCCAGCGGATTACAGGATCCGAGGCAGCATGGATTCACCAGAGGCAGGTCTTGTCAGACAAATCTGATTGATTTCTTTGACTGGGTGACCAGGGAGTTGGACCGAGGGAGAGCCCTAGTTGTGGTGTATTTAGATTTCAGTAAAGCCTTTGACACTGTTCCTCACAGGCGACTTATAAACAAACTGAGCACCCTAGGGATGGACCCTAAAGTTACTGCTTGGGTTAGAAATTGGTTGAGTGGGAGGCGACAAAGTGTACAAGTAAATGGAGCTCACTCTGAGGAGAAGGATGTTACCAGTGGTGTGCCTCAGGGATCTGTCCTTGGTCTGATTCTTTTTAACATCTTTGTTAGTGATATAGCTGAAGGGCTGTCAGGTAAGGTTTGCCTCTTTGCAGATGATACCAAAATCTACAATAGAGTAGACACCCAGGAAGGTGTAGATAACATGAGAGATCTAGCTAAGCTTGAATGGTCTAGAATTTGGCAGCTGGGATTTAATGTTAAAAAATGTAAGGTCATGCATTTGGGCTGCAGCAATCCAAGGGAGCAATATAGTATAGGGGGTGAAGTACTTTTGTCCACTAAAGAAGAGCAGGACCTAGGCGTGGTTGTGTCTGATGATCTTAAAATAGCTAAACAGGTAGAAAAGGCAATGGCAAAAGCTAGAAGGATGCTTGGGTGCATACGGAGAGCAATGGCTAGCAGAAAAAAGGAGGTGATAATGCCTCTGTATAAGTCTTTGGTGCGACCTCATTTGGAGTATAGTGTGCAATTCTGGAGACCGCACCTTCAAAAGGATGTGAACAGGATGGAGTCGGTGCAGAGGGTGGCTACTAAAATGATTAGTGGTCTTCATTATAAAGCATATGAGGACAAACTGAAGGATCTTAATACGTACACCTTAGAGGAAAGGCGGGATAGAGGTGATATGATTGAGATGTTTAAATACCTCCGTGACACACATGTTCAGGGAGAGAGCCTCTTTCAATTGAAAGCAAGTTCTGCTACGAGGGGACATGGGATGAGGGTGAAGGGAGATAGATTCAGGAGTGATATGCGGAAATATTTCTTTACGGAAAGAGTGATGGATCCGTGGAATAGTCTCCCAGTGGAGGTGGTAGAGATGAGGACAGTATCTGGATTCAAAAAAGCATGGGACAAACACAGAGGATCTCTAAAGGTAAAAAGGGGACTGTTGTAGTTGTTGATATGGAAGGACAGACTAGATAGGCCATGTGGTCTTTTTCTGTCATCATATTTCTATGTTTTCAGTTATTAATTTATAATGCCACCTTTGGCAGAACTAACAGCTTCCAAACGTTTTCTGTAGCCAGCAAACAAGTATGCACTAAGGTTTTACATCTAACCTACCAAACGTAAAATGCCTTAAGTGCAAATTCCTGTGTTAACTGTTGGCAGCGGCAGGTGGGGGGGGGGGCTATTGTGCGTTAACATCACAAACAATAAAGTGGAATACAGTTAGCTACACCTCTGGAGTTATAGCTTGCTGCACCACATTATTTACTGTGTTAGCAGTTAGCATATGGTAGCAACTGCAAGCCACAAACTGTCCATATTATGCCCCTTAATAGGAGTTTCAGATTTAGGTGTTTTAACATAGCAGCAGTTAGTGTGTTTACCAAAAAAAATACCCAAGTTAAACACTTTACACATCTTACTAATTAGGCCCTTAAACGTCTACTTGTTCTTTGTTTTGGAATTTATTTCCCCATTTTTCCTTGTAGAACTCTTCTACTGCATAATATTTCCTGAGATACTGGTTGCCATACAATCTCAAAGCTTAACAACTGGCAAGTCCTTTTCTTCAAATGCTACACTTTCTTTATTTTTTATCCTTTAAATGTATCTTGTGTGGTTGTGGCCAAACTAGTCAGTTTTTGTTTCATCATTTCGAAAAACCTTTTTTCAAATAGTTTCAGGCTTAATAATGTTTCTTTTATATACTTTGATTACTTTATGGGATATCACCATAGAAAGGTTTCTTTCTGACAGTTCTCATATGCAGATCATGGTTTCATAAGCAACAATCTACTTTGGAACAATAGAAACAACTCCAGTGTCTGTTAAAGAAGTTTTCAGCAGGTTGTTTGCAGGTTTGCAGTGATCTGTATCTATTGTTTTGCAGATCATGATCCATTTTTGTGCAGTTCTATCAGAGATTGTACTTTATTTTCCAAATCTTGTCTGACTTCAACATTTCTGTGTACAGCTTTTTTTTAGTCTCCTTTTGTTTTGTAAGAATGAATTGTCTTCATTTTCAAATGCTCAGACAGCTGCTTAGAGAAATCCATGATTGTTGGCAGTAGACTGAACCATTTACAAGCTGGGAAGTTAGAAGGGTTAGAATATTTCAACAATGGAAATGTCTTCACCAGATTTAGTAAAGGCTGAACAAGTCACTAAGCGTTTTGGTCTTTATCATAGACACCTGGCATAAGAGACAAGCAAACAGCACTGAGTCTGCCCTGCTTGATGACTGACCCGTCCTGAACTGTGTAAACAGCATACTTGTTCCCTAGTCACAAACAGCCCCACAACAAACACCGCCCCCCCCCCCCCTGAGACTGCCCAACCCTGCTACGATCATATCATCATCATGCAGACTCACAGCAGAGGTTCCCAAACATGGCTCACAGCTGATGGGGTTTTAAGGATGTCCATAATGAATATGCATGAGAGAGATTCACATGTACTGCCTCTATTATATGCAAATCTTTCTCATGCATATTTATTGTGGATATCCGGAAAACCCGACTGGTTAGGGAGGTCCCAGGTTTGGGAACCCCTGTACTAGAGTCACCCGAGCAGCACTTTGCTTTGTGGAGACCACCTATCCTGATCAGATTCAACTATATCTTTCATTGTCCACCTAGCTGGGTGTGTCCTAAGGACTAAGCTGAGAACTGCTGTAGACTGTACTATATAAAATAGATCTTCAATGTATATGAGAATGATGATTGGTAGTAGGTTATCATAGGCATTAAAACTGAAATATTTAAAGGATATTTCTTTTCATCATTAATCTTTAACAAATATATGGTTTTTCAGTAACAGAAGCTGAAAAAGAATTATATTCAGATGCTATTGCTTTCTTTTCAGAGAAAAGCATATTTTAAATTTTCATTGTTCACCTACTGCTCACCAATAAGCTTTCAGTTCTGATGGGCTTCTTAGATGCTTTGAACCTTTGTACATACGAGCCACTAGATTTGTTTTTTTCTTAAATCCTTTCCACCACCTTTTATTCTGACCATTGAAATGACAGCCCTTGACCAGGAGGCACAGAATGTAGCTCCCTTCATAGCCCAATACACGTGTGCTCTGTATCAGTCAGTAGAAAGGCACACTTCTCCTGAGGGCTTTGGGGACTGCAACATCCAGAGCCCATCCAGGGATCTAGAGCAAAGTCTAGAATTAACTCTGCGCTACTGCCAGCCATTTGGCAAACCTCAAGAGAGTGCTGTAATATGGAAACCCCAATATCCATCTTTATGGCAATTATAGATTCTCCAAGACCAAGCAGGAAGTCAGTCCTCACATATGGGTGACGTCGGCGCCGACGGAGCCCTCGCGGAGCAATTTTCCCCAGCTTTCACAGAAAGCCTTTGGGAATTGCAGCGCGCATGCGCGGTCGCCTTCCCGCCCAAGGGTGCCATCTTAGCCAGTCTTCTTTTTTCCGCGGAGCCCTACAGACGTACCCGTCGTGTCCCTGCTAAAAAAGTTGATTTTCGTGAGTTTTTCTCGTTTTTCAATTCGGTTCGACGCCAGTCGTTTTCCTGCCCGGACTCGCGACGCCGTTGCGAGTCCTTCCCTTATTTTTCGGTTTTTCTGATTTTTGGTCAGTTTCGTTTTCGGTTTTTCACTGGCAGCCCGGTCCTTTGACCTTGCAGGGGCCCTTTTTCCCCCGATGGCTGCCAGTGGTTTCAAGCGGTGTGGTCAGTGTGACAGAAATATGTCACTCACTGACACACACGATAATTGCCTCCGCTGCCTGGGCCCGGATCATGAAGAAATGATCTGTGGGGCCTGTGGCAAAATGTCCTCCAAAGCGTTGAGGAGTCGGCGGCATCAGCGGGATAGAATCTTCGCTGACCCCAGCCGTACCCGGACCTCGTCGGAGGCCTCGGCATCCAGAGGCTCCAGCTCTGACCATCGCCGAAGCTCCTCCGACAGGGGTTCTCCCTCCGGAGACCATCGACGGAAGACAAAACCCGCGAGGGCGGCGTCGGTGGACGCTCCTGGCTCCGCGAGGGCCAGGTCGCATAGCCCCGACAGCCGTCCCGGGTCTTTGGAGAAGGAGCACCTCCCGAAGCGACCTCGCCTGGAGTCGGAGTTGCCTGCTCGGGTAAGTCCTGTGGTCCTTCTGGACTCGCCTCCGAGAGGTCCGACGCCGTCGGGGCCCGAGTCGGGGACTGCTGGGTCACCTGAGGTCGGACTCAGGTTGACGGCCTTGGAGAGCAGACTATCTGCCTTCATGGACCAGCAGCGGGCACTGATCGCTAGCCTCGCTGGCGCTGCTGCCCCGACCGCCGGGACGTCGACGTCTAAGTCGACCCCGGAGACCGAGCCGATCCTCGAGTCCATGCGAACTCGAGTCGATCCTCGGTCGAGGTCACCCTCGGCCTCCCGTTCGGGACCGAGGTCGTCGCCGCCGACTCCCTCGGCGTCGGGGCGGCCGACGCCTCCGCCTGCCCGAGCCGACCCCACTGATTCCTCCTCGGAGTCGGTCTGGGAGTCTGAAGAGGAGGAGTCACCTGATTCCTTTCTGACTCGGTGTGTCCCCTCGGACTCACCTGAGTCCGAACCTCGGAAACAGTCCCCTCCAAAGGATGCCCGGTTCTCGGACTTCGTCAGGGATATGGCCAAGGCTTTGGCCTTCCCTGCGGATCCCGAAGAGGAGCCTCGAGCCGAAGAGCTCGACGCCCTTCAGTACGACTCTCCCGCCCGGGAGCACTTTACTGTACCGGTGCCTCCCATGCTGGAACGACTACTCTTCCGCATGTGGGAGAGTCCGGCCTCGTCGCCGGTATTGAGCAAGCGGGTCGATTCCATCTATTGAGTCCGCAAGAGTCCTGGCTTCCAAAAAGCACAGCTACCACACCATTCCATGGTAGTGGAATCGGCCATGCATAGGCTTAAGAGCCAGAAAATGCACTCCTCGGTGCCCCCTGTCAGGGAGGCCCGTAACCTGGATGGCCTTGGTAAGAAGTGTTTCCAGGGCTCTATGCTGGCTTGTCGTGTCCAGACCTACCAGCTATACATGGGCATGTATCTCCGAGACCTGGCTAAAGAGCTAGCCGGATTCTCTGCTGGACTGTCCGAGGAACCTTTGCGGAGGTTCCTAGCCTTAACAACTGGTATTCGGGAATGCTCCAAATTCATGTCCCGAGCAGCCTATGATGGCTTTGAAGCATCGGCTCGTGTGGCCGCAGCCGGCATCGGTGCCCGCCGACAGGCTTGGCTTCAGTCGTCTGACCTTGAGCCTTGGGTGCAGGACAAGTTGGTCGATGTCCCCTGCAGAGGTGAGAACCTCTTTGGCAAGCCCATGGCTGAAAAGGCTGCACAAATCGAGACGGAGACTCTCACCAGGACCAGGCTTTCTAGGAAGACCTCCGCCCCTTCCCAGAAAAAGAAGGGCTCGGGAAAAAAGTCCTTTTACCCGAGAAAGACGGCTGCCTATAAACACTACCCCCAATATCAGGCCCCTCCAGCTCCCCAACAGGGTCAGCAGGCCAAGGGACGGGGTAACGGGTCCCGTAGGCAGCAAGCCCCCAAGCCTGCACCACCAGCCCCTGCTCAGCAGGGTGGGGGTTTTTGACTTCCTCAGCATAGCCTCTCCCCCTCAGCTGGTTCCTCCCAGCACCGGAGGCCGGCTGGTTCACTTCGCCCACAGGTGGTCCAACATCACTTCAGATGCCTGGGTGCTTCAAGTCGTGCGAGAAGGATATCTTCTCCACTTCCATCAGGTCCCTCCCTCTTATTTTCCGGGAGAACCTCCGCGACTCCCTCTGCACAGGGACTTACTCCTTCAGGAGTTAGCAAGTCTTCTTCAGGACCAGGCTGTGGAACCGGTGCCCCACCACCTCAGAGGTCAAGGCTTTTATTCCAGGTATTTCCTAATACCAAAAAGGACAGGAGGCCTCAGACCCATCCTGGACTTGCGCAACCTCAACAAGTTCCTTGTGCGGGAAAAGTTCAAGATGCTTACCCTTGGAATCCTTCTGCCCTACCTCCAGCAGGGAGATTGGCTATGCTCCTTGGATCTAAAGGATGCCTACACGCACATCCTCATCCACCCAAGCCACCGCCAATACCTAAGGTTTGTGGTGGCCGGAAATCACTACCAGTACAGAGTACTGCCCTTTGGCCTGTCCTCCGCACCGCGAGTCTTCACAAAATGTCTCGCGGTGGTGGCGGCCTATCTCAGGCTTCACGGCCTCTATGTCTTTCCGTACCTCGACGACTGGCTCATCAGAGCGTCGTCCCCTCCGGCAGTCACCAATGCCACACACCGCACGGTGACTCTTCTGCAGTACTTGGGCTTTGTCATAAACTTCGCAAAGTCCACTTTTCTCCACTCACAGGATCTCGAGTTCATCGGCGCAAGACTGCACACTCCTCAGGCTCGAGCTTTCCTGCCTCTCGACAGGGCTCAACGGCTCATGGACCTAGCCGGCCGTTTTCGCAGCCAGTCCCTGGTCTCCGCCAGGCGCTTCCTGAGACTACTCGGCCATATGGCTTCCACCGTCCACGTGACCCCCAATGCCCGCCTGAATATGCGGCCGGCTCAATGGTGCCTTCGCAAGCAGTGGCAACAAGCCACCGGCGGGCTAGCCGACTTAGTGCGCCTCTCCAGACCGCTGGCCTCTTCCCTACAGTGGTGGCTTCATCAGCCGAACCTGGTGCTCGGAATGTCGTTTCAGTCGCCTCAGCCGACTCAAGTGCTGACGACCGATGCTTCCCTCCTGGGTTGGGGAGCTCATTGCCAGGGGGCATGTACTCAAGGTCTCTGGACCGCGTGGGAATCTGCTCAACAGATCAACTTCCTGGAGCTCAGAGCTATTCGTCTGGCGCTCAAGGCTTTCTCCCACCTGACTTCTCACCAGTCCGTCCTTGTCCAGACGGACAATCAAGTTGCCATGTTCTACGTGAACAAGCAGGGCGGCACGGGCTCCTTCCTTCTCTGCCAAGAAGCTCAAAAGCTCTGCTCTTGGGCCGTCAGTCAGGGTATTCTTCTCAAAGCAGTTTATCTCCCAGGCCAGGAGAATTGCCTGGCGGACAAACTCAGCAGGATACTCCAGCCGCACGAGTGGCGTCTGGATCCCTTGGTAGTCCAGAAACTCTTTCTGAAGTGGGGCCTCCCCACGATGGATCTTTTTGCCAGTCCTCTCAACCGGCAACTTCCTCGCTTCTGCTCGCGCCAGCCACATCCCCTTCGGGTAGCGGCAGATGCATTTCTGCTCTCATGGTCGGAAAACCTTCTCTATGCTTTTCCTCCCATCCCGCTAGTCTCCCGAACTCTGTTCAAGGTTCTCCGGGACAAAGCGTCCATGATCCTGGTGGCTCCTCGCTGGCCCAGACAGCCGTGGTTTCCACTCCTGTTGCAATTAGCGGTAGAGGATCCGTTCCCTCTGGGGTTTCAACCGGATCTCCTAACACAGGATCAGGGGTCTCTGCTACACCCCAACCTCAGATCTCTCAATCTAATGGCCTGGCGGCTGAAAGGGTAGTCCTTGCTCCCCTTCTCCTGCCGGCAGAGGTGGAAGAGGTCGTCCTAGCTTCTCGACGACCTTCTACCCACAAATGCTACGCCCTTAAATGGCGTCGCTTTTCAGTTTGATGTGTACAGCAGTCTCAGGATCCCTTCTCCTGCTCGGTGTCGGTGATCTTGCAGTACCTGCTCTACCTCTCTAATCTGGGACTTAAGTCCAACTCCGTCAAAGTCCACCTCAGTGCTCTTTCAGCACACCATGTGCCGGTGGACGGCAGACCTCTTTCCAGCGACCCTCTTGTAGCACGGTTTCTCCGAGGTCTCCTTCTACTAAAACCACCTCTGCGCCCGCCAGCACCTGACTGGGATCTGAATGTGGTTTTACAGCGGATCACCTGTCCGCCTTTTGAACCGATGGCTACCTGTTCTCTGCGTTTTCTTTCGTGGAAAACCTTATTCCTGATAGCCCTCACTTCCGCTAGACGCGTAAGTGAATTGCAGGCCCTCGTGTCTGATCCTCCCTTCACTCGGTTCTACAAAAATAGGGTAGTCCTACGGACTCACCCAAAATTTCTTCCAAAAGTTGTCTCCCCTTTTCACATCAATCAGGAGGTGGTACTTCCAACCTTCTTTCCCAGGCCTCACTCCAGCCGAGCTGAACGAGTCCTGCATACCCTGGACTGTAGAAGGGCATTGAACTTCTACCTTGACCGTACGTGGGAGCACCGTAAAGCTGCTCAGCTTTTTGTGTCTTTTGACCCCAATAAATTGGGGCTCCCGGTCTCCAAGCGTACCCTGTCCATCTGGGTTGCTGACTGTATCGCTTGGGCTTATGGGGCAGCCGGACTCTCCTTAGAAAGTCGAGTCACGGCTCATTGTGTTCGGGCGAAGGCTACGTCAGTGGCTTACCTCCGCTCTGTTCCGCTGGCAGACATCTGCCGGGCCGCTACTTGGTCTTCGAGCCAGACTTTTGCGGTCCATTACTGTCTCGAGAGGGAGTCCCGCAGGGACAGTGCTTTCGGACAGGCAGTCCTCCGAAATCTCTTCGAGGTTTGAGCAACTCCTACCCTCCATCCCGGATGGGGGCTACCGGTGGGTAATAATTCAGCGAAGATTCCTTCCTTCTGTACTGCCGAGCTAGAGGGAGCTCATTTTTGTGCTTAGGGTCTCCGGTAGCCTTAAGCTTGGGAGTCCCATATGTGAGGACTGACTTCCTGCTTGGTCCTGGAGAAAGCGTAGTTACTCACCTGTAACAGGTGTTCTCCAGGAGCAGCAGGAATCAGTCCTCACAACCCTCCCTCCTCCCCGTGGAGTTGCAATCATCTGCTTAAGTTTTTTTGCAAATTTTTATGCTGTCTTTTAGCTATGTCATCAGACTGGCTAAGATGGCACCCTTGGGCGGGAAGGCGACCGCGCATGCGCGCTGCAATTCCCAAAGGCTTTCTGTGAAAGCTGTGGAAAATTGCTCCGCGAGGGCTCCGTCGGCGCCGACGTCACCCATATGTGAGGACTGATTCCTGCTGCTCCTGGAGAACACCTGTTACAGGTGAGTAACTACGCTATTTCTTCTTTAAACAAATGGCAGTTGGTCTTTATCAAAATCTGCCGTCGTCCTGAATAGTGAGATATACTGTATTCATGTTTGTACAGTAGCACTTTTATACCCTGAAGTGGCCCAGGAACATTTTTCTTTTAAATAACTAACTATATCTAACTAGGGGCAATAAACAAGTACCACAGTTCACAGCAAGATTGAGAAGTGAAAGCTTCTTGGGAAAATTGACTAATTGAAATGATTGAGAATAAACAAAATGAAATTATTGTGTGCTTAGATTTGTTCAGTTTCTGTAACTCATTACAGGGCAGCCGAATTGATGACCAGAACAGGATCTGTGGTAACACTAGAAGTAGCAAAACAAGGAGCAATTTATCATGGTTTGGCCACCTTGCTTAACCAGCCATCTCCTATGATGCAGCGAGGTAAAAAATGTGCTTATACATGTAAATTATGAAGTCTGCATAAATCTTTACTTTTGTGCTGTTATATTTGGAATATATGGGACTGATTATATATAATGGGATAATTTTGCATATGTGGCCACATAAGCATGTAAATGGCCTCTTCCTCATTATCCTGCTAGACTAGTCCAGACAAGCAGGTTATGTTCCCCTGTCAGCAGATGATGGAAACCAGAAATCTTCAGTGACAACATCACTGGTATAAGGAGAGGTACAGCTAGTGGCACTAGTCAATATTTTTCTGTCTACAGCAAATAGTGGCTGGACTGATGCATCCATGAGACTGGGCTCCCAGGCACAGCCGGCCAAATCACTGGGAAAATTAGGCAGTCGCCTAGGGCAGCAGCCTCTGGATGGCAGCAAAAGTAGTCCGTTCAAAGCTAAATAATACATTTTGACAATCATAGGGGGTGTAAAGCTTGAGGTTTGCCTAGAGCTACAACGCTTTGGACCAATTCTAAGGCTGGCTCTGTTCCCACGGTCACAATCTGCCAGCTGCCTTACCTAGTAGAGCCAGATGTTTTTGCTCCCAGAGCACCAGTCTGAGGACCACCTTCCCTGGTTGAGCAGGGTAATGCCATCTCCAAGAGCACAACTTCATGCTGGTTGAGTGAGTGGCTGTGGGGCCTGCCTCCCAGAGAACCTGAAATCTCCTGGTTGAGGCTGCCCTCCCAGGTTGAGCCTGCCCCGCCAGGTGAGGGCCCACCCTACTGGGTTCGGTCTTGGGGAAAGCGGGTTCCATTACCCTTATCCTTTGTCCCTCCCCCCCCCCCCAACCCTACACTCTACTCCCTCTTAGGGTTTTCTTTGCCTTTGTAAGGAGTAAAGTTAATTAAAAAAAATAAAAAGGAGCCAAAAGCAGGCAAGTGTCCCAGCTTGGTGCATTCAACACAGTCTCTGTGGGAGAGAGCTGTACGGGGGGGCCAGAGGTTGTTAATGCGCTCACGGGGGGGAGGGAGGAATGCTGACATGCCACACGGTCTTAGATGCAGCCTGGATTGAGTGACCATTGTGGTTGTGGCAGACTGCAGCTTGCCAGTGTGTAGTCTGCAGGGGGAGCAGTCCTCCTCTTCTATAGACAGAGGAGCACTGGAGTAGGTCTCAGCGGTGCAGCCTGTGGTGTGGAATACATGGCTACTCTTCAGTTGACAGACTTTGCTAAGACAAGAAAAGCTGCCATTTTCCCTTCTGTATATATAGCAACCTCTAACCTGGGGGCACTATGGCATCCAGGAGGAGCAGAGTGAGAGGAGTCATGGGAGCAGTCTCAGGGTCTCCAGGGAACAGAACCCCCCCTCCCCCCAGCCTTATCTGAGGTTATGGTTACCCTGATACTCAAAAAAAGTGGTGACTGGAAATGCGAGAACGTAAGGCCTATTTAATCTCTTTTGATGTTGGCAAACATTTTAGTTGTTGGTAGTGCAATTAGATGCATATGTAAAGGAAATGTAAGGACTGGACTGTGAGCCAGCTGGCTTTTGTCAAAGTTCTGGAATAGAATCATTAATGGTAGCAGTGACTAACATTTACAAAGCTAGGGATAAGAGAGAGGCTGTTTTGTTGATGACATTTGATTTGTCCATGGTGTTCAGTTTAGTAGATGGTGGAAGATTGGTGCAGAGGTGCTGGCAGATAAGAATAAAATGGGAAGTATTGGCATAGATTCAGTCTTTTCTATAGGCCAGGCAATATGGAGAGGATATGTCATCTTTTAGGCCTGCCCTTAGGGCTGATCCCTGTGGCACCCCATCTCCAATTCTGTTTAATATCTATCTACAGCTCTTGGGCGGAATTATTAAGGCTTATGGGTTTTGGGATTTCCTGTATGCGGATAACATATAGATTGTGGTACTCTTGGGTCAGATATGTTACAAACTATTCAGAGGTTAATAATGAGTGCTTGCGAGAGGTATCAGAGTGATTGGTGATTAATGGTATGATGTTGAATGTGCAGGTATTGATCTGTGGGGATTTGGATTTGGGAGCTCTAATGGAATGGCCTTCAATTGGAGGTGCTGGATCAGAAAGTAAGATGACAATTAGGGATTTAGGAGTACTTAGTGATACAGATTTGACGATGGGCAGGGGAGGCTCAAGGCAATCTGCTGCCTGAGGTGAGAGATAAGCTGGTGCCCCCTCCTCCCTGCACCCAAAATGGAGGGGCCTCTTCGGAGCTCTAGTTAGGGAGCAGAGGCATCCCCTCACTCAGAGTACTGGTCAGGTGGTTGCCCCAAGAAAATAAATTGCAAATTTTTTAAAATTCTGTAGCCTAGAAATATGTTGCTATGTTTATATGGAGCAAAAATTGTAGCAATTTAATTATGTAGCTTGGGAATCTAATAACTGACTGCTGACACTGAAAGCTGGACCAGCACATATTAAATGTAAATATATATTCTAAAAACCAAAAACAAAGGAGATGCAAGGCAATTACACACCAAGGAGCAAAAATTAAAAACAAGAACCACAGTGCAGTTTATAACACCAAAATAACATTAATATAATAAATTTTATTTTGGTGATAAACATTTCACTGTGGTACTCTGTTTTTCTTTTTGAACATTTATTCTGCATCCAAAGTACTCCCCTCTACCAACAATACATGCAGAGCAGGACATTTCCCCATAGAACTCATATACCAAGAATAATTTCTGATACTGGTGTCATCTCAGTAACCACAGCATCACACTTCATGAGTACTGGGAATATTGTAAAGTATACAAAACCTTAACAAAAATCATTCAAGACCTATAAAGAAAATCTACTATACCATAACAGCATTAATTTACAAAGCTCACAAGAGCAGCCTACTCAAAAAGGAGCAGCACCATAAGTATTGCAGTATGCCCTAAAACATCCATACACCTATCGGTAAAACTGAACAAGCCAGATTACTACTGTACAAATCCTTACATAGAAGCTCAATGCTAACAGAAGGCCTGGCCTCAGTCATACATACAGGACACAGACAGACCCTCACCCAGTATAGAGTAAGTGACCACAAACTAAAAATAGAAACATTTAGACAAAATTAAACTGAAATCCAAAAAGCCACACTCTGCATGCAGTACAAACCCAGAGAAAAAGAAAGAGATGTAGATGCCCCTGTATTGTGCAAAATATAAAGATAAAACATGTAGAGGCCAATTTTCAAAAAGCCCAACATTGAACAGACTGTCCAGTGACCATGGTGCTGCATGCATTATCTGGTTCTCCTAGGACAAGCAGGATGAGTCAGCCACACTTGGTGGTGACGTCATCCGACGGCGCCGAGACGGTAGTACTCTCCATAGCTCAGAAGGGCTTTCGCCCTTCTGAGCATGGGCCAACTGGCCCTGCCTCTGGCCCGCCCCTAGCTAGCCAGTTTCAGTTCTTCCGCCTTGCCAGCAAGACGGACCTCTCTACTCTCCAACTGAAATTACACATTTCTGAAGAAAAAAAGAAAATCCTCCTCTTTTGCTTAACTTCTTTCTAAATTCTAACACTGTCTCTGATGTTTTCTTCTAGATTGCTACAAAATATATATATATATATCTGAATCCCTGAAAAAAAAAAAAAAAAAAAAAGAAGAGATCCAGGATGAGCAACGGCAATAAATACCTGAAGAAGAAGCTCGGCAGCCCAGGACGTGCCTAATAAGGCCTCCGTCCCCGGCCAGCCTTCTGTTCGAACTCCTACCTCTTTCTCCAGCGGCAGAAGGAAAGGATTCCGGAGAAATGGCTTTTAAAAAGACGGATCCAGTAAGGCAGAAGCCCTCGTGGCAGCCCGGGACGTGCCTGAGAAGGCCTCCGTCCCCGGCCAGCCTTCCTCTGCTCCTCCGTCGATCCGGGAACCTTCCTTGCACGTGTGGCCGGTTACTGGCTCCTTGGTCTAGAGGAAAGGCATTCGCTTTGTGTGCAAGAGGTGGTGGGTTTGAATCCCACGTGTGCCTGCTGCTTAAAAAGAAAGCAGCTCCCAGTGAGGCAGTAGCCTGTGGCAAGCCAGGACGTGCCTGGGAGGGCCTCCGTCCCTGGCCTGCCTTCCTCTTCTCCTCCGTCCTCCGGGAAGCCATCCTGCACGTGCTGACCATGGGGGCAGCCATCTTGTCAGAGCGTGCTGCCCATTTCCTGCCTGGAGGTGAGGTCAGCAACTCTACTCCTATGACGCCATTGGCGGATGTCTAACCCCGCCCCGGGACGCCATTGGCCCCCGCTGAAGCCTGCAGCCTCTCTCCGCCCTACTAATGGTCTAGGCTCTGCTTCTTCGGCGCTGACAGGGAGCGCCTCCACGATTAAGCCAGTGCAAGGGCTGGGCATGAAAGAGAAGGCCTGGATTCGCAGATCGGCACCACGTCATGGCGCCGCCTAAGGGACCGGCGGCGGCACTGAGAAGCTCCTCTTCACTGCACCGCCGGGATGGATGAGCCGCAGCCTTGGGGTTTTGGTGCCGAAAGTGGAGCGGAAGGGCCCCGATGTTTGCCTGCATGACCCTGCTCCTGGCACTTCTCAGCCTCCGGGTAGGTCTTTTGCTGAGCCTCGCGCTGAAGCTCAATTGATGATGCTTCTGAGAGGGAGAAGGTCCCTGTCATCCGGGGCATGGTGCATCCCACCTACCCGTGCCTTCCGAAGAGGAAACTTTGCGCCGAGCCAAACTGTCCCAATCGTCACTGCAGTTAGACCGCCGCAATTGGACCCCATTAACAGATGGAAAAAGATCAGGCACTCTTGAAGCATCTGCGCCTGACCCTGCCTCACTGCCTTGCCAGTGTCTGCGCAAAATTCTGTGCGGCAAGTGCTCCACACTGGGTGGTGGACACATCTACCAAAACCCGGTTGGCTCAACTGGCTTTAAAAGGAAGCGTCTTTGGAGCCAATTTGGAGAAGCTGCTGAACGACCTTCCTCTAACCACATGACAGGCTCAGATGGCTCCCCACCTTTCTTCGCCCCATTACACAAAGTGCCGGAGAGCTAGATCATCTTCAGTGCACTCAGTGCCTCCTCAGGGTGCTGCACCGAGGATCGACACATTCGGGGGCGTAGAATGGCGCACACGGCGGCCGCTTTTGCATCCTCCCGACGGCAGGCAGATATCTTAATATCACTCTTCTGCCTCCTGGGCAGATCCTCCACGCTGTCACACCGCTTACAGCAAGTGAAGCTCAATGGCTGAAAGTTACCCATACATCAGCATGTATGGAAATAGGGCCGGGGAGTAGATGGAATAGGACAGTTGAGGATGGGACAGGCAACCATCACTCATCAGTTTCAATTCCCAATCTGACGCTCCATGTGTCCTGGAGTATCTGTGCCTAGGCAAGCATCCCTTGAAATCGGCAACCGCGAACCTGTCATTCTCCAGGGCGCCTTGCACAGCCTCCTAAGAGGGTGTCCTTGCACACTTAACCCTAGTGCCTATAAAGGACAGCCTGAAATTCAGTTACAATGCAGAACTTCCAAGAATGTGACTTGGACACAGTCTCTTAACCTACTCCACTTACACTGCCGCAAAACCCAAGAACAGTAGCAACTGTGTGGTGCAGTACACACAGCAGTGTGTTCAGGATCTGAAGGTCACAGGTTCAAGCCTCTGCTGGGACTCCTACAGACTATGTCCCCATTTTCCCAATCACCCAGTCCTACACAGAAACAACGGCGCAGTAGTGCTGTAGCCACTGGTCACTTCTCTGCCTGTGGAACCAGAGGTCACGGGTTCCAACCCACAGTGGGGTTATTGAATGGAGTGGAGGAGTAGCCTATGGTTAGAGCACTGACTTGGATCAAGAGACGACAGTTCACTCCACCTAGCACTCATTGTGGCCTTGGCAAGTCTCTTACCCTCCTTTGCCTCTACCCCATGTCGGACCCCGAACTGATGATAGATATCATATCATCACACGTTCCGAGCTCCTAGTCACCAGGAGTCAACACAGTCCTGAAGCATGCATTGCTCCCAGTCTCACAATCCTCTAAGGGAATGCACAGGCCACCTGATCTGGAGTGCACAGGCCACTCGGTCTGGACTTGAGTGCCGGCCATGTCGTCAGAACAATATTCCAACGACTAAGGACTTTGAGTGAGATGCACCCCTTATGGGCCTCCAATGGACGACATGGATGGGAAGGGGCGCGACACCCATCAACCGTGGACAGAACACACACTCCTTGTTTGCCTCCGAAGGAAACCTGCCAATCTCACAACTCCATTCAACAATCCACCAGATGTGGATGCGACGTTGACAATTCCTCTCCGATTACACAACCCAGAGAATCAGGAGACATGCGCAGATGTCAATGAGATGCGCTCCTCTTTACCTCCGAGTAAAGGCTGGGCAATCTCCCTCTGATTGCGCAGCCAACTTTCAGGAGCCAGGGCTGTGCAATCTCCCTCCGATTGCACAGCCAAGGAATCAGGAGCTACCCACATTGACGACAGGGTACGAATATGTAAGAGGATACTCACAACGCCTCAGGCATGGAGAAAGAACCAACAGCACTTAAAAAATATGAAAGATGGCATTCTCAACTCCTCAGGCACAGAGGGTGCCCTTTGGGCCCCTCGTCGGTGCATGGGCGTACAGGTGAAGCCCTCCAAAGCCCCCTTGTTTGTGCGCACACGGCTCCCAGAACCAGGCAGAAGGTTCAGCATCTAGACAGCCCTGGCACCCCTGAGACCCTGGTGGGGCCACCTGCCTCACAGTGCCACCTACTTGGTCGCAACACTGTTTTCCCCTGCATGGTCATGATCCTGCTCTCCCCTGCATAGACTAACCCCAAAAAAAAAAAAAAAAAAAACCCAAACCCTAGGCCTCTTCTCCTTCGCGGCCCCACAGCGCAGCAGCATGGCCGAAGGGTAGCTGCTCTAGCACTGCAGCGCGGCCTAGGGCTGCTGCTCTCTTACTGACTTGGGCTACATGATCATACTGGGATTGCATGATCAGATCTATTTATCAGACTCAGGCTACGTGTTCAGATTATAGCCGTCAACACAGGGTGCATACTGCATACCACATGTGCTCCTCACGAACATGTGATAGCTGCACGCCTCTGCAGAGAGGACACTGACCATCCCATACCTCATAGAGGAGCTGGAGATGGGCACTACAACCCTGCGGAGAGAACTTCGCACTAAATAGGCAGGCGCCATCGTGCATGATAGCACTGCGGGCACGAACGCAGAACGTCAGGCCCCAGGCCAGCCGGGGAATCACCAGTCTTCAATTTTCCTCATGGTCAACCAAAGTCAGCACTCTGGTTCACCGCATAACAAGGTGTATCTGACCGGAAGGTCACAGCTTCAAGGCCTGACTGAGGATCAGGTGGGAATTACTACGTATCACCTCGGCGCCGCAATGCTTCAGCACGCGGTCGGTGAAGGAACAGATGTGTGGACAGTCAACTAGGTAACCGTTGGCCTCACCAGCGCACCCCACCCCTGCAGGGAGACCAAGCCAAGCTGTACCAATGATCAGGGCTGTGCCCACCCTGTAGCACCAATGATCCAGGCTGTGCCCACCCACTGTTGCACAGGCAGTACTGGAAAGAGCGAACATCAGCCCGACAAACCTGCTGGCTGGAACTCCACTCTTCGGTAACAGCCACCCCCTGCACACACGATGTGCGGTTATTAGGGGCATAACTCGTGGCTTTCCTCATCAATCACCGGTCATCACTCACCGGTTGGCACCAGTGTTACCAATCAGCTGGCTCTACAACTCAGGACCCTTCGACAGCTATCGCCCCAGCTTCAGTCCATACAACACATGACTCTTCGACAGCTATCGCCCCAGCTTCAGTCCATAATCCGTCCTCAGTGCCTTCCTTTAGTCTGGATATCCGGCCAGCTTGTCCATTATTCCAGCCGAACAGTTTAACATGATTCGTGTGACCACGCGCATCAGCTGGATATCTCATCCATGATTCTTGTGACCGCATGCATGCTCCACCATCGGTTCAGCCATGGGTGCAGACAGAGCCTCAAGCCAAGCCAACGGCAAGCACTGTGCTCTAGTGCTGCCAAAGCATCCGTCGACAGCCTGCCAAAGGTTCCTTCGTCAACCTGTTGTGGCCCATACTTGTTGTAGGGACACCAGCTCACACTGCACGCAACACAACACACGCAACATGAACAGACACTCAACGTGTAATCAAACTCTGGGATTGTTACCGGAGGATGTAGTAAGAGCTGGTAGTGTAGCCGAATTTAAAATGCTTGACCCAATTCAAGCATGGTGGAACCTGTGTCTCTGGGGGATACTGCCAGGGACATATGACCTAGATTGGCCACTTTGGAAACATGATACTGGACTTGATGGACCTTGGTCTGTCCCAGTATGGCATAACTTATATTCTTATGTTCTAGCGGTCTCAAGGACACATCTGACCAGGTCCTTTGCGATGTTAATGCCTCCAGTTGCATCTTCCGTTAGCACTGTCGATATTGTTGCTAGTCCACTGTGGATATTGCAGCGCTGTTCCAATCTTGCACCACTCTTGCAGCTTTTCTTCATTGCTACCGTGGCTATCCCTGCTTGCAGCAGGTAACTCAACGCTACTGCTGGGGGGAAGGGGGTGAAGGGGACTCCCTCTGTGGCCGCGTCGTCTATGACCACCCTCCGGACTCCCTCACTTCCTCTGCTGTGCATCCTCTATTGCTGAGACCATTATTCTGCAGCTACCCATTGAGACCTTATACTCTCACAATAGCTGCCGCGTGGGTGCGATGTGGGATGGCATGCCTGCACAACAGGGCCGCATGTCTGCATGGTGCTCCACACAGCGCTGCATTCTGCACATTCTATAGTGTGCGCGCGCACACTGCACGTTTGCACGTTGCCACTGCCACCAGTTACCCAAGGTACACCTTTACCCAAGGTACACCTTTACCCAGGGCACACCTTTAAAAGCATCCAGCCCTGATAAAGAGTCACCTGGACCTGATCTCGGCCTCCCCCTTTCCACCACAACACATGTCAGCTTGGGAGGCACCAAGTGTGGCTGACTCATCCTGCTTGTCCTAGGAGAAAACGGAGTTACTTACCTGTAACATGAGTTCTCCGTGGACAGCAGGATAAGTCAGCCACACATACCCGCCCACCTCCCCTTGGAAGGGGCTCGGCCTATGACCAGTGCCCGCCTCCTAGCGGCTAAGGCTCAGCTAGTGACGAACTGGCTAGCTAGGGGCGGGCCGGAGGCAGGGCCAGTTGGCCCATGCTCAGAAGGGCGACAGCCCTTCTGAGCTATGGAGAGTACTTCCGTCTCGGCGCCGTCGGATGACGTCACCACCAAGTGTGGCTGACTTATCCTGCTGTCCACGGAGAACTCATGTTACAGGTAAGTAACTCCGTTATATTCAGTAGCAATAGCCAGGATAAGTGGCGGTTTTCAGTCAAAACTTACCCAGATACACTGCTTGCAAATCAGGCCTAAGTTGCTAAGTTATTTAGAAAAGTGCTGACTGAAAATCTCCACTGTCTGGACAAGTCATCACATCTGCATAGCAGTGGTTCCACCCTTGCTCCTCCCACAGACAGCTCCTGCACTAACCAGATAGTGCAGGAGCTGTCTGAGGAGATATTCAGTGGCACTGTCCAGATAGTACCACTGAATAATTGTGATCATCACCCTTATCTGGACATCCTCCGTTGGCTAAGGGTTCTGAACATCGTTGCCCCTAAGTTACAAAGACTGACATATTCCTAAATTGAAAATAACTCTCCTTTTTTTCTGCCTTTTGTTGTCTGGCCATTTTATTCTTTAAAGTAATCATGTTAAGTAATCTCAGTCTCTGGTTTCTGCTTTCTTCTGTCTTCTATTAACTCGCTTTTTAGGGTCTCCAGTCCACTTCTTTCCCCTCCTGTCTTCACTTCCTTTCATCTCTTAACACTGATCATTTACTTTCAGCCGCCTTCCATGTATTTTTCTATCAACTCAGATTTCACTCCTCATCTTCCAGTCCTCGATTTCCCTCTTTTTACTGCATCTACCTACCATCCTTAACAGAGTGCTTCCATTTCCCAGCTCTCTCTCCTTCCCTAGCCTCTTATTTCCCAGTTATAACTATTCCCCTTTTTTTCTACTCCTTCCCTGTGTCCATCATCTCTTCTCTTCTCTCTTTTCCTGTCCAGGTTGATCCCATCCAGTATCTACTGCCTCTTTCTCCCCTTGTTCAGAGGCGGCCCCTCTTCTCCTCCCCCCCCACCCCTCTTCTCCTCCCCCCCCCCCCACCCCTCTTCTCCTCCATCCCTCTAAGGCCAGCATTGACCTTCTCTTTCCCTATCTCGTAACCCATGTTCAGCATCATCCCTTCCCGTCGTGTCCTGCTTTTCTGATTTTTCTCTCTATATTCAACATCCCCTCTCTCCCCCAACTCTCTCTCCCTATCCCATGTCATCTCCCCAGCTCTTTCTCTATTCCCCCTGTCCAGCATCTCCCCTCTCTCACTCTCATGCCCAGTTTCTCCCTTCTCTCTTTACCTCGCCCTGTCCCCCCATGTCCAGCATCTCCCCTCCTTCCATCCCTATCCCCTCCCATATCCGTCATCTCCTCTCCATCTTCCTTTGTGTTCCCCTTCCTTGTTCAGCTTCTCCTCTTCATTTCCTTTTGTCTATGGCCCCCATCCCCATGTCCTTCATCCTCCCTCTGTCTCACTGCCCATCCATGCCAAGCATCTCTTGTCCCCTCCCAATGCTTCAAACAGCAAAATAAAGTGATCCACCAACCATAATATGCAGGTAAAGAAATTATTTTTTAACTAAAAAATGCCTGAGCTGCCATCAAAGGGAGAAAAGAAGCCTCCACTCCCATATAAGCGGTATCTCCTTTTAATTGTGGGCGGATTCCAATTTCAACTCTCTCCTCAAGCACCTCTTCAAAAGATAAGTTACAATAAAAGAATAAAAACGATTAAAAGGAGGTACCACTTATATGGAAGCGGAGGTTTCTTTTCTGCCTTTGACGGCAGCTCCAACATTTTTTGGTTAAAGAATAATTTCTTTACCTGAATTTTTCTGGCCGGTGGATCACTTTATTTTGTTGTTTGTGACCTTTGATCACAGTATTTGGGTTTTGATTGAGTTAACACTAGCTCTCCCAATGCTTAGCATCTCATATCTTTCCTCCGTGCCCCCTCCCCCTCCCCCCACACTCAGTATATTATATCTTCCCTCTTTCTCCCCTCTCTGCCATGGTGCTCAGCATCTCTTATCTTCACTCCCTCCATTGCTCAGCCTCTATTATCTTTAGTCCCCTCCTCCCCACTCGTCCATCTGTGTTCAGCATTTTATCTCTCTACCCACTGCTGTTATGTCTACTGCCTTTTCTCCCATACTCAGTGGTAGTGACAGTAAAATCTTTGTAAAGTCAGGGCCTTTGAGACTTCCACGAACTTCAAAGGCGCTGCTTTACCACCTTTCATTGATGCAAAAAATATGCATCAGAGGAGATGTGACTTGCAGGGCCTTTAAAGTATGTGGATGTCTGAAGCTCTGCGTTTACTTCAGCTTTATTACCGCCACCACTGCCGATATTGGTAAATGGTAGAAGCAACAACAGTGGCTTGGGAGATGAGATGCACTGCTGCTGCTGGAGTGTTCTAGAGACGCTTCTTGCCCCCCCCCCCCGTGTTTCCTGCCTGAGATGGCCGTTTCCCCCTGTCTAATCATTGAGCTTGCCCCTGCATGCTCAGATCTCAAGAATAGTTTGAATAGCTGCATCCTCTTTTGGATGAGAAGGCGATTTGGGTTGTTATGCATGCACTGGTGATTTCTATTCTCTGGAGAAGCAGGAATGAAGTCCTCACATATGGCTGACATCACCAATGGAGCTCCATGCGGGAACACTCCCCAGCTTCTATTGGAAGCTTTTGGAAGCTCCACTGTGCCTGCATGCCTATCTTCTGCCTGCCACAGCACCATCTTCTCCAATTTTTGTTTTCCGTGGAGCCCCACAGATGTGAATCGATTGTTCACTGGTACACATTTCATTTTCCCCTCCAGGGGTCTCTTTTTTGCTTGTATTTAACTTTTCTGCCTGCCATCGATAGTGTCGGGTCCATCGATCGCGGTTCCACATCGATTCTGATGCTTTTGTTGGTACCTTTATTTTCTCAACTTTTTCCCACAAATCGGCTGGACCCTCTGGTCACAAACAAGCCATTTGATTGTGCCACAGCTATCTTCCCAGGCGTATCCCAGAAACCAGCCAGTCTGTTCAAGAAATGTGCCAAATGTACCAGGACCTTCTTGGTCACCGACAAGCGCAATTGGTGCCTCCAGTATCTGTGTCCTGATCACCAGCCCTCCTCTTGCAATTTGTGCTTGCAGATAAGGAGAGGCCTGAAGGGTCAAGAGAAGCAGAGAAAATCCCTCTTTCATCAAAGGTCTGATTCAGCGTCTTTGGCACCGGCATCAGTCTCGGTGGCTCCCATTGGTTCCGCCAAAGGTGCATCAACATTGAGAGGTTCCTGGGCTCAGTTGGAGCTGAGTGCCTGTAGTGCCCTACAGCAACAGCCATCGATCAGTGTTCACATAGAATCAAAGACCTTGATTCCATCGGCATCAAAAGGGGATCCTTCCGAGCACTAGTTGTAGTCCCATGTGCATTGGCATCAGAGTCCTTCCTGATGCGCTATCGAGAGTGATGATCACAGATGACTTGCCAAGGTGCCCCAGAGAGAGGATTCAACCTCCATAGTTTTGGAGGGGCACTGACCATCTCCCGAGGATATCAATCCCATCTATGCTTCTACTCCCCTCGAGGCTGGGCAGAGTCTCAGAGGTACTTCGACTTCCTCTTGGAGGCTTACTCTGATGGTTGGCTTACCAATGTGGAATCGAAGAACCTGTCGGAGGCCAGGTCCCTTGAGCTTCCATCAGACCCCTCTCCCTTATTTAAATCCTGAAATGTATCCAAAATATACCACCATATGGTCTGACCATAGGACTGAAAGTAATTGTGGTTCTAATTCCTGAGAATATAAATTAGTACTATCAAATATAAAAATAAATTCTAACAGATGACCACTTTCATGTGTAGAATTTTGGCATATCTGGAAAAAACCAAAGTCCTATCTTCAGCCCACTCAACGACTGGCGTTCATAGGGACTCTCCTTGACACGACTCAAGTAAAAGGCTTTCTTCCACTAGACCGACTCTAGCAATTGATGACTTTGGACTGCGATACTCAGCAGAGTCGGAAGACAGTGGCTCCCGGGATGCTGACTGCACATCACTCCCCTGACTCATTTGTCGATGAGATAAGCTCAGTGGACACTGAGTACTCATTGGAAGCAGGCCACCGGTTGCCTCCAGGACCAGGTGGTGGTCACTGTGTGCCTTGTCCAGTCCCAGGACTGGTGGTTGGATCCTCCGAACTTGCTCAGAGACCTCTCTTTTCAGAAGGTACCACCACAGAAGATATGGACAATAGACAGATCCAAGTTGGGCTGGGGAGCACATCTGGATGGCCTCCACACTCAAGGCATCTGGTCTGAACAGGGGTGCACCAGATCAGTTTTTTTGGAATTGCGAGCCATAGTGAATGCCTCAAAGTTTCCAGAATCGTCTGGCCAACCAGATTGTCGATCTGAATAAGGACAATCAAGTTACGATGTACTACATAAACAAGCAAGGGGCATGGAGTTGTGTCTCCTGTGCTGGGAGGCGGTCCGGTTGTGGAAATTTGCCTTTGCTTACGGCATGGTGTTAAGGGCCACATATCTGCCAGGAGAGCAGAATGCCCTGGACCAGCTGAGCCGCATCCTCCAGTCACACGAGTGGACTGCAGACAGGGATGTCATAAGAACATAAGATATGCCATACTGGATCAGACCAAGGTCCATCAAGCACCGTATCCTGTTTCCAACAGTAGCCAGTCTAGGTCACAAGTACCTAGCAGTTTCTCCATATCTTTTGGAAGTAGGTTACTCCCTCAATAGATCTGTTCATCATTTAGAACAATGCCCAAGTGGATCAGTTCTGCTCCAGGGTTGCCTCATGCAGTAGGCTGGCTCTGGATGCTTTTCTACTGCACTGAGTGGAGGACCTGCTATATGCATATCCTCCCATACCTCTCATTGTGAAGACCCTGCTGTAACTCCAGACAGACAAGGTATGGTTTAAAGTTGAGGTTAGAGAAGCTGTTGCCAAAAAATCATCTTTCAGGAAATTGAAAAAGGAGCCAGATGATGAAAACTGGAAACAACATAAGCACTGGCAAGTTAGATGCAAGTCATTGATAAGGCAGGCAAAGAGAGAATTTGAGAAGAAGTTTGCTGTGGACTTTTTCAATTACATTCATAGCAAAAAGTCTGTGAAAGAGTCAGTTGGACCATTAGATGATAAAGGGGTAAAAAGGGCACTAAGAGGGGGACAAGGCCATAGTGGAGAGACTGAATGAATGCTTCGTTCTTTACTGAGAAAGATGTAGGGATGTGTTACCCATGACTGAAATGGTATTTAAAGGTGATGCTGCAGAAGAATTGAAAGAAATATCAATACACAGGGTAGATGTATTACAACTATTTGATAAACTGAAGAGTAGCAGATCACCTGGACCAGATGATATACATCCAAGGGTGTTGAAAGAACTGAAATATGAGATTGCAGACCTACTATTAGTAATATGTGAACTGTCGTTAAAATCATCTGTAATACCTGAAGATTGGAGGATGGGCCAATATAACGCCAATTTTTAAAAAGGGTTCCAGGGGTGACCTGGGAAACTACAGACCCAGTGAGCCTGACGTCAGTACTGGGAAAAATGGTAGAAACCATTATAAAGAACAAAATTACTGAACATGTAGTCAGTCATGACTTAATGGGAGATAGCCAACATAGCTTTAGCCAAAGAAGGTCTTGTCTTACTAATCTGTTATGTTTTTTTGAAGGTATGAATAAACAGGTAGTCAAAGGTGAGCCAGTCAATATAGTGTATCGGGATTTTCAGAAAGCCTTTGACAAGCTGAAGGCATGAGAGACTCTTGGCAAAATTAAAAAGCCATGGAATAGGAGGCAGTGTACTGTTGTGGATCAGGAACTGGTTAAAAGATAGAAAGAAGAGGGTAGGGCTAAATAACCAATTTTCCCAGTGGAGAAGGGTGAATAGTGGAGTACCCCAGGGATCTGAGCTGGGTCCACTGCTTTTTAACATATTCATAAATGACCTGGAAATGGGATTGAGTGAGGTAATCACATTTCCAGATGATACAAAATTATTCAAACTTGTTAAAAACCCAAGAAGATTGTGAAAAATTGCAAGAGGACCTTAATAAATTGGAAGACTGGATGTTCAACTGGCAGATGAAATTTAATGTGGACAAGTACAAAGTTATACACCTAGGAAAGAATAACCCAAACTATTGTTACACGATGCAAAGTTCCATATTAGGAACCATCACCCAGGAAAAAGATTTAATTGTCATCGTGGATAACTTGTTGAAACCTTCTGCCCAGTGTGCAGTGGCGACCAAGAAAGCAAATAGAATGCTAGGAATCATAAGGAAAGGAATGGAGCATAAAACAAAGGGTATTATAATGCCTCTGTATCGTTCCATGGTGCGACCGCATCTTGAATATTGTGTGCAATTCTGGTCGCCGTATCTTAAAAAGGATATAGCGTTTTTAGAACAGGTACAAAGAAGAGCCACCAAAATGGTAAAGGGGATGGAAGGATAATCCTATGAGGAGAGACTAAAACGTTTAGGACTCTTCAACCTAGAAAAGAGACAGCTGAGGGGAAATATGATACAGGTCTATAAATTAATGAATAGAGTGGAACGGATAAACATAGATTGATTGTTTATGCCATCAAAATATAGAAAGACTAGGGGACATGCAATGAAGCTACAGTGTAACCTATTTAAGACTAATAAGAGAAAATATTTTTTCACTCAATGTGTAATCAAACTCTCAAATTCATTACTGGAGGATGCCATGGTAGCCATGGTTTCCCCTTCTGCTTCTACTCTCCCAGTGAGAACCTCTGCAGGGAGGCTCTTCCCCAGACATTATATCACAGGAGTATGGGAGGTTGCTGCACCCCAAAGTTAGATCCTTGGCCCTCATTGAGTGGATGTTGAGAGGCGAGCCCGATGGCATAACAGATGTTCTGTTGGCTTCAAGGAGGACCTTCACGAGAAGGTCATATTCTTTCAAATGGAAGAGATTTGCTTCCTGGTGGACAGCACAGGCGCTGGATCCCTTTAATTGTTCCATCGACAGACTTCTTGAGTACCTCCTACACCTCTCAGAGTCGGGTCTCAACACTGTTAGGGTCCACCTCGACTTGCTTGGGGCCTACCATTAAAGTTGGGAGGGGACGTCCATATCGGCTCAGCCATTAATGGTCCGCTTCATGCGAGGCTTGCTCCTCTCAAGACTTTCCTGATTGAGTTGGGTATGGGGTTGGTTATGTTTTATTCAATGATTTTACACCGCCTAGAATGCTTTGCACTTGGTGATATATAAATGTTTGTAAGTAAATAAATAAAAATAAAACCGGTGGCTTGGGATCCCAGTATGGTTCTGGCGCAGCTCATGTTAGCTCCTTTTGATCCACTCAACTCCTGCCCTTTGAAGTTCTTTACCTGGAAGGTCTTGTTCCTTGTAGCAGTTACCTCAGCATGTCATGTTAGTGAGCTCCAGGCTCTAGTGGCTCATCCACCATATACAACAGGTTCCATCGTAACAGAGGGTCCTGCACACACTCATCCTTGATTCCTTCTGAAGGTGGTATCTGCTTTCCACCTCAATCAGTCAGTTGTCCTGCCAACTTTCTTTACGAGCCCTCATGCCCATCGAGGGGAAGTGGCACTGCATACGATAGACTGCAAGTGAACCTTGGCCTTCTACCCAGTGCGGATGAATGCCCATCAAAAGTCCATCCATCTGTTTGTCTCTTTTGACCCCAGCAAGCTAGGGACTACTGTTTCCAAATGCACTCTTTCCATTTGTCTGGAAGACTGCATCTCTTTCGCTTATGCCCAGGCTGTCCTGAGCCTTGATGGTCATGTCACAGCTCACAATGTCAGAGCCATGTTTGCATCAATGACCAACTTGTGTGCTGTCTTCATGGAAGAGATCTGGAGGGCTGTAACGTCATCTTCTGTCCACACATTCACAGCTCACTACTGTCTAGATGGAGATTCCTGACGTAACAGCAACTTCAGCCAATCTGTGCTCCAGCATTTGTTTGAGGTTTAGAATCCATCTCCATCCACCCAAAGCCCTACTATCCTCTAGGCTACCAACCCCCCCCCCCCCCCCCCCCAAACCACAGAGCATGAATATTCATAATAGAAACTGTATGGTGAAGAAGCTGAATCAGATGAGTTCCTCTTTGGTGGACTGCTAGTGCTGTACATAGTTGATTTCTCCAGTTCTTTGTTCACTTTGCCTCTGTTGGGCTTTTCGGCCTCCTCTGTTTTTGGTTGCCTGCATCTTGGGAGTCTCATTGGTGAGGACTTCATTCCTGCATGTCCATGGAGAAAAGGTAGTTACTCACCTGTAGCAGGTGTTCTCCATGGACATCAGGAAGAAGTCCTCACAACCCTCCCACTTCCCCGAGGAATTGTCTTCTGCTACAACATTATCATACCGGAGAAGATAGCGCCACAGCAGCCAGGAAGAGAGGTGAACAGGCATGATGGAGCCTCCCAAAAGCTTCCAATATGAGAAGCTGAGGAATGTTCCCACATGAGGCTCCCTCTGTGACGTCAACTATACGTGAGAACTTATTCCTAATGTCCATAGAGAACACCTGCTACAGGTGAGTAACTGTCTTTTTTGGACTACTGAAATCTTTTGTAGTGAGAGTTGCTGGATTATATGATTCAAAGATTGCAGATAGTCCAGAATATGGCAGGCAACATGTTATCGAGTCTGCAGAGGCAAGAGTTAGTGGCTGCTGTATTGTGACAACTCCATTGACTCGCTTTCCGGGAAAGGAGTGTATTTAAAACATTGCCTTTAACTTTAGACTTTTCAGAGATGTGAGTCAGTTATCTGCATGGGTTGGTATTAACTGAGAAGGACCTTGGGCTCATTTTTTTGACTGGCTTTCTTAAAATTGATGACAACTGATTAGATAGAAAGATTATCTAGAAAGACTAGGGACCATGCAATGAAGCTACAGTGTAGAACATTTAAGACTAATCAAAGAAAATAATTTTTCATTCAACGTAATCAAACTCTGGAATTCATTGCTGGAGGATGTAGTAAAAGCTGTAGTGTAGCTGGGTTTAAAAGAGGTTTAGACAAGTTCCTGGAGGAAAGGTCCATAAACCATTATTAAAGCGAACTGGGGAAATCTACTGCTTACCTCTGAGATAAGCAGCATAGAATTTGTATACCTTTTGGGAACCTGACAGGTACTTGTGACCTGGGTTGGCCACTGTTGGAAACAGGATACTGAACTTGGACTTTGTTCTAACCCAGCGTGGCATATCTTATGTATTTTGTTTTCAGGTGTTGTGTATAGATGGTTGAAGTAACTGGGCAGGGCTTGTTGGGGTGAGACATTTGGTGGGTTGATGATGGGAAGCATATTTTAGGTGGGTGATTTTAATTTTTATGTATTTTGTTAAGCATTTTTGTTTTTGTCGGTGTTTTGTAATGTATCTTACATATCTTACCAGGGAACCTGTTTAGAATTTTAGATAGTGCAGGCCATCAATGTTTAAAATAAATAAAATTGAATAGCTATCTTCACAATGATCCTTGGAAATATCAAATGGATATCATCCATATTTATATAGGGAAGCATGGATTCCAAAACTTTGATGATTCAAAGTGGAAAAAAATAGATATTTAAGAGTTTGGCCCAGAATGAATCTTTTGTGGTAAATCACAAGATGAGGAGCACAGATCAGAAGATTTGCTTCCCTAATCCATTCAAAATGATCTTTGGTGCAGCTGAGATTTAAACCAGTTTAGGACAGTCCTGTCCAAACCTATTTCTTGAAGCCTGGTGATCAACCAGATCGAAGTTCCACCATCTTAAATAGAATCACAAGAAGTATGTCCTTATCGCCATCTAAATAAGCACAAGTTTCATTAGTGAGTGCCATAATTATAGTCTCAGTATTGTGATAGGGCCTATACCCAGACTGTCCATGATAGAGGACATTTGCTTTATCATTGAAATTTGCTAGTTACTGACAAGCTACCACTTCCACAAGATTTGAAATAAACAGAAGGTTTGAAACTGCTTTATAATGAAAGAACAGATGGATCTAGAGATGGTTCCTTTACTATAGATAACAAAGCTTATGGCCATTATTATTTTTCTATGGACATACTGCACTGCATTAATATCACTAAATTTAAGGTTTTCTCCTATTAATCCTGTGGCATTTTGACCCAGCTATCCACAGAAGGTAAAGTTTTCCCTGGGCCTTTTTTTTTACCCAGGCTGTCCATGATGCGCAGAGTCACCTCTGGTGTCAGAGCTGATGTCTTTGGTGAGCCATGATGTTGCAATTTTCAATATCAAGAAGTAATGACTATATTTGTAATTATTGAACATTTATATCTCTTACAGCATATCTTTTAATTGTTCCCAATGTATTATAGTTTCAGATCGCCGTGGTTCAGGTAAACCCAGACCAAAGAGTGAAGGTTTTGAGCTTTATAATAACACTGCTCAGAATGGGTCTCCTGAGAGTCCTCAGCTGCCTTGGACAGAATATAGTGAGCCAAAGAAATTATCTGGAGATGACCGGCTTGTGAAGAATCGAGCAGATCACCGCTCCAGTCCTAATGTAGCAAGTAAGTATAACATTAAATTGGAAGACTGGGCATCAAAATGGCAGATGAAATTTAATGTGGACAAGTGCAAAGTTATGCACCTAGGGAAGAACAACCCAAACTATGGTTACACAATGCAAGATTCCACATTAGGAACCACCACCCAGAAAAAAGATTTAGGCGTCATTGTGGATAACATGTTAAAACCCTCGGCCCAGTGTGCAGCGGCAGCCAAGAGAGCAAATAGAATTCTAGGTATCATAAGGAAAGGAATAGAAAATAAAACAAAAGATATTATAATGCCTCTGTACCATTCCATGGTGAGACCGCACCTTGAATATTGTGTGCAATTCTGGTCGCCGTATCTTAAAAAGGATATAGCGTTATTAGAAAAGGTTCAGAGAAGAGCCACCACAATGGTAAAGGGGATGGAAGGATACTCCTATGAAGAAAGGCTAAAAAGGTTAGGGCTCTTTAACCTGGAAAAGAGACGGCTGAGGGGAGATATGATAGAAGTCTATAAATTAATGAACGGAGTGGAACGGGTAAACGTAGATCAATTGTTTACATTATCAGAATATAGAAAGATTAGGGGACATACAATGAAGCTACAGGGTAAACTATTTAAGACTAATAAAAGAAAATATTTTTTCACTCAATGTGTAATCAAACTCTGGAATTTGTTACCGGAGGATGTAGTAAAGGCAGTTAGTGTGGCTGGGTTTAAAAAAGGTTTGGACAAGTTCCTGGAGGAAAGGTCCATAAACCATTATTAAGAAGGGACCCAGGATATCAATGCTTGACCCAGTACAAGCATTGCGGAACCTGTGTCTTTTGGGGAAACTGCTAGGTACGTATGACCTAGATTGGCCATGGTTGGAAACAGGATACTGGTCTTGATGGACCTTGGTCTGACCCAGTATGGCATATCTTATGTTCTTATATTAAGAGTTTGTCGTATTTAACTTAAATTGTAAACTTCAACAAAATTGTACACCAGATATTGAATATTTTGTTCACAAGCAATTGTGAGGAGGTTGCATAATTGTTATTGACTTGTTTTCTTATTTTTGTAATCCGCTTTGTATGTATATGGGTTGTAACAGTAAATGACGGCAGATAAAGACCAGCATGGTCCATCCAGTCTGCCCAGCAAATATACGGCAATAGTAGGTGCACCCGTCGCTCCGTGCAGGCCACCCCTCCCCATGTCTTTATTTAGGGGTAGACCGGAATATAAGCAATGTTATTAAATTATGAAATAAGATGTAAAAAGATTTAGCATAGATGTTGTTCTAAATAAATTCTTAAGTTGTTGTTTCGTTAAACAATTCTAGCGTAGAATAAAAATGTAAAAAAATGTAATAAATTTGGCTTGAAGTTAGATAATTTTTAAAAAGTTTAATTAGGAAGAAAACATTAGCCTAACCTTACCATATCATCCTAGTGGCTTGTATTCCCCTACCAGCAGAGGTGGAGACAGAGAAAAATCCAGAAGTTTCTGATGACCTTATCCTGTACTATATCTACCTATAGATATTATTTAATTTCTTGATAATATCTACATGCGTACCTGAGGCAATGGAGGGTTAAGTGGCTTGCCCAAGGCCACAAGGAGTGCCTATAGGACTAGAGACCCTAGTCCCTCCAGCCTGAGATTGCTGTCCCTGAGCAGGAATCAAACCCCCAGCCCTTCGGCCAGAGGTAACTTGTCCCAACCACTAGTGCAAACTCAAAACAATACACTCCAAATATATCACAACTGCTATAGTAAAGGGTAATTTTTCTTTTCCTGTGGGTACTCTTCAAAAGGAAGTGCACTATTATTGCAACTCTCGAGGTCTCAGATCATGGGAAATTATGGCCAAAAAATGACCTGCTGTTTCTCCCAATATAACATCAACGACCTCTATTTTATGATAACTCAGTGCACAATCCTAAAACTTCATCCCGCCCACACACGGAAATAATATTTTTTCATAACTGCCAAAATTTCTTCGTGAACTCAATGGCTGTGATTAAACAAATTGGCATTAAAACTAGTGCTTAGCTTTCATCAAACACCCAACGCCGTTCATTGGCACTGCCGACGCGTTTCTCCTCGCGGTTCTTCAGGGGTGATATCACTAATGCCAGAATTCCATACAACAGGTCATAATACACCTACAAACAAAAAACACTACTTTTAAAAAAATCCCATTTACTACTAAAATGCTTCCCCCTCTTTCCTCAGCTACCTTTAGATATAAAAACAACTTACTAAATGCTGCCCACGTCCTTTTACTGCACCGTGCTGACTTGCAATCTGATTTACCAGGACCGGTGAAAAAACGCCGCGCATGCGGGATATCCCACTTGCCGGGTTTTAAAGCTATACACCACCCAGTAAGGGCTCCTCATCAAATTACTCTCACCACCAATTATCTACCCTCCTCCAGGGGTATAGCTCAATTCCACTATGACTGGCATTCCTTCACTATTGTTCAAGACTCTCCATTTAAAATACACTATATGCCATTATATCTAAGGACTCTAGATCCTACCTTGTGACTTTCCATTTTGGTACGCTACAGCCCAGTCCAATCAAACTCCTACATTAAATCATACATACCCGCCAATTGATCTTTTCATTAAGTCCCTCAGGTGCAACTGATCCCAGTTCAAAAATCCATTTTTGCCTCCGCACAGAAAGCCATTGCTCTCGTGACCGGCCCCGCTGGCCAGGATAAACCTTCTCTATGCAAAAACATTGCAAATCAGCAAAGGTGTGTTGAAATAACATGAGGAGGGATCTAGCTAAGCTTGAAGAATGATCTAGAATTTGGCAGCTGGGATTTAATGTTAAAAAATGTAAGGTCATGCATTTGGGCTGCAGCAATCCAAGGGAGCAATACAGTATAGGAGGTGAAGTACTTTTGTCCACTAAAGAAGAGCGGGACCTAGGCGTGGTTGTGTCTGATGATCTTAAAGTAGTTAAACAGGTCGAAAAGGCGACGGCAAAAGCTAGAAGGATGCTTGGGTGCATACGGAGAGGAATGGCTAGCAGAAAAAAGGAGGTGATAATGCCTCTGTATAAGTCTTTGGTGCGACCTCATTTGGAGTATGGTGTGCAATTCTGGAGACCGCACCTTCAAAAGGATGTGAACAGGATGGAGTCGGTGCAGAGGGTTGCTACTAAAATGATTAATGGGCTTCATTATAAAGCATATGAGGACAGACTTAAGGATCTTAATATGTACACCTTAGAGGAAAGGCGGGATAGAGGTGATATGATTGAGATGTTTAAATACCTCCGTGGCATAAATGTTCAGGGAGAGAGTCTCTTTCAATTGAAAGCAAGTTCTGCTACGAGGGGACATGGGATGAGGGTGAAGGGAGATAGATTCAGGAGTGATATGCGGAAATATTTCTTTACGGAAAGAGTAGTGGATCCGTGGAATAGTCTCCCAGTGGAGGTGGTAGAGATGAGGACAGTAACTGAATTCAAAAAAGCATGGGACCACCACAGAGGATCTCTAAAGGTAAAAAGTGGACTGTTGTAGTTGTTGTTATGGAAGGACAGACTAGATGGGCCTTGTGGTCTTTTTCTGTCATCATGTTTCTATGTTTCTATGAAATGTCAAACAATGTAGCACCATAGGAGCCTCCAATATTGCATGCTTCAAACGACTTCTATGCTCGGACATACGGGTTTTAAACTTCCTGATGGTCTTACCCACATACACCTTTCGACAAGGACACTGTTCTATGTATATCACATAGGTTGATTCACAATCTGAATGATGACTTAAACGATACTCCTTATCCTGATAACAAAAAATCTGTAATTCCTCGGTTACATCACATATTTTACAATGGCCACATTTATGATGGCCCCTCAATTCTTCAGTAATATTAGGAACCTGTTTCCGTAATCGCGAAGGACTTAGAAATTCTTTAAGATTACGCCCGCGTTGCCACACACATCTAATCTTCTTACTATGGAGGGCTGGAACCACGTGTAACACTGATTCGTGTTTTCTAACTATCTTTTGAATACATTGACTCAATGGTGAATAGGCAGTAATTAAATTTATATGTGATTCTTCCAATCCCTGAGAAGGGCTGGAGACCGGATGTAATAACAACTCACGATTGTTATACAGAGCTCTCTGATAGCTTTTTTAATTATCAAAGGCGGATATCCCCTTTCACTAAAGTGTGATATAAGTTGTTGAGACTGAATTTTATAATCAGATCACTGAGAACAATTCCTCCTGTATCTGAGGAATTGAGAGAAGGGTAACCCTGTCTTCAAACGGGGGGGATGGGCACTATGGAAATGTAGAAAAGTGCTTCTGTCTACAGACTTACGAAAAACTGTGGTAACCCATCCTCCTATTTGTTTAATAATCCTAACATCCAGATAAGTGATTGTTTCCCTATCACATACATAAGTAAACTGTATATTAGCCTCACAGCCATTGAGCCACTGGTGGAATTCCTCAAATTGTTCTGTCGTGCCCTCCCAAAGTAAAAAGACATCATCTATAAAACGCTTCCATAGTTTTATGCGGTGTTTATACGGGGTGGACTCCAACCACTGTTTCTCATAGCGAGCCATGTAGAGGGTGGCTATGGAAGGAGCACAAGTAGCTCCCATAGCCACCCCCGACACCTGATGATAAATAGTGTCTTCAAACCAGAAATAATTTTGGAAGATGGCCAAATCTGCCAATTGTAAAATCAAAGCCAATTGATCAGCCCCAAGATCCCCCCGAGATTGTAAGTAAAACTGCACAGTGTCAAAGGCTGCTTTTTGTGGGATACTTGTATAGAGAGAGCTGACATCTAAAGTTACTAACAAGATGTCAGCTTGATCTGCCAAATGTTGATTAAGCTGTAACTGTCTCAAAAAATGCGTAGTGTCCTTAAGATAAGGGATTTGCTTTAATAACGGACGTAGATAAGAGTCTACATAAGTCGACAAGGGTTCTAAAATAGAACCCCTAGTCGAAACTATAGGACGGCCCGGGGGATTTTCCAGATTTTTGTGAATTTTGGGCACAGTATAAAAAGTTGCTCCTTGTGAACTAGGCTTGTTGAGATAGTACCATTCTTTTAAAGAAATCAACTTCCCCTCCAATGCCAAATCAGTGATGCCTCGAATGGTATCTTTTAATTTTGTCGAAGGATCCTCCGACAACACCCTATATTCAGTTGATGCAGAGCTTCCACAAGATAATAATCTCTATTCAAAACCACTATGGCTCCCCCTTTGTCTGCCCTTCTAATTACAATATCTTCCCGATTCCGAAGCTGTTGCATAACTTCTTGTTCTTTTTTAGTCAAAACTGTTGAACGATGCCATACGTCTTTTTCAAGCTTCCTTAAATCTTGAAGGACTAACTCTCTAAAAATGGATACTGCCGGATGCAGAGGCCCGGGGGGGGGGTCACCAAATGGAACAAAGTGGAAGTGGAGCCCGCTGCAATAATAAAGGCTCTTCCTGTGACATTCCATCAGCTATTCCCTGGATATTGGGGGCTACTTCCAATTCACTATTTGGACACTGCGCTGAAAAAAAGATCTTAAGTTGCAACTTGCAAATCAGATTTTTCCAAATCGACTCGGAACAAAAAGGAGTCATAACTAGTTTCTGGAACGAATGACAAGCCCTTATTTAATAGGGCTATCTGATCACCTGTCAGCTCAAGTCCTGAAATATTGATTACTAAAGAGGATGCCGCACCTTTAGGGGCCCTCTCTAGTTTCGTCGCCGTAGAGTGCGATCGGACTTGAGTCCTGATATCGCTGTTTTTTTCTTTCTCGTTGACTCCCGATCGCTGCCTTCGTCCAAAAAAATCACTCTCCCCGGTGGTCCTGCTAGAGTCACTATCCACTTCAAAATTCACCTTCCGGTTTGATCTTTTCGATTTCCTATTGATGTCCGTCCATGTCCATCCACATATCCAACTGTGTAGTCCTCATTATCTCGCCGTAGCTTGCGAACTTTTTGCTTCTGAACTTCTTGACGTAAAGTTAATAGCTGTTTTTCCGTCTCTTGCTGTCGCTTTTGAAAAGCCTCTTGTGTATCGCTTTCCTTCAAAGCTTCCAATGCTAAGCTTATCTCTTTCTGCATAGTTTCAATATTGATTTTAATGGTGTCAATCAACAGGACCATAAGGTCCAGTGAGCACTTGTTCAATATGCAGTTCCATTTATTTAGAAAATCTCCAGTCATATTTTGCATTCGTGGTTCTTTATAAACACGCAACCCACGCGGTATCTGTTGTCTAGTCACATATTCTATTAATGAAAGGCGATGTAGCTCCGTTCGTACTACTCTTTTCTGTAGTGTATTTGGAGTGTATTGTTTTGAGTTTGGATTTTGCACACTCTACGATAGATACCCCAGTATAAGTATTAGCAAACAACGATGGAGGGGCAACCGATTTGGAAGGAGACATTGAGTTTCTCTAATGATTATATTTCAACATTGAGTAAAGAAAAAACTCCTTTTGCCCAGGATTCTGTGGAAGATGTGATTTCAGGAACCACTTGGGAAGATTTACTCAAACTACAGAAAAGAGTAGTACGAATGGAGCTACATCGCCTTTCATTAATAGAATATGTGACTAGACAACAGATACCGCGTGGGTTGCGTGTTTATAAAGAACCACGAATGCAAAATATGACTGGAGATTTCCTAAATAAATGGAACTGCATATTCCTTATCACTTCTCCGGGCCAGTCCAGGGAAAGGTAGGGTTGTCAATCCCCTATAGCAACTGAGGACTGAAGACTTCAAGGTTTCTTGAGAGGTGAAGCCACTCCCCCTTAGGGTTAACCAGCAGTCTTTCAGTCCTCAGCAGCTAAAGAGGATCAAATCTTTTTTTTCTCCCTCATAGATTAGCTTTTATTTTCACTCAGTGATATTGGCTCTAGCAGAGCTGATTTTCTATAGTTCTTGTGTTAAATTGTGAACTTTGAAATTAAGTGCGCTATTGCTTTAAGAGCCATTGAGACGTTGAGTGCTGATTACTTGCAGTGCGAGGTAGAGTCTGCCTCATTGCCTGCCTCCGTCTCCGGCAACAGAGTGATCCTGGGGGCCCCAGTTGTTCCTCTGTCAAAGCGCTGCCACTCTTCCTGTACTTCCCGCTAGCAGCGGCACTACGGTACCGGCTCAGTTTCTCTGGTGAGTTTTTGAGGCTTTTCCCCTTTCCGGTCAGTAGCGTCGGGTCGGCTCCACTTTCGGGTTTTTATTTCTTTCTCTACCGTATTGCCTATCGGCGTTCTTGTTTGTCGCGTGGTCTTTAGTTTTGCGTGAGTTTGATTTCCATGGCGGATAAGTCTCTGCCGAAGTTAGACGAGCCATCTTTGCCGGCCGAAAAGGCGGGAAAGGCGGCCATTTTGGCGGCGCCGATGAGTTCTCTGTCGGAGCAGTCGCGGCCGCATAAGAGGAAGGCAAAATCAGCTAAAGATGATGGGTCACAGGCAAAGCCTTCAGATTCCTCTTCTACCCCTCTAGACAGCGTTACTTCATTTTTTTCGCCGGACTTTATTCTCGCGATGCACAAAGCCTTTTTCTCCAGGACCAAGCAGGAAGTCAGTCCTCACTTATGGGTGACGTCGGCGCCGACGGAGCCCTCACGGAGCAATTTTCCCCAGCTTTCAAAGAAAGCCTTTGGGAATTGCAGCGCGCATGCGCGGTCCTCTTCCCGCCCAAGGGTGCCATCTTAGCCAGTCTTCTTTTTTCCGCGGAGCCCTACAGACGTCCCCGTCTTGTCCCCGCGAAAAAGTCGATATTTCTTCATTATTTTATTCTTTTTCCTTCGGTTCGATGCCGGTCTTTTTCCCGCCCGGACTCGCGACGCCGGTCACGAGTCCTCTTCCTTTTTTTCGGTTTTTCTGACTTAGTCAGCTTTCGTTTTCGATTTTTCCCTGGCAGCCCGGTCCTTTGACCTCGCAGGGGCCCTTTTTCCCCCGATGGCTGCCAGTGGGTTTAAGCGGTGTGGTCAGTGTGACTGAAATATGTCACTAACTGACACACACGACTTTTGCCTCCGCTGCCTGGGCCCGGATCATGAGGAACTGATCTGTGGGCCCTGCGGCAAAATGTCCTCAAAAGCGTTGAGAAGTCGAAGGCATCAGCGTGATAGAATCTTCGCTGACCCCAGCCGTACCCGGACCTCGTCGGAGGCCTCCGCGTCCAAAGGCTCCAGCTCGGACCGTCGCCGGAGTTCCTCCGACCGGGGTTCTCCCTCCGGGGACCATCGTTGGAAGGTGAAACCCGCGAGGGCGGCGTCGGTGGACGCTCCTGGTTCCGCGAGGGCCAGGTCGCATAGCCCCGACAGCCGCCCCGGGTCCTTGGAGAAGGAACACCTCACGAAGCGACCTCGCCTGGAGTCGGAGATGCCTGCTCGGGTAAGTCCTGTGGTCCTTCTGGACTCGCCTCCGCGACTGCCGACGTCGGGCCCGACGCCGTCGGGGCCCGAGTCGGGGGCTGCTGGGTCACCTGAGCTCGGACTCAGGTTGACGGCCTTGGAGAGCAGACTGTCTGCCTTCATGGACCAGCAGCGGGCACTGCTCGCTGGCCTCGCTGGCGCCGCTGCCCCGACCGCCGGCACGTCGACGTCCAAGTCGACCCCGGAGACCGAGCCGATCCTCGAGTCAATGCGAACTCGAGTCGATCCTCGGTCGAGGTCACCCTCGGCCTCCCGTTCGGGACCGAGGTCGCCGACGCCGACTCCCTCGGCGTCGGGGCGGCAGGCGCCGCGCCCTGCCCGAGCCGACCCCACCGAGTCCTCGTCGGAGTCGGTCTGGGAGTCTGAAGAGGAAGAGTCGCCTGATTCTTTCCGGACTCGGTGTGTCCCCTCGGACTCACCGGAGTCCGAGCCTCGGAAGCAGTCCCCCCCCGGAGGATGCCCGGTTCTCGGACTTCGTTAGGGATATGGCCAAGGCTTTGGCCTTCCCTGCGGACCCCGAGGAGGAGCCTCGAGCCGAAGAGCTCGACGCCCTCCAGTATGACTCTCCCGCAAGGGAACACTTTACTGTACCGGTTCCTCCTATGCTGGAACGACTACTACTCTTCCGCATGTGGGAGAGTCCGGCCTCCTCGCCGGTCCTGAGCAAGCGGGTCGATTCTATCTATCGAGTCCGCAAGAGCCCTGGCTTTCAAAAGGCACAGCTACCACACCATTCCATGGTAGTGGAATCGGCCATGCATCGTCTTAAGAGCCAGAAGATGCACTCCTCGGTGCCTCCTGGCAGGGAGGCCCGTAACCTGGATGGCCTTGGTAAGAAGTGTTTCCAGGGCTCTATGCTCGCATGTCGTGTCCAGACTTACCTGCTATACATGGGCATGTATCTCCGAGATCTGGCTAAAGAGCTAGCCGGATTCTCCGCTGGTTTGTCCGAGGAACCCTTGCGGAGGTTCCTGGCCTTGTCCACTGGCATTCGGGAATGCTCAAAGTTCATGTCCCGAGCAGCCTATGATGGCTTTGAAGCATCGGCTCGAGTGGCCGCAGCCGGCATCGGTGCCCGCCGACAGGCTTGGCTTCAGTCGTCAGACCTTGAGCCCTGGGTGCAGGACAAGTTGGTCGATGTCCCCTGCCGAGGCGAAAATCTCTTTGGCAAGCCCATGGCGGAAAAGGCTGCACAAATTGAGACTGAGACTCTCACCAGGACCAGGCTTTCTAGGAAGACCTCCGCCCCTTCCCAGAAAAAGAAGGGCTCGGGGAAAAAGTCCTTTTACCCGAGGAAGGCGGCTGCCTACAAACAATACCCCCATTATCAGGCCCCTGCAGCTCCCCAACAGGGCCAGCAGGCCAAGGGACGGGGTAACGGGTCCCGTAGGCAGCAAGCCCCCAAGCCTGCACCACCAGCCCCTGCTCAGCAGGGTGGGGGTTTTTGACTCACTAAGCATAGCCTCTCCCCCCCCGCTGGTTCCTCACAGCACCGGAGGCCGGCTGGTCCACTTCGCCCACAGGTGGTCCAGCATCACCGCAGATGCCTGGGTGCTTCAAGTCGTGCGAGAAGGCTATCTTCTCCACTTCCACCAGGTCCCTCCCTCCTATTTTCCGGGAGAACCTCCACGACCCCCTCTGCACAGGGAATTACTCCTTCAGGAGTTAGCAGGTCTTCTGCAGGAGCAGGCGGTGGAACCGGTGCCACACCACCTGAGAGGTCAAGGCTTTTATTCCAGGTATTTTCTAATACCAAAGAGAACAGGGGGCCTCAGACCCATCCTGGACTTGCGCAACCTCAACAAGTTCCTGGTGTGGGAGAAGTTCAAAATGCTTACCCTTGGAATCCTTCTGCCCTACCTCCAGCAGGGAGATTGGCTATGCTCCTTGGATCTAAAGGATGCCTACACGCACATCCTCATCCACCCAAGCCACCGCCAATACCTAAGGTTTGTGGTGGCAGGAAATCATTACCAGTACAGAGTACTGCCCTTTGGCCTGTCCTCCGCACCGCGAGTCTTCACAAAATGTCTCGCGGTGGTGGCGGCCCATCTCCGGCTTCACGGCCTCTGTCTTTCCGTACCTCGACGACTGGCTCATCAGAGCAGCGTCCGCTCGGGAGGTCACCAACGCCACGCGCCGCACGGTGACTCTTCTGCAGCACTTGGGCTTTGTTATAAACTTCGCAAAGTCCACTTTGCTCCCCTCACAGGATCTCGAGTTCATCGGCGCAAGGCTGCACACTCCTCAGGCGCGAGCATACCTACCGCTCGACAGGGCTCAACGGCTCATGGACCTAGCCGACCGTTTTCGCAGCCAGCCCCTGGTCTCCGCCAGGCGCTTCCTGAGACTACTCGGCCATATGGCTTCCACCGTCCATGTGACCCCCAATGCCCGCCTGAATATGCGGCCTGCTCAATGGTGTCTCCGCCAGCAGTGGCGACAAGCCACAGGCGGCCTAGCAGACCTAGTGCGCGTCTCCGAGCCGCTGATCTCGTCTCTCCGGTGGTGGCTTCGGCAGCCGAACCTGATATTCGGAATGCCTTTCCAGTCACCTCAGCCGACCCGGGTGCTGACCACCGATGCATCCCTCCTGGGCTGGGGAGCACATTGCCAAGGGGCACGTACTCAGGGCCTCTGGACCACGTGGGAGTCTGCTCAGCAGATCAACTTCCTGGAGCTCAGGGCGATCCGCCTAGCTCTCAAGGCCTTCTCCCACCTGACTTCCCACCAGTCCGTCCTTGTCCAGACGGACAATCAAGTTGCCATGTTCTACGTGAACAAGCAGGGGGGCACGGGCTCCTTCCTCCTCTGCCGGGAGGCACAGAAGCTCTGCTCTTGGGCCGTCAGTCACGGCATTCTCCTCAAGGCAGTTTATCTCCCGGGCCAAGAAAATTGCCTGGCGGACAAACTCAGCAGGATACTCCAGCCGCACGAGTGGCGTCTGGATCCCTTGGTAGTTCAGAAGCTCTTCCTAAAGTGGGGCCTCCCCACGGTGGATCTCTTTGCCAGTCCTCACAACCGGCAGCTTCCTCGCTTCTGCTCTCGTCAGCCACACCCCCTTCGGGTTGCGGCGGACGCTTTTCTAATCTCATGGTCGGGGAGCCTTCTGTACGCTTTCCCTCCCATCCCGCTAGTCTCTCGGACTCTTTTCAAGGTTCTCCGAGACAAAGCCTTCATGATCCTGGTGGCCCCTCGCTGGCCCAGACAGCCGTGGTTTCCGCTCCTACTGCAATTAGCGGTGGAGGATCCATTCCCTCTGGGGGTACAACCGGATCTCCTCAAATCTGGGACTTAAGTCCAACTCCGTCAAAGTTCACCTCAGTGCTCTTTCGGCACATCATGTGCCGGTGGACGGTAGACCTCTCTCCAGCGACCCTCTCGTAGCGAGGTTTCTCCGAGGTCTCCTTCTACTTAAACCACCTCTGCGCCCGCCAGCGCCTGACTGGGACCTGAATGTGGTTTTGCAGCGGATCACCTGTCCGCCTTTTGAACCTATGGCTACCTGTTCTCTCCGTTTTCTGTCTTGGAAAACACTGTTCTTGATAGCCCTCACTTCCGCTAGACGCGTAAGTGAATTGCAGGCCCTCGTGGCTGATCCCCCTTACACTCGGTTCTACAAAAATAGGGTAGTCCTACGGACTCACCCAAAATTTCTTCCTAAAGTGGTCTCCCCTTTTCACATCAATCAGGAGGTGGTACTTCCAACCTTCTTTCCCAGACCACACTCCAGCCGAGCTGAAACGGTCCTCCATACCCTGGACTGTAGAAGGGCTTTGAACTTCTACCTTGACCGTACGCGGGAGCACCGTAAAGCTGCTCAGCTTTTTGTGTCTTTTGACCCCAATAAATTGGGGCTCCCGGTCTCCAAGCGTACTCTGTCCATCTGGGTTGCGGACTGTATCTCTTGGGCTTATGGGGCGGCCGGACTCTCCTTAGAAAGTCGAGTCACGGCTCATTGCGTTCGGGCAAAGGCTACGTCAGTGGCTTACCTCCGCTCTGTTCCGCTGGCAGACATCTGCCGGGCCGCTACTTGGTCTTCGAGCCAGACTTTTGCGGTCCATTACTGTCTCGAGAGGGAGTCCCGCAGGGACAGTGCTTTCGGACAGGCAGTCCTCCGTAATCTCTTTGAGGTCTGAGCAACTCCTACCCTCCATCCCGGATGTGGGCTACCGGTGGGTGACAATTCAGCGAAGATTCTTTCCTTCTGTGCTGCTGAGCTAGAGGGAGCTCATTTTTGTGCTTAGGGTCTCCGGTAGCCTTGAGCTTGGGAGTCCCATAAGTGAGGACTGACTTCCTGCTTGGTCCTGGAGAAAGCGTAGTTACTCACCTGTAGCAGGTGTTCTCCAGGAGCAGCAGGAATCAGTCCTCACTACCCTCCCTCCTCCCCTTGGAGTTGCAATCGTCTGCTTATGTTTTTTTGCAAATCTTTTTATGCTGTCTGTTTTAGCTATGTCATCTGACTGGCTAAGATGGCACCCTTGGGCGGGAAGAGGACCGCGCATGCGCGCTGCAATTCCCAAAGGCTTTCTTTGAAAGCTGGGGAAAATTGCTCCGCGAGGGCTCCGTCGGCGCCGACGTCACCCATAAGTGAGGACTGATTCCTGCTGCTCCTGGAGAACACCTGCTACAGGTGAGTAACTACGCTTTATTGAAAGCTTCTCAGCCTGCTTCGTTCACGGCCAGTTCCTGTCCTGAGCCTCTGCCTTTGCAGGTTCATGTGTCTGAGGATCCTGGTGAAGGATCTTCTCGGGCTAAAGACTGTGTTCAAGAGCCTCTTGATCTTTTTTCTTCTCAGCCTACCATCCCCCTGGGTCAAGGGGATACAGAGCTGCTGGCAGAGCCAGTTTTAGATATTGAGGCAGAGGATTTGGAGGAAGGGGAGATTGCTCCCGGCGAGGATCCCAATATTTTCCAGGTATTCCGTAAGGAGGAGCTTTCGGCGCTTATTTCTCAATCTTTGACAGCGCTGCACCTATTGCTCCCCTCCTCTTCTCAGGAGCCCTTGGAAGATCCCTTATTGCAAGGGTTTAAGGCGGAACAACGCTGTTTCCCGCTGCACCGAGTTATCCGGCAGATGATTGACTCGGAATGGGAATGTCCCGAGGCTTCTCTGCGTGGTAGCCGCGCCTTAGCGCGTTTATACCCTCTTCCCCAGGAGGTGAAGGATTTATTACACATGCCTAAGGTGGATGCAATTATTTCCGCAGTGACAAAAAAGACTACCATCCCCGTAGAGGGGGCGGCAGCTCTTAAGGACCTGCAGGATAGGAAATTGGAAATTCTTCTCAAGCAGGCCTTTGATTCCAGTGCGCTGGCGCTGCAGTCTGCTATTTGTGGGGCGTACGTTTCCCGGGCGTCCATTCGGTGGCTACAGGGGGACGTGTCAGGGGAGCAATCTTCTGAAGTTCCCGACACGGCGAAGTTGGAATCGGCCGCTGCTTATATGGCGGATGCCTTCTATGATTTACTACGGATTGCGGCTAAATCTATGGCCTCTCTCGTAGCGGCCAGGCGTTTTCTCTGGTTGCGCAACTGGTCTGCAGATGTTTCTTCGAAATTGCGACTCAGTAAATTGCCCTATAAAGGAAAGTTACTCTTTGGAGAAGCCTTAGAAAAGATTGTGAAAGACTTGGGCGACTCCAAAGGAGGCCGTTTGCCTGAAGATAGACCTAAGCCGGGGTGCACGGTGGCTGCCTTCCGTGGCTCAGGTCGGGAATCCCGTCGGTTTCGTGGAGCATGTTTTGCTCCCTATTCCAGGGGCCGTGCCAGCTTTCGTGGCCAGTCCTTTCGTGGAGCTAGGGGATTTGGCAGATCCTACTTTAATGCACCCCAGCCCTCCGTTAAGAAGTCCCAATGAAGGTCTGCTGGTCCAGCCGTTAGTTCCGGTAGGCGGGCGACTCCAGAAATTTCTGACGGCCTGGACCAACATCACCTCCGACAAATGGGTGTTGGAGATCATTCAGAGGGGCTATGCTCTAGATTTTGCATGCCCTTTAGCCCCCACCTTTGTAATGTCTCCCTGTGGTGCCGGTCGGAAGACAGAGGCGATTGCGCGAACGCTCTCGCATCTCTTGCAGCTGCAGGCAATAGTTCCCGTGCCTTTAGACCAATACGGTTGCGGTCGATACTCTATTTATTTTGTGGTTCCCAAAAAGGAGGATTCTTTTCGTCCCGTGCTAGATCTCAAAGGCGTAAACCGTACTTTGCGGGTGCCGCACTTTCGCATGGAAACGCTTCGTACCGTGATTCGGGCGGTTCAGCCGGTAGAATATCTCTCCTCAATAGATCTCACAGAGGCCTATCTTCATATTCCCATCAGACCCTCGCATCAATGCTTTTTACGCTTTGCCCTTCCAATGGGTCATTTCCAGTTTTGAGCATTACCGTTCGGTCTAGCTACGGCTCCGAGGACCTTCACGAAGCTGATGGTGGTAGTTGCAGCGGCGCTACGAAAAGAGGGTATCCGCGTGCATCCTTATCTCGACGATTAGTTGATCAGAGCCGATTCGCGTGTGGATTCCATCGCAGCGACTGCTCGAGTGGTTCAGCTTCTCGAGCAGCTTGGTTGGGTGATCAATCAGACCAAGAGTCACTTAGAACCGTCGCAACAGATGATTTATCTGGGAGCCCTTTTCGACACCGAGCGAGGGATAGTCTCTTTGCCCGAGGGGCGAATAGACAAACTTGTGCGGCAGGTTCAGGCGTTTCTGCAGCTAACAACTCCGTCGGCATGGACATATTTACAACTCTTGGGGTCCATGGCGGCGGCGGCGCTGGATCTGGTTCCGTGGTCCAAAGCTCACATGCGGCCTTTACAACAGGCTCTGCTTTCCCGCTGGTCTCCACAGCTTCACCCTCTCTCGCAGCGTCTGCCCTATCCAGTTCTCGTGCGACGCAGTCTCGAGTGGTGGTTAGTTCGAGATCATCTGTCCGTGGGCGTTCCTTTACAGGAGCCCTCCTGGGTGTTAGTCACCACGGATGCCAGTCTCGTAGGCTGGGGAGCTCATTGTCAGACACACATTGCTCAGGGTTCTTGGTCCCCAGAAGAGAGCTCCTGGTCGATCAACCTCTTGGAACTCCGCGCAGCTCGTCTCGCCCTCCTGCACTTTGCGTCTTTTCTCAAAGGGACGGCGGTCAAGATTTTTTCCGACAATGCTGTGACAGTCGCGTATATAAATCGTCAAGGGGGAACCAAGATTCCTTCTCTTCTCTCAGAATGTCAAGATATGATGACTTGGGCGGAGGCCAATCTTCTGGCGCTCTCAGCGGCACATGTTGCGGGCACAGAAAATGTGCAGGCAGATTATCTCAGCCGGCATCTTCTCGATCCAGGAGAATGGGAGTTGAACGCGGCGGTATTTCACGATCTGACCTTGCGTTGGGGACAGCCAATCATGGATCTGATGGCGACATGCAGCAATGCCAAAGCCAATCGTTTCTTCAGCAGGCGCAGGGAGCACATGTCCGAAGGGCTCGATGCTCTCATTCAGCCCTGGCCTCAGGACTCTCTATTGTACGTTTTTCCTCCTTGGCCGATGCTGAGTCGGATTCTCCAGCGCATAACGCGTCACCGGGGATTGGTGATTCTCATAGCCCCGGATTGGCCGCGTCGACCTTGGTATGCGGATCTTGTTCGACTCTTAGTGGGTCAACCGTGGCCTCTTCCAGTCCGCAGCAATCTCTTACATCAGGGTCCGATACTCATGCCCCGAGTGGATCGCTTCTTACTTACGGCTTGGCTCTTGAAAGGGCTCGCTTAAAACGCAAAGGATATGCGTGCTCTGTTGTGTCTACCTTGCTTCGGTCTAAGAGACCGGTGACCTCTCTGGCATATGTGCGGATTTGGCGCCTTTTAGAAACTTGGTGTAGTCAACACCATGTTGTTCCTATGTCCTCTTCCTTGCCTCAGCTACTGCTATTTCTACAGCATGGCTTAGACAAAGGGTTGGCGCTTAGTACCCTTAAGGTTCAAATAGCGGCGCTAGCCTGTTTTCGAGGCACGGTGCAACGGCGCCGTCTTTCCGCGCATCCGGATGTACATCGTTTTTTGTGGGCAGCAAAGATTATACGTCCTCCCGTACGTTCCATCGTACCTCCTTGGGACTTGAATGTAGTGTTGGAAGCCTTTTCTCGATCTCCTTTGACTTCCCTCTGCTCGAGGCAACTCCGAGAGTGTTCTTGGAAGACTGCCTTCCTGGTTGCCTTATGTTCGGCGCGCCGAATTTCGGATTTGCAGGCCTTGTCTTGCCAGGAACCTTATTTGCAATTTCTTCCCAAAAGAGTTTTGCTGCGAACTGTCCCATCATTTCTACCGAAAGTGCTCTCGACCTTTCATATTAACCAATCTGTAGTGTTGCCCGTTTTTTCGCCTACTCTTGCTTCTCCTATGGACCGTGCCCTCAAGCATTTGGATCTTGCTCGGGTCCTAAAAACGTACCTTCGGGTTTCGCAGCCTGTTCGAAAGACGGACAGGCTCTTTGTTCAATTTAGTGGTCCTCGAAAGGGTCTCGCGGCGTCTAAGTCCACCATTGCTCGGTGGGTCCGCAAAGCCATTGCGGAAGCATACGCTATCCGAGGCCTTTCTCTGCCGGTTGGATTGAGAGCTCATTCCACTCGGGCTCAAGCGACTTCCTGGGCGGAATTTGCTTTTGTTCCGCCGGTGGATATTTGCAGGGCAGCAACGTGGTCTTCTTTGCATGCGTTTGCAAAACATTACCGCTTGGATGTTCAGGCCCGCGACGATGCGAGGGTGGGGGCTGCGGCTCTTATCGCGGGTTTGGCGGGTCCCTCCCAGGTTTAGGTACTGCTTTGGTACTGCCCTACCTTTCCCTGGACTGGCCCGGAGAAGTGATAAGGAAAACGAAATTAGGTCTTACCTGCTAATTGTCTTTCCTTGAACTTTCTCCGGGCCAGTCCAGGGTCCCACCCCTGTTATCGGTTTTTTGAGAGCGGTATATATTTTTGGCATATCCATAAGCATTTCATCTTATCTGCGTCTTCGTCTCCAGGGACACAGCTGGGGGCTTGACGCTTACACTCTATGCCAGGCTAGGATCGCTATGTTGTACATAGTATGGCTAATGTTTAAAAAAAAAAAAAACAGACAGAGGAAGGGCATTTTTTCGCTTCCTCGTTGTTCAAGAACTATATAGATTGTTATCAGTTTTTCAAGGGTTATTTTACTCTTTGTCAGTTCTTTCTATTTAGTTGCTTTGTCAGAAGGAGACTGCTGGTTAACCCTAAGGGGGAGTGGCTTCACCTCTCAAGAAACCTTGAAGTCTTCAGTCCTCAGTTGCTATAGGGGATTGACAACCCTACCTTTCCCTGGACTGGCCCGGAGAAAGTTCAAGGAAAGACAATTAGCAGGTAAGACCTAATTTCGTTTTGAACAAGTGCTCACTGGACCTTATGGTCCTGTTGATTGACACCATTAAAATCAATATTGAAACTATGCAGAAAGAGATAAGTTTAGCATTGGAAGCTTTGAAGGAAAGCGATACACAAGAGGCTTTTCAAAAGCAACAGCAAGAGACGGAAAAACAGCTATTAACTTTACGTCAAGAAGTTCAGAAGCAAAAGGTTTGCAAGCTACGGCGAGATAATGAGGACTACACAGTTGGATATGTGTATCCATGGATGGACATCAATAGGAAATCGAAAAGATCAAACCGGAAGGTGAATTTTGAAGTGGATAGTGACTCTAGCAGGACCACCGGGGAGAGTGATTTTTTGGACGAAGGCAGCGATCGGGAGTCAACGAGAAAGAAAAAAACAGCGATATCGGGACTCAAGTCCGATCGCACTCTACGGCGACGAAACTAGAGAGGGCCCCTAAAGGTGCGGCATCCTCTTTAGTAATCAATATTTCAGGACTTGAGCTGACAGGTGATCAGATAGCCCTATTAAATAAGGGCTTGTCATTCGTTCCAGAAACTAGTTATGACTCCTTTTTGTTTCGAGTCGATTTGGAAAATCTGACTCGCAAGTTGCAACTTAAGATCTTTTTTTCAGCGCAGTGTCCAAATAGTGAATTGGAAGTAGCCCCCAATATCCAGGGAATAGCTGATGGAATGTCACAGGAAGAGCCTTTATTATTGCAGCGGGCTCCACTTCCACTTCGTTCCATTTGGTGCCCCCTGGGCCTCTGCATCCGGCAGTATCCATTTTTAGAGAGTTAGTCCTTCAAGATTTAAGGAAGCTTGAAAAAGAAGTATGGCATCGTTCAACAGTTTTGACTAAAAAAGAACAAGTTATGCAACAGCTTCGGAATCGGGAAGATATTGTAATTAGAAGGGCAGACAAAGGGGGAGCCATAGTGGTTTTGAATAGAGATTATTATCTTGTGGAAGCTCTGCATCAACTGAATGATCCTCTGACATATAGGGTGTTGTCGGAGGATCCTTCGACAAAATTAAAAGATACCATTCGAGGCATCACTGATTTGGCATTGGAGGGGAAGTTGATTTCTTTAAAAGAATGGTACTATCTCAACAAGCCTAGTTCACAAGGAGCAACTTTTTATACTGTGCCCAAAATTCACAAAAATCTGGAAAATCCCCCGGGCCGTCCTATAGTTTCGACTAGGGGTTCTATTTTAGAACCCTTGTCGACTTATGTAGACTCTTATCTACGTCCGTTATTAAAGCAAATTCCTTCTTATCTTAAGGACACTATGCATTTTTTGAGACAGTTACAGCTTAATCAACATTTGGCAGATCAAGCTGACATCTTGTTAGTAACTTTAGATGTCAGCTCTCTCTATACAAGTATCCCACAAAAAGCAGCCTTTGACACTGTGCAGTTTTACTTACAATCTCGGGGGGATCTTGGGGCTGATCAATTGGCTTTGATTTTACAATTGGCAGATTTGGCCATCTTCCAAAATTATTTCTGGTTTGAAGACACTATTTATCATCAGGTGTCGGGGGTGGCTATGGGAGCTACTTGTGCTCCTTCCATAGCCACCCTCTACATGGCTCGCTATGAGAAACAGTGGTTGGAGTCCACCCCATATAAACACCGCATAAAACTATGGAAGCGTTTTATAGATGATGTCTTTTTACTTTGGGAGGGCATGACAGAACAATTTGAGGAATTCCACCAGTGGCTCAATGGCTGTGAGGCTAATATACAGTTTACTTATGTATGTGATAGGGAAACAATCACTTATCTGGATGTTAGGATTATTAAACAAATAGGAGGATGGGTTACCACAGTTTTTCGTAAGTCTGTAGACAGAAACACTTTTCTACATTTCCATAGTGCCCATCCCCCCCGTTTGAAGACAGGGTTACCCTTCTCTCAATTCCTCAGATACAGGAGGAATTGTTCTCAGCGATCTGATTATAAAATTCAGTCTCAACAACTTATATCACACTTTAGTGAAAGGGGATATCCGCCTTTGATAATTAAAAAAGCTTATCAGAGAGCTCTGTATAACAATCGTGAGTTGTTATTACATCCGGTCTCCAGCCCTTCTCAGGGATTGGAAGAATCACATATAAATTTAATTACTCCCTATTCACCATTGAGTCATTGTATTTAAAAGATAGTTAGAAAACACGAATCAGTGTTACACGTGGTTCCAGCCCTCCATAGTAAGAAGATTAGATGTGTGTGGCAACACGGGCGTAATCTTAAAGAATTTCTAAGTTCTTCGCGATTACGGAAACAGGTTCCTAATATTACTGAAGAATTGAGGGGCCATCATAAATGTGGCCATTGTAAAATATGTGATGTAACCGAGGAATTACAGATTTTTTGTTATCAGGATAAGGAGTATCGTTTAAGTCATCATTCAGATTGTGAATCAACCTATGTGATATACATAGTACAGTGTCCTTGTCGAAAGGTGTATGTGGGTAAGACCATCAGGAAGTTTAAAACCCGTATGTCCGAGCATAGAAGCCGTTTGAAGCATGCAGTATTGGAGGCTCCTATGGTGCAACATTGTTTGACATTTCAGCACACTTTTGCTGATTTGCGATGTTTTTGCATAGAGAAGGTTTATTCTGGCCAGCAGGGCCGGTCACGAGAGCAATGGCTTTCTGTGCGGGAGCAAAAATGGATTTTTGAACTGGGATCAGTTGCACCTGAGGGACTTAATGAAAAGATCGATTGGCGGGTATGTATGATTTAATGCAGGAGTTTGATCGGACTGGGCTGTAGCGTACCAAAATGGAAAATCACAAGGTAAGATCTAGAGTCCTTAGATATAATGGCATATAGTGTATTTTAAATGGAGAGTCTTGAACAATAGTGAAGGAATGCCAGTCATAGTGGAATTGAGCTATACCCCTGGAGGAGGGTAGATAATTGGTGGTGAGAGTAATTTGATGAGGAGCCCTTACTGAGTGGTGTATAGCTTTAAAACCCGGCAAGTGGGATATCCCGCATGCGCGGCGTTTTTTCACCGGTCCTGGTAAATCAGATTGCAAGTCAGCACGGTGCAGTAAAAGGACGTGGGCAGCATTTAGTAAGTTGTTTTTATATCTAAAGGTAGCTGAGGAAAGAGGGGGAAGCATTTTAGTAGTAAATGGGATTTTTTAAAAGTAGTGTTTTTTGTTTGTAGGTGTATTATGACCTGTTGTATGGAAGTCTGGCATTAGTGATATCACCCCTGAAGAACCGCGAGGAGAAATGCGTCGGCAGTGCCAATGAACGGCGTTGGGTGTTTGATGAAAGCTAAGCACTAGTTTTAATGCCAATTTGTTTAATCACAGCCATTGAGTTCACGAAGAAATTTTGGCAGTTAAGAAAAAATATTATTTCCGTGTGTGGGCGGGATGAAGTTTTAGGATTGTGCACTGAGTTATCATAAAATAGAGGTCGTTGATGTTATATTGGGAGAAACAGGTCATTTTTTGGCCATAATTTCCCATGATCTGAGACCTCGAGAGTTGCAATAATAGTGCACTTCCTTTTGAAGAGTACCCACAGGAAAAGAAAAATTACCCTTTACTATAGCAGTTGTGATATATTTGGAGTGTATTGTTTTGAGTTTGGATTTTGCACACTCTATGATAGATACCCCAGTATAAGTGTTACCAACCACTAGTGCAGCTAGAGGGCATACTACCCCAGTATTTCTCTCTCCAGAGAGTATGGAGACGACAGAGCAGCTCTGTGAAAACTGAAAAAGAATTACTTCGCTCGTAAATAATCGCAGTTAAGGGCAACTTCCACATGAGCGTGACATGGAAGTCACCTGTTGGGTCACCCTTAACAATGGTGACCTCCTCAGTTTGCCAAGGAGGAGGGGTGTCTGTTCAGTTCCCCATCCTTATTCTGTTAAGGACTGGTTGAACAACCATAATCATTGGGTCAGGACCCCTGAAGAATCGTTGGCTGCACTCTTCAGTGCCCCCTTCCCCTTCTCCCCTGGCTGTCCCCGAAAATGGCATGAAGATTCAAGAGGTATGTAGCTGCAGGCCTTGGCAAAGGGGAGTATCATTGAGCCCAGCTCTGTTGCTGCTTGGGCTCCATGGGGGTGAGTACCAGATTTATGTTACCATTTCTGTGCCAAATTTCTCTTCTGTGCTGCTTCAATATTACCTGTGGGGGCCCCCGACTTGTCAGCGATTGGAATTGTTGATTTCCAGGAATAAGCAGGAATGTAGTCTTCACATATGGGTGACGTCTGTACCAACGGAGTCTGCATGGGAATGCTCGCCAGTATCCAATTTGAAAGCTTTTGGGAGCACTCCACTGTGCCTGCGTGACTCCCTTCCCAACTCCCTCTCTTCAGTTCTTCGTTTTCTGCGGAGCCAGCAGAAAGCAAATCCTGTCCCTGCAGAAAAACTTCTTTTTGTGGATAGTGCCTCTGCTGTCCCGTCGCCACCAGCACCGTCGAAGGCATCGCTGGTTCCCTTATTCTTTTCTTTTACTACTTATCTTTTAAAAAAAAAATTCTTGGATGTCAACGCCCCTTTTAGGCTTAAAGCCTACAATACCCTTCACTTCTTCGAAGATATGGAGAAACCAACTAGTGGTTTCAAAAAATGTTCTAATTGTACCAGCACCATTTCGGTGACTGACACACATGACTGGTGTTTAAAATGCCTCGGCCCAGACCACCAGCAAAAAGACTGTTCCCTCTGTCAGAAAATGACATGGAGTGGCCTACAAAACTGAGCTTCTAAATTTGGAGTACACTTTGCTTCGGACGCGGTATCAATGGCATCCACTTGGTCGAGGACCTCATCATCCTCCTTTGGATCTCAGGTATCTTCGAAGTCCAAGCACAAGGTTGCAGCGAAGTCAGACAATACCTCCAGGGGACGATCTCGCTCAAAGCATCGAGACTCTTCAGGTGTTGCCTTGGAGGCAGATCGGCCTGCTAAACCGCCCCGACTGGAGGTCCTGTCCTCCAGAGCCATCCAGGGGACCTCCAGAGAGCTACTGGTGCCATGCTCTGGGATGGTAACGCAAATACCCGTCACCAACACCCAAGCATTGGCAACCTTGATAGACCAGCGCATACTGGCCATCGAGTGAAGCTTGGCAGCCCTCCTTGCAGCCCTCGGTACTGATAAAACCCTTGGCTACAGGCACCACCCCGTCAATACCAGTTACGGTACCGACTGACACCTGTTCTAGGCACGGCATTAGGGCTACTGCAGATGACATCGACATCGCTCCCACTCATGCCTTCCCTTAAAACTCTTACCGATACCGGTGCCAAACCCAAGCAGCTTACCGAGGCCAATACCTCGGAGCATCGGTACCAGCATCTAGCTTCCAGCGAACACCATGCCTGTCGATATTTCGAGTCCTCCGATTCCCCATTTTCAAATGCATAGTCACTTGATTCTTGGGGGGCCCCAGGACCTACCTTTGGACCTTTCTCTGCTTCAACAGTGATGCATTTCGCCTCCGGAAGACATAGCCTTACAGGAATTCATTTGAGACTTAGCCAAGGATCTCCCTATCACAGCAACATTGGAGAAGGAGCCAAGGGCAGAAGAATTAAAGATACTCCAATACCCAACAGCACAAACAGGCAGCCACTTTATCGGTGCACTGCATTCTTCATGACCTTATGCTCTGGAAGTGGGAGACACCTTTCACAGTCTCACCTCAAAGTCAACATCTCGATACCATGTATCGGGTACCAGAGTTTCCCGGCTTCCAAAAGCCACAGCTTCCCCCCCCCCCCGCCCCTCCCTACTCCATGCTGGTTGAATCGGCGATTCGCTAAATCAAAAGCTCGAAGACTCTCTCTTTTAATCCTCCAGGTAGAGAATTGAGAACTCTCGACGCCTTTGAGCGTCGATGCTTCCAAGCATCCATGCTCTCGGCTAGGATTAATTCCTATAATCCTCTACATGGGAATGTTCCTGAAAGAGGTCTCCATGTATCTCGAGGCCTTTGCCCCTCTCCTCCCAAATGACAAAAGGGCAGATTATCTTGCCCTAGTTAAGCATAGCCAAAATGTCTCGAAGTTTGTCAATAGGGCTACCTTTGATGCTTTTGAATGCACAAGCAGGACCTCAGCAATATGCAGTTGCATGTCTTCAGGTCTCAGATCTTGAACAGTGGGTTCAAGATAAGCTGGGCAACATACCTTGCACAGGGGTAAACCTCTTTGGCAAAGATTGGCAAGATAAGACCTCTCAATTAGAGTCAGAAAATACTACTCTAAGGAGACTGTCCAGAGTAACAGCTGACCCTGCTGGGAAAAAGATACCTGCAAAGAAGTCTTTCTACAATAAGAAAAAAATCTTCTCCTCTTATCCTCCTGCTTCTCAATTCTAGGGTCAAGCCCAACTGAAGAGGCAGCAGCCTCCTAAGCAATAAAAGAAGCCACAGGTGGCTAAATCTCTACCAGCTTCACAGCCACAATCTGCACCTTGTTTTTGACTCTTTCCTAGAGAACATTGCCATTGTGCCTCTGGAGGACCCCCACCCCTTCCACATAGCAGGCAGACTGTCACTACGCCCACAGATGGCACCTCATCACCTCAGAGCAGTGGACACTCACAATAGTCCAGGAAGGGTACAGACTTCATCTACAAACTTTGCCCCCACCACTTTCACGAGGGAATGTCAAACACAATCCCCACTCACTGTTGTCCTACAGAATGAGGTGTCCTCTCTTCTGTCTCAGGGTGCTCTAGAAGATGTCCCAGCATCCCAACAAGGAATGGACTTCTACTCTCTGTACTTTCTCATTCCAACGAAAACCGGAGGGTACAGGCCTATTCTGGACCTCAGAAACCTCAACAAGTTTCTACTCCACGAAAGGTTAAAGAACTCTCTCGGGATCCTTCTTCCCTACCTCCAGAGTCAGGACTGGCTCTGTTCTCTAGATCTCTGGCTCTGTTCTCTAGATCTCTGGCTCTGTTCTGGCTCCATCCAGGACACAGGAAATATCTATGCTTCACCTTTCAAGGAAAACATTTCAATACAGAGTTCTTCCCTTCGGAATCGCCTCTGCCCCAAGAAGTGCATAGTGGTCATAGCTGCTTATCTAAGATCTCTCGGGATATTTGTCTTCCCTTACTTAGATGACCAGCTCATAAAAGCAGACACCTCCCAAGAGGTACTGCTTTCCTTGCATCCTCCTCGCCACTCTCTTCTGCAAGATAATCACAGGCATTGATGACATCCGTAAGGGTTTTGCTCTCATCTTTCTGGACATTGCTGCAGCCTTCGATTCAGTAAATCATGAGCTTCTATTAAGACGACTGATCGACAAGGGCATTAATGGACTAGCACTCGAATGGTGCAGATCCTACCTGTCTGAAAGATGGCAACATGTTCGTTCTAGAGGGACAAATTCTGAACCTTTCCACCAAAGTCAAGGAGTCCCACAAGGATCTTCCCTTTCTGCGCTCTTGTTCAATATTTACATGCAGCCAATTTGTAACGTCATCCGGTCCTTCAATGTTGACTGCATGTTATACGCAGACGATGTCCTTCTCTACATTCCTTTCTCTACCGAGCATCTTGACCTCTCCCCACTGACGAATTGTTTCAATGCAATATCAGACTGGCTTCTTTCTCAAAACCTCAGAATACAACACAAGAAAACCAAAGTACTCTTCATTACGAGGAACCTCAACTTTACCCCACCACAATATCTTAAAGTAAATGAAGCCGAGCTACACTCTAAACCATCAATACGATACCTGGGAGTCATCCTAGATCAACGCCTGGATATGAAGGCTCACATAGGAAACATAGTCAGATCAGTCTATGGCAAGATACGCTCACTTAGGCATTTACGCTCCATGCTTGAACCATCTGACTTTCGGACAATTTTCCAGGCATTGATCATCCCCCATCTCGACTATGCCAATGCCATATTACAAGGTCTTCCCCAGTCTACACTAAACCCGCTGCAGCTAGCCATGAACACGGCAGCAAGAATCCTACATGGAGCGTCCAGGAGAGACCACGTGACACCTCTGCTAATACAGTTGCACTGGCTACCCATCCACCATCCAGGCTAGAATAGCTTTCAAGATCTCGATAATCACTTTTAAAGCTCTTCACAATCTCTCCTCCACATCCTTAACCTCCCTCATCCAGGCCACATCACCAAATAGAGCTAGAAGATCCACGGCTATAAACTCCTTAACCGTACCGAAGGCTCTTACTGTTTGCACTAAATCAACAGCCAACAGGGCTTTCAGTCTCATTGCCCCAAGATACTGGAATTCATTACCCCATGATATCCGGGCTATTAAGAATCTACCACAGTTCAGGAAAGCCCTCAAAGGTCACCTCTTCAACAAGCACCTTATTGAGCCCAACTGCATCCCTTAGAACTCCAGGACACCCCCATACCATCCACATTCCCAGACAAACTTATAGCATACCAACAACACAACAAGTTGATACTCAAACCCATGACGTGATTGTGTTTTCTATGAATCCTTTTATTTTTACATGTAGTAAGTTTTGTAAATAGTTACCCCTGTTATCCAAGTTTTTTGTTCCCTGTTATCTGTAAACTCATACATGTTATTGTACTGAGCATTTTGTTCTATGTAAACCGCGCTGATGCCGAATAGTGCGGTATATAAGATAATGTAAATAAATAAATAAATCATATCATCACAGTACTACCACACTTGGGATTTGTGATAAACTTCCAAAATTCGCAGCTCACACCAACTCAAAATCTAGAATTCATTGGTGCCCTACTTAGACACCCAACAGTCCAGGGCATTTCTGTCCCAGCTCCGTTGTGCCCATCCAGTCGAACTAGCATGCCAGAAGCTCCCACGAGACCATCTGACTGAGAGATGTTGCAGCTCCTGGGGCACATGACCTCTACAGTACATGTTGTTCCATATGCTCGACTACATATGCAGAAGCCCAGTGGATTCTTGCCTCCCAATGGAAGCAGGCATCGGGCCGTCTCTGGGACAGGATCCAAGTCACTGCCCATCTAACCACAACCTAGCTGAGTGCATGGCTGAAACCACCTCTTGGATGGAAACTAACTACCTCAGCATTAACCTTAAAAAAACCGGAAGCAATGTTCGTTACAAGAACACCTGTGACTGAGGACACGTGTCCAACAACAATCTCAATCAACAATACATCTATACCCGTTAAAAAAGAGGTAAAATACTTGGGTTTAATAATAGACCATACCCTCACCATGACACCACACATAAAGCAGACAGTAAGAACCATATTTCTTAAACTCAAAACCATACAACATCTAAGGCCCCTCTTGGATACATATGACTTTAGATCGGTTGTCAATACACTCATCACACCCCATTTTGATTACTGCAACAGTCTCCTGATTGGCCTACCACAAAAAAACACATACCTATTACAAAGAGCCCAGAACATCTGCGCAAAGGTAACTACTAAAGCTCGCCTAACAGACCATGTGACCCCCCCTATACTCCTAGAACTACATTGGCTCCCTATAAACAGCCGTATCAAATACAAAATTCTCCTAACATTTAAGCTTCTAAATGACTTCGCCCCATCACATCTAACAACATTACTTCAGACCCCATCTGAATCGAGAGCTCGCAGACAAAATGCAGTCCACTCACTTGACATACCAAAATCATTCAAGAAGACTAAAAAATCCACAAGTGACAGAGCCTTCTCGTTCACTGCCCCCATGCTCTGGAATGATCTCCCACTAGACCTCCGCACCATAAAGGACCTTGCCCAATTTCGGAAGGAACTCAAAACATATCTATTCTCTGAACACTTCCAAATCTCCTACCCCCCTAGCTCTGTTCCAGAACATCCTCAGACACACCAACTCAGAACCCCCCCCTAAACCACAACTAGATAACCTCACACAGCCCCCTCACACACACACACAAAATTCTTGGTAAAATGGAAATAAATTCCACCACACTCACATGATGCACGATTATCTTGTAAACCACTGTATAGAATCACTTGTAAATAACCTATGTAAATAGTTTGGACAGTTTTTACACCTGTCACTACTGTAAAAAGTTAGAAAGTTTCTCTGTTTCAATGTAATGTATACAGTAGTACACATAATTTGTTAATCTATTCCATGTAAAAAGTTAGAACGTTTCCTGTTCCATGTAAAGTATACAGTAGTATACATAATTTGTTCCATGTAAACCGCCCTTGATCACTGGAAGGGGCGGTATAGAAGAAATAAGTAAATAAATAAATAAATAAACCCTTCAGTGGTGGTGGTCTCCAGAAAATTTGCTCATAGGTTCACCTTTTCAGTTACCTCCACTTCAATGTGCTCTGACAACAGATATTTCCAAACTGGGTTGGGGAGCCCATCTGGGCAATCTGACTACACAGGGGCTGTGGACAATGCAAGAGTCACAACTCCAGATCAATCTCCTGGAACTTCGTTCTATCTCGAATACCCTCCGGGTGTTCCAACACCACCTCAGAGCACAACAAGTCCTAGTCAGGACAGACAATCAGATTGCCATGTTCTGTGTGAACAAACAGGGAGGAACATGCTCTTGGGCCCTCTGCAAGGAGGCGCTACACCTGTGGTCCTTTGTCAGTGCTCATCAAATATACCTCCAAGCAGTGTACCTTCTGGGGGAGTTCAGTGTCTTGGCAGGCAGACTGTTGCGTGCTTCTTCCTCACGAATGGTCTCTCCATCCGGGCACAACGTCCTACATCTTCCAGACCTGGGGAACTCCAGACATAGATCTGTTCATGACTCCCCAGAATGCCAAGCTTCCTCGCTTCTGCGCAAGAACTGAGATATCAGTCAATCAACAATTGGATGGCTTCCACCTACACGGGGGCCAGGGTCTGCTTTATGCTTCCCCTCATACCCTTCATTGCCAAGACACTTTTCAAGCTTCAGTCCGACAAGGGCTCCATGATACTCATAGCCCCTCACTAGCCATGGCAACCATGATTTCCAGTGCTACTACGTCTTACTCACTCATCCTCTGCAATTGTGATCTGCCCCCGATCCCCTCTCCCAGGACGATGGCTCACTACTCCATCCCAATCCACAATCTCTCTGCCTCACAGCTTAGCTCCTGAGAGCATAACTTTACAAAGCTTTGACCTTACTCAAGAGGTTAAGATGATCCTTTTGGCTCCACCCAGATTTTCAAATGCTTTAAAGTGGCATAGATTCTCTGTCTGGTGTTCCCAGAAGGATCTCGATCCCTTTTCTGCTCCAGTGGAATCACTCCTCCAGTATCTCCTCCACCTGTCCTCGACAAGTCTAAAGACAAACTCGGTGAGCGTCCATCTCAGTGCCATTGCAGCCTCTCACCATCTACTGGATGGACAGCCCATCTCCACTCAACTGCTAGTAGCACGTTTCATGAGAGGTCTCCTGCTGTCCAAACAGCCCATTAAGCCACCTCCAGTAGCTTGGGATCTTAATGTCGTTCTAGCACAGCTTCTCAAGCCATCCTTTGAGCCATTAGCCATGACCTCACTTGTTCCTCTCTTGGAAGGTAATCTTTCTTTGCCCTCATGTCAGCTAGACACATTAATGAGCTTCAGGCTTTGGTGGTGGATCCTTCCTATACCCACTTCCACCATGACAAAGTAGTCCTTCGGAACCACCCACAGTTTATGCCAAAGCTGGTGTCTCCATTTCATTTAAACCAGTCAATTTACCTTTCGGTTTTCTTTCCTAAACTGCATGCGTCTAGAACGGAAGCAACCTTGCACACTTTTGATTGCAAACGTTGTGATACCCTAGCCTGGGCCCTAAGGCTTACAGGCATAGGGCCGCCTTGTTATGTCCTTACATAAAGCTTTACTGTGTCTGTCTCCAGTAAGGAATTCTGGGACTTGTAGTTTGGCTTTCTTATCCAAGGACAAAAGTAGTGTGAAACCGTGGGTTAAGGCAACAAGAATATTTATTTTTGTGGGATTTCCATAAGCATTAAATTCAGAATGCAGGCATTAGGATACTTCTCCAAACATAAGAGGAAAACATGTATAACTGAAACTAAAGAAAGCTGAACAAGTCTTTCTAAACTGGCAGCTGTTCTAATCAAGCAAGTTAACATGCACGTCGTAGTCTCTTGTGTTCATTCAACTGAAAGGTAAATTTCTTCTAACAACTGCTGCTTTACTTTTCAAAACTCTTGGTTAAACAACAAAACCTTCTTTACTTCAGAAGAAACTCTTATCAGTTACAGAGTTATGCAATCATTGCTTCTCACTGTGTTTTTCTTTTCTTTCTGAGCCCTGTTTACCAGCGTCTAGTTTTCTTTCAGACAAAAAGAGCAATCCATTGGGGATTCCCCCGGGTTATACTCTGGCTCAAAGGAATTGATCTGCATATCCTCTTGGGCAACAGAATGCTTATCCCTTTCTACGGTTTCAAAAGCTTCTTCAGACTTCCTGTCCTGCAAAAACTTCTGGAATTCGTTTCATAGCTGTTCTTTCCGATAAGGATCAATTTATATTGGGAGAGTGAGCTTTCCTCCCTGGAAACACTTGCCTTAACGTCTCTAGTGTTTTTGGATCAGCTTCTCTGCTCTCAGGTGAGTTCTGGCTCTTTCCCCAGACAAGCGTATCCACCCACCTTCTAGCAGTTGAAGTCCTCGGCAGTGGCTCTTGAACAGTAGGTACTGCAACCTGTTCCACCTCGTCTGTAAGCTTTCCAGCTAAACGTCTGCTAGCTTCAAGTTTAGGAGCATTTTTCAGACACAGACTGCTTCCTTTCTTACTGACCTCATTCAGCTGCTGGAAGTCAGCCTTCCTATGCCTTTCTCCACTCCTTCCTTCCTGGGATATCTCCTCTCTCCAGGATCTCTCAGTGCTCCGGGATCTCTGTTCCCTCTGGAACCTTTCCTGGACTCCCTCCTGGAATCTTTCATGGAATCCTTTCTCCTTGAACGCTTTCTCCTCTCCCTCTTTCTGGTCTGATTCAGATTTAAAAACCCGTTTCTTGCCTGCCACTCCCTTGCCTCTGCACAGGTGTTTACAATCACTGTCCAAGCCTTCCCCCACGTCAGAGCTTGGGTGTGGCTTAGCCTCAGCAGGGACGGGATTTTTTCTCTGTGCAAAGCTGGTCTGTCACTCATTTTAAAGGTACAAACATTGTTTTCTTCTATTTCCATCTGCTCCTGGTAGCTCTCCTCGTCACAACATGCATTGGCTTTCTATCTCCAGTGGTCTCGACATCATTGTAAAACTTCACAGTTGTTTATCTCATTTGACCCCAGTAACCTGGGATTGCTTGTTTCTAAGCGTACGCTCTCCAGGTGGATAGTGGACTGCATTTCATTTGTCTGTGACAAAGCAGGACTCTCCCTGGAAGGGCATGTCACTGCTCACAATGTTCACGCCATGGTCACCTCGATGGCAAACCTACATTCAGTAGCCATCGATGAAATTTGTAAAGCAGCAATTTGTTCTTCCATCCATATCTTTGCTGCCCATTATTGTCTGGACAAGGACGCCTGTTGAGATTTTTATTTATTTATGTGCTTTTTTTATACTGCCTTATCACAAGATCAAAGCTGTTTACAGTTAACCAACTTAGTTACATCAAATAGGAACAGGATGTGGATGTAATTTTACAAGGAACAGTGAACACTATATTGAAATATAACAACTGTTAACATATTTACAAAGTAAAATATTTACAATGTGGCAACTGACACAAGGGTTATAACCAGCCAAGATGGATTGATATCTACAATGTAGCTACTGGTACAAGGTCAAAAGGTTAGAACTTGGGGATAAGAGTGAGGCTTATGTTGGGTGAACTTTCTGTAAGGGTTAGGATTATGTTGGGTGAACTTTCTGTGTCTGAGTGCCAAAATATTCTTTAAATAAGTGAGTCTTGAGTTGCTTCCTGAAGTCCGAGAGGGTAGCCAAAGCTCTAAGGTTATCTGGTAGAGAGTTCCACAGATTCGGTGTGAGAAATGTAAAGGCTCTATCACTCATTGGTCAGGATGTACTCCAGCATCTTTTTCAGACTTAGATGCAACTCCTACCATCCGTCCCGGACTTTGAAGATTCTAGAAATCCATGTGGGATCCATGAACTCATCATGTCTACTCCGAGAAATACCTCTACCAGTTCTGAAGTCACTTCATCTGGGAGCTAGGGAGTCCCATATGTGGAGACTACATTCCTGCTTGTTCCTGGAGATAGCGTAGTTACTCACCTGTAACAGGTGATCTCCGGGAACAGCAGGAATTTAGTCTTTACAACCCACCCTACTTCCCTAGGAGCTATAGGGTTTCATCTTTTCTCTTTTCTCAGCTACAAACCCAACTGAAGAAAGGAAGTTGGGAAGGCGGGAAGGCAGTCGTGTAGGCGCAGTGGAGTACTCTCAAAAGCTTTCCAGTTGCGTGCTGAGGAGCATTCCTGCGTGGGTTCCGCCAGTACCGATGTCACCCATATGTGAAGACTAAATTCCTGCTGTTCCCGGAGGTCACCTTTTACAAGTGAGTAACTGCACTATACTTGTGATGTTTTCCTGCCAGTTTCCATCTCGTACTGATGGTGTGCATGCATTACTGGTGCTTGGCTTTGCTCTCTAACTCATGTTCCTCACTGCATACATTGGGATATGCAATATCTGTGCACTTCGTGTGCCTTGAGTGCACGCTTTCATCATGTGCCATGAGCGTGCACTGTGGAGTGCTATCTCTGCAATGCGCAGTAGCTCCATGCTTGCTTATTTATTTATTTAACTGTTTTTCTATGCTGTTTAATCAATAAAACAAAGCGGTTTGCATGAAATTGAGAACTTTAACTGTGCATAAAACAAAGAGCTTAATATTGCATTAAAACAATTTAATGTCGTTACTTTTTTTAAAACTTATATACAGCTAGGAGTGGAATATTGTGTTGCTGCTGTAGGGTGGAGTGTTAGTCCTTAAAGTGCTTCTGGTGCATGCACTATATAAATGCGACTTACCATAGCACACCACCTTTGGACGGAAGGATTTGCTCTAGGAAGCCACTCTGCTCGATATAAGTGCTTATCTTCTTGGAGGAGACTCTGCTTTTCTGCCCTCCCTCTGCAACTTGGCACAGAGGCTTCTGCTTGCCTCTTGAAGGTATCTTTACAGTTGATGGACATGGACTACTCTCCTGCCTCTTCAGCTCTACTGGTGGCACATTCCCTTCTGTGAGGATCAGCAGTGCTTCCTTGCACTTCTCCGTTCTTGGCTCGCACTTCCAGTTTGCCGCTCTACCCTTTAGCCTCTCCAGGGTTATGGTGATGGCTGTTGCTACTCTGCAGCACAAAGGGATTGGTGTGCATCCCTTTCTGAATGACTGGCTTATTCAGGCCAGGTTGTGTGAGGAGTCCTTCAGGTTTTGGCCTAGGTGCTGCAGTTTTTGAAGAGTCTGAGCTGGGTGGTAAACTATGACAAGAGCTTCTTGGAGCCTACCCAGTTGTTAAAGTACCATGGAGTACAATTCATCACCAGCTCAGGAAAGATTTTCCTGCCTGAGAAGAGGGCAGAGAAGCTTCATTCTCAGCTAAGGGCATTTCAGAGGCAGCTGCTTTCTAAAGCCTGGGACTACCTCCAACTCCTAGGTTCGATGGGGCAACGCATTGGTCCCCTGTGCATGAGTGCGCATGTGTCCGCTGCAAAGATCCTTGTTGATCTCCTCCTTCACAGGACTTCGACATCAGGTTCCCTCTTTCCTCATTGATGGTAGCCAGCCTGAAATGGTGGAAGGAGCCTGCTCATCTGCTGAAAGACCTTCCCCTGGCTATATAGCCAGTGGCTTCTGCTGCTGATGGATGCTGACCTGTTGGCTGGGGAACTCATTGCCAGGGGCAAATTGCCCAGTGCCACTGGAGCAAGCATGTGATAGTTTGGCCTGTTGATCATCTGGGGGCGAGGGCCATTCACTTGGCTCTCCTATGTCTCTGGAACATAATCCAAGACAAGGAAGTACAGATCTTCTCAAACACCACCATGGCAGTAGCCTTTGTCAACCAGCAAGGTGTATGAAGAGTTCTGGGGTCTCCCTGGAAAATGGTCCTTCTGTTCCCTTGGGTGAAGTAGAATCTCTTGGCCCTCTCAGCACAGCATATTGTGGAAATGGACTATCTGATTCGTCACGCCTCCTATCCTATGGAGTGGGAATTGAGCTGGATTTGATGGTGACCTGGGCCAGTGCCACATGTGCACAGGTTCTCTTGCTGCTGCAAAGAGGTGGGCTCAGAGGGCAAGGTCGCCCTAGTTCAACTTTGGCTAAGACACATTCTGCTGTATGTTTCCTCTGTGGCCTCTCATGGGCAAGTACTTTGTTGTGTGGCACACCATCTGGGTCCAGTGGTTCTGGTGTCATCAGCTTGGCTGAGGAGGTTGTGGTATGTGGATCTGCTGTTCCTCCAGCAGAGCTCCCACCTGTTCTTTTCATTGGGGGCTCTTGAAGCAGGGGCTGGTCTTGCTGGCTGATCTGGTTCCCTTCTCACTTCCAACTTGACTCTAGAGAAGTGATGCTTAGCACATAAGGGTTATTCTGCTGCTGTGGTTTCCAACTTTCTGAATGCGAGAAGTCTCACATTGTCTGGCATCTTTTTGAGCCCTAGTGTCGTGAACGCCACATCAGCCCTAACATGGTGGCTTTTCCAGCTCTACCTTCCTTCCACCTGGATGGATTTGACCAACGGCCTTTCCCTCAGTTCACTGAGGGTTCAGGTGGTGGTCTTGGCATTTTTTCTAGAGGGATAGTGACGAGGTACTCCCTGGCTTTGCACCTTGACATACGAGGTGTGACAAAAAAGAAACGAGACTGTGGCAACCACGCTCATGACTCAATGCCAATTGGCTAACCACTTTTGTCACTGTGTTGTGCAATATCTCGCCACTATTTTGCTATAATATTTTTTCATCTCTCTCACTCTTTTTCTTTTTCAGGTTGGTTTTTTTTTGTAGTACACTGCTCCATCACTTTGTCACGCAACTGGAGGTGGCAGAAATACGGTGCAAAGAATCAACTTGAAATTTCTGGTTAAGTTAGAGAAGGGCCCAACTGAGTGTCTCCAACTTCTCCAAAAGGCTTATGGAGAAGATGCAATGTCAAGGCTGCAAGTCTTTGAGTGGCACAAATGCTTCAAGACTGGCCATGAGGAGGTGGAGGATGACCCCAAGTCACGACAGCCTTCCACGACAAAGATGGCTGAGAACATTGGCAGAGTGAACCAGCTGGTGTGAAGTGATCGCAGATTGACGGTGTCGATGATTGCTGAGGAGCTCAACCTGAACAGGGCATCATCTTGGTACAGGAGCTGGGGATGCGGAAGGTGTGCGCCAAGATGGTGCCCAAACTTTTATCGGATGACCAGAATGCACACTGGGTCAGTGTTTGTTGAGACTTGCTCGAGAAGATTGGAGAAGATCCAGAGTTCATTGGCCGAGTCATCACAGGAGACGAGACTTGGGTCTTCCAGTACGACCCTGAAAGTAAGAGACAGAGCCTGCAATGGAAGACTCGACTGTAACCCAGACCCAAGAAGGCGCAAATGTCCAAATCAAGGATCTGGTGCTGATTTTTAAGAGAGCGGTATATAAGAAAAATAAAATAAATCAAGGTCATGCTGATCGCATTCTTCGACCATCAATGGTTTGTGCTTGCGCGTCAGACAGTCAATCAGCACTTCTACCAGCAGGTCCTCAATCGCCTCCATGACCAGGTTCGGCGTAACAGGCGCGCTCTGTGGAGAGAAGTCGTGGTTGCTCCACCACGACAATGCGCCCACACACACCACGCTCAGTGTGAGACAGTTCTTGGCCAACAAACAGATCACAGCTCTCGACCACCCTCCTTATTCCCCAGATCTCGCACCGTGTGACTTCTGGCTCTTCTCCAGGCTGAAGACTGCTCAAAGGAACTCATTTTGTCCCTGTAGAAGAGATCAAGGCCACTGTGATGAGGGAACTGAGGGACCTCAAGGAGGAGAACTTTACCGCGTGCTTCCATACGTGGCAGAAGTGAATGCAGAAGTGCATTAACTCTGGGGAGGGGGATTACTTTGAAGGGGACATTTGTAAATTTTAAATAAAACATTTGTAAATTTTGTAATAAAACATTTATGGGGCAGTCTCGTTTATTTTTTGTCACACCTCATAGCCTCTTTCCTGCTGGGAGTTCAGCACTTACACCCTCCCTTTGCTCTGTAGTTCCTTTGTAGGTTCTCATTTTGGTGGTTCTTGCTTTGGTGGTTGAGCTGTTTGAGCCCTTGTGGAGTCTGCACTCAAGTTTTTGTCCCTATTACTGCCTTTTTAGTCACAATCTGCTTGTTGACATATCTTGAAATTACAGGCCGGGTCATGCTGAAATCATTATTTGCCTTTCAGATGAGGCTGTATTCATGGCCTGTTTCTTCCTTCCTTTTTTGCTTAAAGTGGTGGCAGTTTTCTATGTCAGCCAGATAGTTTCTTGCCTTCTTTCCCGAAGGAACATTGCTAGGAAAGGATAAGGGCTTTCTCCTGGAATAAGCAGGAAGTCAGTCCTCACATATGTTTTTTGTCGAAGCTGACTGAGTCCGCGCAGAGCAATTCTCCAGCTTTCACAGCCTTTGGGAATGCTACCACGCATGTGTGCTCCCCTTCCCGCCTAAGGGTGCCATCTTGCTCAGTCTCCTTTTTTCCGTGGAGCCCAATGGATGGCTTGTCCTGTTTCCCCAGAAAAATCCTCTAAAATTATCCTTAAAAGTTGTGTTTTTCCTAGTTTGCCTACTGGTTCCTCTTCCTGCCTCAGCTGATGCCGTCCTTGGCTCTTCCCTTCTTTTTGACTAGGCTTGCCTTGACCGGCATTCACACCCTTTTACGCCCGGGGGTCGTCAACCAAGTCCCGCAGTGGGTTCAAAAAGTGTGATTGCTGTGGTCAAACCATGTCTGTTACAGACACCCACGACTGCTGCTTGCACTGCCTCAGCCTAGACCACGACAGTTCCACCTGCGAACTGTGCCAGGAACCGTCTGAGTTACAAGAGAAACTGTTCCCGCGGTCCGACTCAGCCCCAGCTTCCGTGACGCTGAGCCCCAAGCTGAGCACATCCTGATAGGTCCAGGCATTTTTGGAGTCCCGTGGCGGCAGCTCCTCCATAAAGATGCCGGACCCCGGGAAAAAAAAAGAAGAAATCTTCAAAGCCAGTCAAGGTTCCACCAGTGAAACCCGGTAAAGTCCTGCGACGGGACTCCGAGCAGCGTCCGCCTAAGGTCTCTAAGAGGGAATCCTCAGCCGGCGGTGACCTCAGGCCATGGTCTTCGTCAAGGATGCACTCACGAGAGTGCCGGCATCTGGCCCAAGACCCTCAGTGCCCACACTGAAAGCTGAAGAACCCTCTGGCATAGAGTCTAGAATGGCGGCCCTGGAGCAAAATGTCTCTGCAATCCTGGCCCTGCAGCAGGCAGTGATGTCAGGTTTGTCCGCATCATCTGCCCCAACAACCGGGCCCTGATTGCAGGGGAGTTCCCGGACGTCGAGCCAGGCCCCGAGCATCACCGGCCTTGGGTGAGCCCTCTGCACCGATCCTGGTCCTGATCCTGATCCTCGGGAGTCTAGTCCTCCCCAGCTAGTTTCTGGGAGTCTGACCCGAGACACATAGTGGTGGTTCTCGGTTCCTCGGGGCCGGTCTCAAGACCCAAGAGCCCCGAGACTTGGACTCTTACTCGGACTACTTGGCACCCTCTGGCCCTGACTGGGAGACCGACATCAAGGCATCTCCTGAGACTTCTCGACACTGATACATCCCTTTGGAACCGTCTGGACTGTTGTTGATATGGAAGGACAGACTAGATAGGCCATGTGGTCTTTTTCTGTCGTCATGTTTCTGTCTCCTCCAGAACCCTGACACCATTCTCCGCCTGAGGACGTGGCCTTCCATGACTTCATCCAGGACATGGCTTAGGCTCTCTCTGTCCCGACCGAATCAGAGGAAGACCCGCACACTGAAGAACTGGAAATTCTCCAGTATGAGTCCCCGCCAAAGAAGACTAACAGTGCTGGTCCAGACCATCCTCGAGCGTCTGCTCCTGCGGATGTGGGAGACCCTGGCCTCGTTGCTGGTGGTCAGCTGACACCTCGATGCCATCTATCGCATCAAAAAGGGCCCTGGCTTCCAAAAATCTCAACTCCCAAATAACATGATCGTGGTGTCCTCGATGCAGAAGCTCAAAATTCAGAAGAACTATTCTTCTGTTCTCCCGGGCAGGGAGGCCCGAGCCCTCAATGCCCTCAGGCACAAGTGCTTCTAAGGCTCCATGTTGGGTTGTCGGATACAGACCTATGAACTATACATGTATCTCAAGGGCCTCATCCAGGAATTGTCAGGCCTCTCTGCAGGCCTTACCAGGGAATCACTCCAGAGGTTCCAGGCCCTAACAGCCGAGATTCGGGATTGCTCAAAGTTCCTGTCCCAAGCTGCCTATGACAGCTTTGAGTCAGCAGCCCAGGTGGCAGCAGCTGGCATCGGTGCTCGGTGCTAAGCCTGGTTGCACACCTCTGACCTTGAGCATTGGGTGCAAGAAAAACTGCTAGGTTTTCCCCGGTGCAGGGGACATCTATTTGGCAAACCCATGGCCGACAAGACAGCCAAGGTTGTGACCCAGGAAGAGGCTTTCGAGGAAGACCTCTATCCTCCCCCGAAAAAACCATCCGGGAAAAGACTTTGACCTGGTGAAAGGGGCAGTATATAAAGACAGCTAAATAAATAAAAGACCACCTTTCCCAAGGAAAAAGGGGTCTTTACACCAGGGCCATTACCGACTCTTCTCATGGCAGCAACAGCAGGACCCTCAGCCCAAGAATCAGGGCCAGGGGCCGAGAAAGCCAAAGGCTCAGAAGCCTCAGCCCCAGCTCCCACCCAACCTGGGGGGAGCTTTTGACTTCCCGGACAGGGCTTCCCTGGGAGACCCTTTCCAGCCCACAGGAGGCCATGTGGTGCTCTTTGCCCACAGGTGGGCCGAGGTCACCAAGTGGTAAAGGAGGGCTACCTCCTCTGCTTCCAGCAAACACCACCAGGGTTCTTCCCAGGAGAGCCGGTGCGGCCTCTCCTTCACCAGACCTTGCTCATCTCAGAATTCGCAGGCCTGCTCAAGGACAGGGTGGTAGAACCTGTACCCAGACATATGTGTGGAAAGAGTTTCTACTCCAGGTATTTCCTTGTCCCCAAAAGAACTGTGGGGGCCTCAGGCTGATTCTGGACCTGCGAAACCTGGACAGGTTTCTGGTGAGAGATTTTTTTTCAAGATGCTGTCTCTTGGAACTCTGGTGCCTACCTCCACCAGGGAGATTGGCCGTCCTCCTTAGACCTGAGGGGATGCATATACCCACATCCTGATTCACTCCTACCATGCAATACCTAAGATTTGTGGTGGGAGGAGAACACTACCATTACAGGGTGCTTCCATTTAACCTGGCCTCCTCACCAAGAGTCTCTACAAAGTGCCTGGAGGTCGTAGCCACTTACATGTGCCTGCAAGGGGCCTTCGTCTTTCTCTACTTGGACGACTGGCTCATCAGAGGCAGAACAGCCCTCAAGACCAGCGAGACCACAGGGCGAGCAATCTGCCTCCTGCAGCACTTGGGTTTGTTATCAACTGCCCCAAATCACACTTCTCTCTAGCCCAAAACCTGGATTTCATAGGGGCCCAGTTGGACACACTACAGGTCAAGGCCTTCCTTCCGAAAGAGAGGGCACATCTTGTACAACTGGCAGGAGAAGTGCAGGCTCACCAGTCGATAGCGGCTTGCTGCCTCCTTTGCCTACTCGGCCATATGGCCTCAACAGTCCATGGCACATCCCCTAGCCCGCTTGCACATGCGGGCAGCCCAGTGGTGCCTCCGCTCTCAATGGACTCAAGCCACGGGTAGGTTGTGGGATAGGGTCAGTGTCACCTGCCAACTAGCAGCCTCCTTCAACTGGTGGCAGTCCCTATGCCACGTCCAGGCAGGGTTGCCATTTCAAGCACTTACGCCTCAGAAGGTCCTGACCACGGATGCCTCCCTCCGGGATTGGGGAACACACTGCGGAGAACTCTGCCCTCAAGGCACCTGGTCTCAAGAGGAGTCTCTCTTACAGATCATCCTTCTGGAACACAGCCATCTTCCTGGCTCTGCAGGTGTTCCACCACCTGTTGTGTAACCAACCTGTGTTGATCCAGACGGATAACCAGGTCGCCATGTTTTATATAAACAAGCAGGGGGACACGGGCTCACACTCCCTTTGTCAGGAGGCAGTCGCTCTGCTCTCCTTTGCTGTGCACCATGGAATACTCCTATGAGCAGTAGATCTCCCGGGTCAGGAGAGTTGCTTAGCGGACAAGAGTCCTGCACCCACACAAATGATGTCTGAACCCCAGGGAGGCACAAAGACTGTTCCACCTCTGGGGCAGACCCATGATGGATCTGTTCACCTTCCTGGACAACACACAGCTGCTCCGCTTCTGCTCACGCCAACCACACCCAGGGAGAGGGGTGGTGGATGCCTTCCTGAACCCGTGGTTGGAGAGCCTCCTTTATGCTTTTCCACCAACTCCACCAGTAGCCAGGACCCTCTTCAAGGTCGAGAATGAGCAGGCATCAGCGATTCTGATCGCCCCCAGATGGCCCTGGCAATCCTGGTTTCACCTGCTGCTCTCCTTGGGTGGCACTCCCAGTCCCACTGGATCGGGATCCAGACTTCCTGTCCCAGAAGGAGGGCTCTCTCTTGCACACCAATCTGGGGTCACTAACGTTGACAGTGTGGCTGCTGAAAGGGTAGCCCTGGCCCCTTTCAATCTCCCAGGGGAAGTTGAGGAGAATCCTACCAGCCTCCCCAAAACCTTCTACCAGACGGGCATATGCCTTCAAATGGAGAAGATTCTCTGTCTGGTGTGCAGAGAGAGAAGAGAATCCCATGTGCAACTTGTACTGCTGTGAGGGTACATCTGAGCGCTTTAGCTGCGCACCATCACCTTGTAGAGGGGGAACCCCTCTCAAACCAGCCCCTGGTCTCCAGGTTCCCACAGGGACTCTTGTTATCAAAGCCCCCTCTTTGTCACCTTGTAGCAGAATGGGACCTAAATGTGGTGCTATCCTGCTATTCCGAGCCCCTGGCCACTTGCCATTTATGATACCTGTCCTGGAAAGTGTTTTCTGGTGGCACTGACATTCACTCGGAGAGTGAACGAAATCCAGGCCTTGGTGGCAGATCCACCCTATACAAGGTTCTATAAAAACAGGGTGGTGCTCCGCACACACTTTAAATTCCTCCCCAAGGTGGTATCCCCCTCCATCTCAATCAGGAGGTGGTCTCCCCCTCCATCTCAATCAGGAGGTGGTCCTGCAGACTTTCTTTCCCCAGCCTCATGCCAGCAAGGAGGAACTCATACTGCATGTGCTAGACTGTAAGCAGGCCCTATCCTTCTATCTGCAGCAGACACAGGCCCATTGCAGAGCTCTTCAGCTCTTTGTATCATATGACCCCAGTAGACTAGGGCTCCCGGTAACGAAGCAAACTCTGTTCACTTGGGTGGTGGACTGCATCGCCCTCGCCTACGAGCAAGTTGGCCTCTCCCTTGGACACCGGATCACTGCACATCGCATGCAGGCTATGACCACATTGGTAGCCAACTTCGCCTCAGTGCTGGTGACGGAAATCTGCAAGGCTGCCACATGGTCTTTGATTCATACGTTTGTTTCTCATTACTGCCTGGAGAGCGAATCCCATAGGGACAGTGCCTTTGGTCAGGCAGTACTCCTTAATATTTTTGGGGTGTAGGCAACCAGAGTGAAGTGGTCGCTGGACGCGAGGGTCTTGAAGAGTCTCTGTTAGGACTCACCTCTAGCAACTTACAACCAACTGTCGGGTCGCCAGTGGTGCTATCGTGGTTTGGTCCTTGGCAGCCTGGAGCTTGGGAGTCCCATATGTGAGGACTGACTTCCTGCTTGTTCCTTGAGAAAGCGTAGTTACTCACCTGTAGCAGGTGCTCTCCGGGGACAGCAGGAATCCATCCTCACAACCCTCCCTCCCTCCTCTTAGAGTTGCCTTCCTACATTGTTTAAGTCCTTTTTGTTATGTCATCTGACTGAGCAAGATGGCACCCTTGGGTAGGAAGGGGACCACGCATGCGTGGTAGCATTCCCAAAGGCTTTCTGTGAAAAGCTGGGGAATTGCTCTGCATGGGCTCCATGTGGGAATTGCTCTGCATGGGCTCCATGTGGGAATTGCTCTGCATGTGGCCTCCGTATGTGAGGATTGATTCCTTCTGCCCCTGGAGAACACCTGTTAGAGGTGAATAACTACGCTTTCTTCTGGTGGATGCATTTTTCTTAGATACCTGAAGATCACTTCTTCAAAAAGTTGGATTGACTTTTTGTTCTGTTTGAAGGCCAATGTAAGGGTGAGGTGGCCATGAGGTCTTCCTTGGACCACTGGATAAAGGAGACAACAGCCTTGGCATATCTGTTGCGGAACTGGCCAGTCCCATAGGATTTGCGTGCACATTCCACATGGGTTCAGTCTTCCTCATGGGTGGAGCGCAGCTCGGTCACTCCCTTAGACATCTGTCAGACAGCAACATGGTCATTATTTTCCACCTTTATCAAGCATTACTGCTTAGATATCCTTGTTCAGGCGGGCATGGCCTTTGAAGAAATTTTGATGGCTGCCTTGTCTTTTTTCCCACCCAATGGAGCATAGCTTTGGTATGTTCCACTTGTCTGGACTGGCCTAGTAGGAAGATATGGAAGGTCACATTTTACTTACTGGATAATGGCCTTTCCTTAAGTCCTGCTAGACCAGTCCAGATCTGCCCTGGGATCTAATGATCTGGTCTGAGCTGATATATGGTCTGCTACAATCTGTGATGATCAGCTCAGTAGTAGTAGTAGCTATTTCCTGTGGTTTATCCCTGTGGGCTACATTCATCTTGGTTGGCCGCCTGCCCACAGGGTAATCTGTACAAGTTCTGTTCTTTCAACTGTTAGTTCTTACCCTCACTGGGGTTTGTGCAGCCAGTGGTTCTTATTCATGGCTTGGGTACAAATACTGAGATAGTATGCTTTCTAGCTGTTCTAGATATAGTACAGGATGAGGTTATCAGAAACCTCTGGATTTTTCTCTGTCTCCACTTCTCCTGGTAGAGGGACACAATCCACTTGTCTGGACTAACCTAGCAAGGAAAGGACTTTATCCCAGAGCTCGACAAAGCCCAGGTGCCAGGTCACCATAATGACCAGAAATTTACACCTGGCACCTGGAATTTGCTTCACCCCCTCCCCCCCCCCCCCAATTTAAAAAAAAAATATGACTGTGAAAAGGATCCCTCCTGTTCTCCGGGAACAAGCTGGAAGTCAGTCCTCACATATTGGTGGTGATAGCACCGACAGAGCCCGCGTGGAAGCATCTCCCCAGTTTTCGAAGAAAACCTTTGGGGGATACACCACGCATGCATGGTCCCCTCCCCACCCAAGTGTGCCATCTTGCCTTGATCTCTTTTTTTCTGTGGAGCTGTCCGGACATCTGTCCAGTTTCCCCTGGGAAAAAGTGTGTTTTATTTGTTACATTCCTGTCTGGTTTGTATACTGGTTCTTTTCCCACCCCCGAGCCAGCTCTCCTCAGCATCGCTCCTTGGGTTTGTTTCCTAGTTTTTTCTTCTTGCTTCGAAGTTCCCTCGACCGGTGTTCGCACATTTTTCGGCCAAAGGCCTCTAACTCCTGCTGGGCGGCAAGGACCCCTGTTTTCAGGTGGCTTCCAGCGGCTTCAAGAAGTGTGATCAGTGCAGCAAGATGATGTCTCTCATTGATCCGCATGACTGCTGCCTCCAGTGCCGTGGCCCAGAACACAACAACTGAAGACTATGAATTCTGCAGAACCATGTCCTCAAAGGCCCTTAAGAACCGTCACCAACAGCAGGAAAATATTTTCCAAAAGTTCAACTCTGTGCCGGAGACTCTGGCATGACACCCCGCTCCAGGGCCCACTCCAGTACCTCTGTGCCCCGCAAAGCCTAGGCCTCCTCAGAGTCCTGCAGTCACGGTTCCTCTGAGAGGAAATCCCCAGAGGTTGAACACAAGGAGTCAGTCCTCGGAGACCGAATCTGTGAAGACGGGAAAATCCCACTCCAGGCCCTGTAGTCCCTGGCGTGAGTCGGAGGAGTGGGAGTGGCTGCACAAGCTACCCCGGAAGGAGTCATCGGTATCCACCAACTGGCCTTGGACACCCATAGGCATCATCGTTAAGGACTCCCCTTCAACAGAATCAACGCTGGACCCGAAACCCTCGGTGTCCATGAGAAAGGCTGCGGAGCCAACTGCGGAATCCAGGATGGCGGCCTTAGAGCGCAGTATCTCTGCCCTCATGGCCCAGCAGCAGGCGTTCATGTCCAGTTCATCCGCCCTGACAATGGGACCCTCGACATAGAGGGCCTCCCCAGATGTCGAGCCAATCCTTGAACGCCGTCGGCATGTGATGAGGTCTTGGTCCCTTTCCTCAGGTCACCGGTCCTTTCTGGCAAGTGCACACTGCTCGGACCACAGATCCCTTCAGAGGCTTCTCGACTTGGACCTTGACTGTGGTGACAGTGAAGCCTCAGACTCGATCTCAGATTTCCAGTCCAATTGGGAGACAGAGGATGAAGAGTCTCCAGACACTCCGAGATGTATCTTCGGACCTCTCTTCCCTCCCCCCCCCTCCGAAATACCAATGCCATTCCCCGTCAGAGGATGTTGTCTTCCTTGACTTTGTGCGTGATATGACTAGGGCGTTCTCCATCAAGACCGAGGCGGAGGATGACACTCGCATGGAGGAACTGGAGATTCTCCAGTAAGAAGCCCCTCCGAAGAAGGTTCTCATGGTACCAGTTCTGCTGATCCTACAACACCACCTCCTCCACATGTGGGAGAGACAGGTATTGGTGCCCATTGTCAGCAGGCAACTTGACTCCATATATCGAATCCGCCTAGGCCCTGGGTTCCAGAAAGCTGAACTTACCCAGAACTTGATAGTCATTGAGTCCGCCATGTGCAGATTCGAGCCAGAAAACTCATTCCTCAGTGTCCCCCTGGCAGGGAGCCCAGAAGCCTCAACGCCCTTGGGCAGAAGGCATTTCAGGGATCGATGCTGACATGCTGGGCCCAATCCTACCAGATTTACATCGGCATGTACCTCCAAGAGCTGTCGAAGGAACTCTGTGAGTTCTTGGCAGGCCTCAACCGGGAACCCCTGCAGAGGTTGAAGTCATTGGCCTTGGCGGTCTAAAAGTGCTCGAAATTCCTGTCTCGAGCAGCTTACGACTGCTTTGAGTTATCAGCCAGAGTGGCCGCAGCCGGCATTGGGGCTCGATACCTAGCATGGCTGCAATCATCTGACCTCTAACAATGGGTTCAGGACAAACTTATTGATGCCTCCTGCACCATAGAGAACCTCTTCTGGAACCCATGGCAGACAAAGCAGTGGAAATCAAGACTGAGTTCCTCACGAGAACCAGGCTCTCAAAAAAGACCTCTGTGCAGCCCAAAAAAAGGGCGGCTTTGGCAATGCCTTGCAGTTCCAGGCCTTCTCAGCCTCACAGCACAGCCAGCAACACAAATGGCAGTGGCATGGCCCCCGAAGCAAAAGACCCCCAAGTCCCAGGTTCCGACCTCAGTTCAGTCTCAAGTCCCAGGAGGTCCCCTACAGCCCATAGGGGGGCAGCTGGCCCTGTTTGCCCACAGATGGACCATCATCACCACCAATACCTGGGTCCTAGAGGTGGTCAAGGAGGGCTACCTTCTTCACTTTCAGCAGATGCTGCCCTCTTACTTTGCAAAAGAGCCCATAAAGACCTCTCCTCCACCAGACCCTGCTCCTCACCAAGCTCGCAGGTCTCCTCGAGGACAAAGCGGTGGAGCCAGTGTCAAAACAGCTCAGGGGCACCAGCTTCTACTCCAAATATTTCCTCATCCCCAAGAGAACCAGGGGGCTTAAGGCCCATCCTGGATTTGCAGGACCTGAACTAGTTTCTGATAAGGGAAAAGTTCAAAATGCTCTCCCTTGGAACATTGGTGCCATTCCTTCAGCAGGGAGATTGGCTATGCTCCCTTAGACCTAAAGGATGCCTACATACTCATCCTGATGCATCCCAGCCTCAGAAAATACCTCTAGTTTGTGGTGGGAAGAGCACACTACCAATACAGGGTGCTGCCCTTTGGGCTGGCTCCATCGCCAGGGATCTTCACCAAGTGCCTCACAGTGGTCGCAGCCCACCTCCATCTACAAGGGGCCTTCATCTTCCCTTACCTGGACTACTGGCTCATGAGGGGAGGCACAGCCGCAGAGGCGCAATGCACCACAGGACGCACTGTCAAAGCCCTGCAGCACCTGGGGTTCGTCATCAACTACCCCAAGTCCCACCTCGCTTCGGCTCAATGCCTGAAGTTTATAGGGGCTCAGCTAGACACCCTTCAGGCCAAGGCCTTCCTCCCTAAAGAGCGGTCAGAACGCCTCAGGGGGCTAGCCGCAGAGGTACAACAATGCCAGTCTCTCCCACCTGGCTTCTCCTCTTCCTGCTGGGCCACATGGTCTCCATGGTTCAAAAGACCCCATATGCCTGACTGCACATGAGAGTGGCCCAGTGGTGCCTCCACTCTTAGTGAACACAAGCCACAGGCAGGCTCTGGGACAGAGAGTGACCCGCCAGCTGGCAGACTCCCTTAGATGGTGGCAGATCCCTCGTCACCTTCAGGCCAGGATGCCCTTCCATCACCCACCCCCTGGAGGGTCCTCACCACGGACACCTCCTTATTGGGTTGCCAAGACCCTCTTCAAGGTCCAACAAGACGGCATCACTAGTACTGATAGCTCCCTGGTGGCCCAGGCAACCCAGGTTCCTGCTGCTCATCCCGAGCCCCAGGACTACCCTCACAAGAGCTGGGGTCCCTGTCACTCGTGGCTTGGCTGCTGAAAGGGTAGCTTTAGCTCCCTTCAACCTCCCATGGGACATGGAGGAGGTGGTTCTGGCCTCGTGCAAGGCTTCCACAAGAAGGGCCTACGCCTTCAAGTGGTGCCAAAAGACAGGCGAACCCGTTCTCCTGCTCAGTACAAGTGGTACTCCAGTACCTGCTTCATCTGTCGCAGGTGGGACTAAAGTCCAACTTCGTCAGAGTACACATGAGCACTATCACAGCGCTCCACCATTCCATTGAGGGCAAGCCCCTTTCGGCTTAACCCTTTGTGTCTCGTTCTTGCAGAGTTTCTTGCTATTCAAACCCCCCGTCCGCCCTCCAGCAGTGGAGTGAGATCTCAATGTGGTGCTCTAGCAACTCACTAAGCTGCCATTTGAGCCTCTGGCTACTTGCCACTTAAGGTACCTTTCCTGGAAGGTCGTCTTCCTTGTAGCACTCACATCAGCTCACAGGGTCAGCGAGCTCCAGGCTCTGGAGGTTCCACAAGAACAGGGTAGTACTCCACACACACCCCAAGTTTCTGCCGAAGGTGATGTCCCCCATTCTACCTCAATCAGGAGGTGGTGCTCTCCATCTTCTTTCCTAGGCCTCACATCGGCAGGGTGGAGACCATTCTTTATACTTTGGATTGTAAAAGGGCCCTGTCCTTTCTGCAATGGACTCGGGCCACCACAGAGCACCTCTGCTTTTTGTATCCTATGACCCCAGTCGTCTGGGGCTCCCAATGACTAAGTGAACTCTGTCCACTTGGGTGGAGGATTTCATTATTCTCGCCTATGAGCAGGCAGGGATCTCCCTGAACCAGAGGGTCATGGTGCACTGTCAGGCCATGGCTATTTCCGAGACAAATCTGCGTTCCGGTCCCATAATGGAAATTTGCTGGTCCCACTACCTGGTCTTTGATCCATACCTTGACAGCTTACTATTTCCTGGAGAAGGGGGTCCTGATGGTACAGCACCTTTGTCCAGGCCGTACTCTAATTTTTTCCGAGTGTAGACAACTCCTGCCCTCCGACCCTTCTGTGTTCAGGCTGCCGGAGTGCTGGTTCCCTGCCGGACACTTGGGTCTTATGAAAGCCTCTCTGTAGGGACTCAACTGTTGCTGCTCATGACTCACTCCTTGCAGATCTCTGTGGCGTTTTTACAGATTCTCAGTAGCCTGTAGCTAGGAAGTCCCATATGTGAGGACTGACTTCCTGCTTGTTCCTGGCAAAAGCGTAGTTACCTGTATCAGTTGTTCTCCGGGGACAGGAATCAGTCCTTACAAACCCTCCCTCCTCCCATTGGAGTTGCTTCTTTACTGTATTTTAATTTTTGCCATCTTAGCTATGTTATTGGATTGAAGCAAGATGGCACACTTGGGCGGGAAGGGGACCAGGCATGCGTGGGGCATCTCCCAAAAGCTTTCCTTGAAAGCTGGGGAGATGTTTCTGTGCAGGCTCCATCGGTGCTGACGTCACCCATATGTGAGGACTGATTCCTACTGTCTCCGGAGAACACCTGTTACAGGTGAGTAATTACACTTTCTGCCCACAGGAGATCAGATCCCCACAGACAATAGGAGGGATCTTTGCTGCGATCAGGGCTTAGATGCAGCAGATAGACTAGGGAGGAGGTCCGATCCTCTGTCATCTGTCTCCATCTAAGCCCTGATCGTGGCAAAGATACCTCCCGTGCTGTCCATGGGCAGAAAAGAAGGGGAAGCCCAAGCAGGAGAGAGCACACGGGGATTGAAGCCTTGTTGGGGGCGGGGAACAGGGGGAGAGACAGCAAAAATTTAAAGGGGAAGTACCTAAAAAGAAAAAAAAATGTGAGGAGGATGGGAGAATAGAGGGCAGGGTGTGGGAGTGCTTGGAGAAGGGGAGAGAGTCCAGAAGGAGAACAGAGAGTGGGGATGGAAGAATGCAAGATGGAGGACAAAACTGACAAGCTCTATAGGCCAAAGGGTGCATCCCCCCAACATACATGCAAGCATCCCACACTAGCATACACGCACCCCACTTTTGAATGATAAGCACACGCGCACACATACACAGGCAACCCATCCTTGTGCCACACACAGACTCCCCAGCTCTCCAGTGCACACATACGCACATGCACCGCAGCCCTGCATCCCACCCACACACAGACAAGCACACCACCATTGCACCACACACCCATAGAGACACTTGTGTTATCTAAAGATGAAGCATGGTGTAGGAATTCTGGCACTGGTTTCACAGGAACATGAGACCAGCGCGAAAGAACTGCGGTGGGGGGGAGGGGGTGATGAGATGGTGTCAAGCACTGGCTTCTAAGATTTTGGCCTGGCTCCTAAATCCACACACAATTTGTCAAGGCCTGCCTTATCCGGTAAGTAAAATGTCATCTTTTAAACTCTCAAAGCCCATAATATTTTCATTGAGGCATTCCCAGGATAAAGTTAGGCCAGAGAAAGCAGCACGTTTAGTTTTGCGTTTTCAATAATCTACAATGCAGGTACAGATTTATGTAGGTGCTTTATCTTTGGGCAGTTTTCAGAGGGAAAATATGCACATACCTTCCCTTTGAGACGTGGAATATAATCCACAGATGTAAGTATTCACAGACTTTGTATCTGCCCGCACAGTTTTGAAAATGGTCCCAGTAATCATATTCACAGACAGAGTTGTGGTGACTGATCAGATTGGTTTAGTTAGATTTTTTTTTTACATAAATAACGCCCTGATATAATTGTCATATAAATTGAACGAGGCCAATCCATTTTTTTATTTCATTTTCGCTAAATAGCACTTTTTCTGCTTGATTGTCTATCAGATCCACCTCAGAGCCCTGTTGGCAAGAATGCTTATGCAGCTGGACCAGTCCCCAAGATAACATCAGTCTCTACTGGAAATCTGTGTACAGAGGTTAGATGGATGTTAAGCTTTTTTTTTTTTTTTTTGCAATAATACTCTAGCAATGTTTCTTTAAAATAATATTCCTTTTAGTTCTTTCAGAGTGGTTGCAAAACTAGCAGATTTTGATCATAGAAGTTCAGAGACTTGAGGATGATTTAAACTCTACTAGTGCATTACATTTGATGTATCCTTCTCGTATCTAACTATGCACAAACCAAAACTCCAGTGCAGATATTTTAGCCATAAAAATTGCAAAACAGAGCGTATGCAGTTTATCAGTAGTTTTTAACTTTCATTTTATCGGCCCTAGTTTCTTTATCATCTGGAAAGCACAAAAATTGAAAAATATTTATAGCAGTAGAATTGCGAAAATATCACTTTATTTTAATTGGGAATGATGATTCTAGTTTTAGTTTGAGTTGCTCCAAAGTAGAGCATGTAATGAACTGCTATGTTCCACCTTAGCTTTCTGGTTTTATTTCTCTTCATCAGTAGTTATCCAGTTGGCAGCTGACCAGATAAGTGCCGCTGAAAGGAATATATGGATAGTGCTGCTGGTGGTCCATGGATGGAGTCAGAAATTATCCAGATAGTGATGATAACTAGCACTGTGATCTGGATAACTATCTGTATAAGTTAAAATAGAAAAGGCTGTCCTAAGGTGCTATCCATATAGGTAATCTGGATAGGGGACTGAATATTGCCGCAATATGGATAGCTTACTTTATAACTAACCCAAAAACCTTCTTGGTTCTCAAATAAATAATCACATCCAAAAAAGAGAAACCAATTATACTAGAAATTTTTTGTTGGAACTCACGCCTTGAAGGAAGGAAAGAAACCTCCTCTTCTCGCAGCGTGTTATTCCGTTTTTATCTTATTTTAAGATGTAGGGATTCAGCCCTATCAAAGGATCGAGGGACCATAACCCTCAATACCAACCAGCAATTAATGGATTATAGAAGCAGTACTTAGCTTGAGGTTATATGTTTTCTGATAAACTTCCAAAGGTCTTCGCCACTGTGTTTGAATATTATTAGCGCTCAGTCTCTGCAGAACCAGAACGCCCTGGACCCAACCGTTAGAGCGATCCGCTTCTCTTGTCTTGAATCAAGGTGAAACGCTCAGAACCAATGTCCAGTGTAATCTGCTTCACACAGGCCTAATCTGCCTTTGCTCGAAAACAAAACCCTCAAAACAACGTCCAATATGATCAGCTTCACATGGGCATAAATGGTAACCCAACGTTGTAAAGTTTCGAGCCTCCGTTATTCCTGGCTCTTCCTCAAACCCTGTCGCTCTTTGTTGTCTCTGGACATACAAATTTTAAAGCCCCGATGGTAATCACGTGACCAGTTGGTAACCAATGAGCACAGACAAATTCAGATATTCTGAACCTAAATGATTGTCCACCATTCCACATTAGAATTTAAACCTTGAGGACTGACGGAGTTTAATGAGTAAATCCAGAATTGTTCTCGGAGGCTTAGTCGGGATTGTCGATCGGCCCCCTACTATGGGGCGGTATATGGTCAATTACTCGCTATCTCAGTTCATGAAAACTATGATTACGTTCTTGGCAATGAGGTACTAGTGGGGCTGTAATCACCCCCCTGTTTATCCGAGACCGATGTTCCTGGAGTCGCTTCTTCATACCCCGAGATGTTTTTCCCACGTAAATCAAAGAACATGGACAAATTAATACATAGATTACAAAAGATGTTAAACATGTCGTGGCAAATTTGTTTGTATACTTTCGATGAGTTCCAGGGTGCTCCCAAGATATCCCTTCAAGTGTTGTGTCACAAAAATCACATCCCATACATTTAAAATGTCCATTTGGAGTAAAATTTCTAGTATAATTGGTTTCTCTTTTTTGGATGCAATATGGATAGCGGCAGCGCTCGCCATTTTATCTGGATATTCAGCGTGGTCACTACACAGGAACCGATGCTGAATATACAGTCATTTTAATTGCAGCGGTTGGCATTAAAAAAAAAAAAACACACCGACTGCTGCTGCTCAAAATTGACATAGATATTGATTAGTTCAAAATATGTTTTGGAAATTGTTCTAGTATACACAGGAAGAATCATGCTATATTAAAGTGTACCTATAACAAAAATCAATTTGCATATCTGATCAATACAGGTGTGAAGAAGGGGAAAAGATTTCTCTTGACATTGCTTGGATCTTCTCTTAAATTTCATAGGAACAGTCACTCCCAGCAAGACCAGAAGCTTATCCTATCCCAACTCAAACTTATGCCAGAGAATATTTTACATTCCCAGCTTCCAAGTCACAGGATCGAATGGTACCAGGCCAGAATCAATGGTCCAGCTATGAAGAAAACTTTTTGCTTCAGGGAGAGAGTGGTAATCATTCCAGCAGCACCTCCATTCAGGTGAGAATTAAACTGACTTTGGAGTAATTTAAGATACTACTAAGAGTTTTCTCCTTTTCAGTTTGGAGAAGAGATGGCTAAGAAGAGATTTGATAGAGGTTTGTAAAATCAATCTCCAGGAACAAGCATGAATGTAGTCTTCACATATGCGTATCGTCAGTACCGACGGAGCCCGCGTGGGAACGCTCCCCAGCGTCCAATAGGAAAGCTTTTGGGAGCATCTCACAGCGCATGCGTGCTGCCTTCCCGCCTCTGTACCTCTCTCACTTCAGTTCTTCGTTTTCCGCGGAGTCGACAGGACGTGGTACCCTGTCACCGCAGAAAATTTACCTTTATTTCTTGTTTTTTTGTGGTCGCGTCTGCCTTCATTCGACGCCTACCCGGTACCACCGGTTCTCTTTTTCTACTTTCCTTTAAAAAAAAAAAAAACAACTACTTGTATTTCTTCAGGGATCTTTCCCTGCTTCTGGTGCTAGGTGCCATTTTGGGCCCTAGGCCCATTTTTCTTCAAGCAGGGAGAAATCAGTTAGTGGTTTCAAAAAATGCTCAAAATGTGGCGGTACCATTTCCGTCACCGACACCCATGATTGGTGTCTAAAATGTTTGGGTCCTGAACATTGTCCAGCGGAGTGTCTCTCCTGCACGAGGATGACCAAAAGGGGCCTGCAGAATAGAGCTGCAAAACCCGGTACCCTTTTTGCCACCTACACGATGTCAGTTGCATCGACATCTTCCAGGGCTTCATCTTCCTCCCATGGATCTCAGGTAACCAAATTGAAGTCTTCTAAAACTAGCCGGTCCTCGAAGGGTAAATCTCCTTCAAAGTATCGAGATGCCACTGGCGTTTCCCTCGAGGATACTTCACTGGCAAAACAGCCCCGGTGAGAGTCTTCGGGCTCCAAAGCATTAACGGGGCTCCAGGATGTTCCAGAGGCCTCCACCTCTGTGGAACTACTGGTGCCATGTTCTGGGGTCGTAGCCGCTTCCACCGGTACCGGCACCCAGGCATCAGCAGGAGCGATGGATCACAGAATCCTCGCTATCGAACGCAGTCTAGCGGCCCTCTTGGCGGCTTCGGTACCTCTAAGACCGCAACAGATGGCTCAACAGATATCGGTATCGACATCGGTATCAGTACCAACAGTACCTGCTTCGACAGGACTGCTTCCCCTCATGCCGATCTCCGGTATCGACGATCAGGAACCGAGGCATTTCGCTACCAACTTCGAGTGGTACTGATAACATGCGTTACAGGAGCACCCGGTGCTTGAGTCTTCTGATTCAGATGACTTTGACGATTCTACCGGTACCAGAGCGAATCTATTAAAAGATTCAGTTCCTTCTCCTCAACGCAGAATGTCTCCTCCAGAGGATATGTCCTTCCAGGGTTTCATACGTGATTTAGCAAAGGGTCTTGCAATCACTGTGATTCCAGAAAAGGAACCTAGGGCAGAAGAATTAAGAATTCTACATTACCCTATGGCTCCCAAGGAAGCAGCTATGCTTCCCATTCACAGGATCTTACATGATCTAATGTTGAAAATGTGGGAAACTCCTTTAACAATATATTCAAATTCCCGACGCCTTGACACTATGTACCAAGTGCCAAGTTGTCCTGGTTTTCAAAAAACTCAGTTACCACACCATTCAATGGTAGTGGAATCGGCCATGCGAAGGATCAAGAGTGCTAAAACACATTTTTCTAATCCTCCAGGCCATGAATTGAGGACTCTCAATGTCTTTGGCCGTCAATGCTTTCAATCCTCCATGCTAGGAGCCAGGATCAGTTCCTACATTCTTTATATGGGAATGTTCCTGGAAGAAGTCACAAAAGACTTAGAGCTCCCCTTAGTCCTTGTGTTTCGGAGGAAAAAAGAGAAGACTACCTTATTCTGGTCAAGCATGCCCAAAATGTCTCAAAATTCATCAACCGTGCTACCTTTGATTGCTTTGAATGTATTAGAACCTCTGCTATATCCATAGGAGCACGTCGTATTGCTTGGCTTCAAGCATCAGACTTAGAACAGTGGGTGCAAGAAAAGCTGGGAAACATTCCTTGCACAGGAGAAAATCTCTTTGGCAAGGACTGGCAGGACATGGCTAATCAGCTTGAATCTGACAATACTATTTTAAACAGATTGTCAAAGTCTACAGCCAACCCAGCAAAGAAGAAAATATCAGAAAACCCTTTTTCAGTAAGAAAAAGAAGCCTTTACCAATCTTACACCCATCAAACTCACTGTCCGCTCCATGTTCGCCAGAAGGGGCAACAACAGAACAGACAGCAAAGAAAGCTGCAAGCTCAAAAAGCTCAACTGGCTGAACAGACCCAGCCCCCTCATGGTCTTTGACTTCTATCTAGAGAACTTAGTCATTCTATTTTTATTTTATTTATTTATTTTTTATTTTTATTTACATTCTCTTATATATCGCGCTATTCTGCATCAGTGCGGTTTACATTGAACAAACTGAAATTACATTGAACAGGGCATTATAACTTGGAGATAACTATCTTACAGGGAACATGGGCTATGGAGGGTTAAGTGGCTTGCCCAAGACCACAAGGAGCACCTGTGGGACTAGAAACCCCAGTCCATCCGGCCCAAGGTTGCTGTCCTCTAGTGGGATTTGAACCCCCGACCTTCTGGCCTGAAGTACCTTGCCCCAACCACTAGGCCACTCCTCCACTCCTAAAAGTGGAGGCGTGGGTTCTGCCCCTAAAAGGAGGAGTGGGTTCTGCCCCTAAAAGGTCCAGAACCCTTGACCATTCCAGGAAGACTATGCTATTTTGCCAAAACAAATAATATCAGAAATTGGACTCTGTCCATTGTACAACTGAGGTACAAGCTTCATTTCCTCAACTTGCCCCCACCTACAATAGTAAAACAGTTCAATTCTTAGGGGCCTGCCACCGACCTCTTGTGGCAGGAGGTCACATCTAGCTCAAGGAGCAATCGAAGAAGTACCCATTCCCCAACAGGGGACAGGGTTTTACTCCCCCTACTTTCTTATTCCAAAGAAGACGGGGACACAGACCTATATTAGACCTCAGAGAATTAAACAAATATTTGTTCCAAGAAAAGTTCAAAATGATCTCCCTCGGAACATTTTTACCATACCTCCAAAGTCAGGATTGGCTATGTTCTCTAGATCTAAGAGATGCGTACATGCATATTCTCATCCACTCAGATCACAGGAAGTTCCTTCGATTCCTGGTCCAAGGAAGACACTTCCAGTACAGAGTTCTTACCTTCGGGCCTAGCCTCTGCTCCAAGAGTCTTCACAAAATGCATGGCAGTGGTAGCAGCATTTATGAGGACGCTGGGAATATTCGTCTTCCCTTACTTAGACAATTGGCTCATTCGAGCATCGACAGGTCCAGAGGCCAGCTTCATCCTCTCGAGCAGTGGGAATTCTTCAATACTTGGGGCTGGTCATAAACCTCCCAAAATCTCATCTCACCCCCCCCCCCCCCTCAATTTCTAGAATTCATAGAGGCTCGTCTAGACACATGGCAGTCAAGGGCTTTCCTGCCCCAGCCACGCTGTCTACGTATAATGCAACTGGCATCTCAGGCATCTATAAAAGTATTCCTTACTGCTCGGGAGATGCTTCAACTGCTGGGACACATGGCATCCACTGTCCATGTGGTTCCCTATGCTCGCCTCCACATGCGAGCAACTCAGTGGACCCTTTCCTCTCAGTGGTCACAAGCCTTGGGTCGACTAACAGACAAAATCAGAACTGCCACACGTCTGATTTTGTCCCTGCAATGGTGGCAATCCCTGGAAAACCTCCTTGTAGGCTCTCCTTTCTAGCAGCCTCTATGCCAAACCACTTTGATGACAGATGCGTCCAAGATGGGTTGGGGGGCCCACTTGCACGATCTCTCCACTCAGGGTCTTTGGACCTCACAGGAGGTTTCCCTTCACATAAACCTCCTAGAGCTGAGAGCCATTTTCAATGCTATTCAAGTCTTTCAGGGCCATCTCAGCAACAAAACAGTTCTGGCCCAAACCGACAATCAGATAGCTATGTTCTATGTGAACAAGCAAGGTGGAACAGGCTCTCTGTCGCTATGCAACGAAGCTTTGCGACAATGGGCCCTCGCCAAACAGTTACAAATTCACCTGTTTGCGGTATACCTTCTGGGCATTCAAAACTTGTGGGCAGACAAACTCAGTCGAATACTGCTGCCACATGAGTGGTCCCTCCACTCATACCAGCTTGCTCGAGTGTTCGAATCTGGGGAACACCAGATATAGACCTCTTTGCAAGGCCACAGAATGCCAAACTTCCCTGATTCTGTTCCAGAATTCCGGCTCAAAACTGTCAGGCAAGAGATGCTTTCCTACTTCACTGGGGACAGGACTTCCTCTATGCCTTCCCACCCATTCCCCTCATTCCCAAGACTTTATTCAAACTTCAGAGAGAAAGAGGTCGTATGATTCTCATAGCTCCACGTTGGCCATGGCAAATGTGGTATCCTCTTCTTCTTCGTCTCTCTCAAACCACTCCTTTGGAGTTGGGGAATGCTCCAGATCTCCTGTCGCAGGAGGATGGATCTTTACTGCATCCCAATCCCCAGTCCCTACATCTCAGGGCCTGGTTACTGAAAGCCTAGAATTCCAGGATGTTAACCTTTCTCAACAAGTAAAGGATTTCCTCCTGACTTCCAGAAAAACTTCCACAAGACGTTCCTACGCTTTCAAGTGGAAAAGGTTCTGTATCTGGTGTTCACGAAAGGGACTTAACCCCCTTTTAGTACCTGTAGAGTTGCTACTAGAGTATCTTCTACAATTATCAACTTCTGGTCTGAAGACCAATTCAGTTGGGGTCCATCTTAGTGCTATTGCTGCTTTTCATAAACCTTTCAGTGGACAACCTATTTCCTCTCATCCACTTATATCAAGATTTATGAGAGGCCTACTTTTAACAAAACTTCCCATTAAATCACCACCGGTGGCATGGGATCTAAATCTTGTTCCACCCTTTGAACCCTTAGCCACTTCAGACCTAAAGTTTCTTTCATGGAAAGTTATTTTCCTAATTGCCATCACTTCTGCAAGACGCATTAGTGAACTACAGGCGTTAGTAGCTGACCCTCCTTATACAAAGTTTCACCATGATAAAGTAGTCCTCAGGACTCATCCTCACTTTCTGCCAAAGGTGGTTTCGCCTTTTCATTTAAACCAGTCAGTTTATCTTCCTATATTCTTCCCTAGGCCTCATGCCTCCAGTGTGGAAAGGAATCTTCACACATTGGATTGTAAAAAAGCCTTGGCTTTTTATCTCCAAAGAACTATGCCACATAAAAAATCTTCTCGGCTTTTGACTCTAGTCATTTGGGACTTCCAGTTTCTAAAAGAAATCTGAGAAATTGGATTGCATATCCTATACATATCAGAGTAAGGGACTTTTTCTCGAAGGCCATGTCGCAGCTCACAATGTGAGAGCAATGACAGCCTCAACGGCTAACCTTCGTTCTGTCTCTATTGATGCAAAGCAGCAACTTGGACTTCGGTACATTCCTTCACAGCCCACTATTGCTTACACAAGGACTCCCGTCGGGATGCCTCGTTTGGCCAGGCTGTTCTACAACATCTCTTCCATACTTAACACAACTCCTACCCACCATCCACAGTTTGGATGCCTAAGGTCCATGGGAGGAAGCATGACCCATCTCACCTGGGTTCGCAGCTAGCTAGGGAGTCCCCATTTGTGAAGACTACATTCCTGCTTGTTCTGGAGATAGAGTAGTTACTCACCTGTAACAGGTGATCTCCGGGAACAGCAGGAATTTAGTCTTCACAGCCCACCCACCTCCCCTAGGAGTTGTCTCTATCTCTCCCTTTCTCTACTTCTCTCCTTTGGTCTCAGCTATAAACTCAACTGAAGTCTGAGAAAGGGACAGAGGTGGGAAGGCAGCACGCATGTGCTGTGGGATGCTTCCAAAAGCTTTCCTATTGGACGCTGGGGAGTGTTCCCGCACGGGTTCCGTCGGTACCAACGATACCCATATGTGAAGACTAAATTCCTGCTGTTCCCGGAGATCACCTGTTACAGGTGAGTAACTATACTTTATTGGGGTGGAATAAGGAATGATTGTTTTTCCTTTCTAGACAGAAATAAGACTAGGGGACACTTCATGAAGCTAATAGCATCTTTAAAACTAATTAAGCTTTAGCATTTAAGAAGATAAAAGATGCCATACAGGGTCATACCAAAGGTCCTTCAAGCCCAGTATCATGTTTCCAACAGTGGCCAACCCAGCTCACAAATACCCGTCAGGTTCCCAAAAAATAGACAGATTCCATGCCGCTCATCCCAGGGGTAAGCAGTGATTTACCCAGTCCACTTAATAATGATTTATGGACTTTTTCTCCAGGAAATTGTCGAAACTTCTTTTAAAGCCAGCTACATTAACAGCTTTTACTACATCGTCTGGTAACAAATTCCAGAGTTTTATTGTTTGAGTGAAAAATATTTTCTCTTATTAGTCTTAAATGGGTAATGTAACTTCATTGCATGTCCTCTAGTCTTTCTACTTTTTGATGACGTAAACATCCATCCTATGTTTACCTGTTCCACCTCACTCAATATTTTATAGACCTCTATAATATCTCCCCCCAGTCGTATATTTTTTTAAGCTTATGAGTCCTAACCTTTTAAGCCTTTCCTCATAGAGGTATCGTAGCGAAAGTAAAATTTACACTAGAATGACATCTTTACTAGCCAGATTGTGTCATTTGTATGCTAGTTTCTGCTGTGTAATCTTTGTGTGTGTTTTTAATTTTCAGCGTGTCACTCACTCCCACGAAGAACTACGAGATGATCAGGCTTTCCCTGTAGAGCATAACCGTCTGGAAGCATTTGCGCAAAAAGATGTAGACTACATGACTCGAAAGCATGAGGATAATGATGCATGGATGAACCAGAGTTCATCGGTGGAGTCTAGCACATCCAGCCAAGAATACCTGAACCACTCCTTCAAGCCTCTACCACCTAGTTCTGCTTTAAACAAAACTGGAGCTGGACGATGGAAAACTCCAATTACTAGCCAGTCAGCACCAATAGTTGTTTCTCAGCCAATCAGAACAGACCTTCCTCCACCACCACCTCCTCCCCCTCCAGTTCATTATGCACCTGAGTTTGAGGGAGTGCCAGTAGATTTGCCCTTACCACCACCTCCAAACCATATAGGATCACAAATTAATTCCCAGTCGAACGCTTTGGAGCGCAAGAAAAGAGAAGAACATCAACGGTGGTATGAGAAGGAAAAAGCACGCTTGGAAGAAGAACGTGAGAGGAAACGACGTGAACAGGAGAGAAAACTGGTTCATATGCGGCCTCAAGCACTCATTCCTGGTCAGCCACCACCACCACCTTCCCCTTCTATTCAGCAGATAAAGCCAGAGAAGCCTGTAGCATTACAGAGGCCTCAAGAGACAGTAATCAGGGAGCTTCAGCCTCAGCAGCAGCCTTGGACCATTGAACGGAGAGATCTGCAATATATCACTATAAGCAAGGAAGAGTTGTCCTCCAGTGATAGCCTGTCCCCTGATCCCTGGAAGCGCGATGCTAGGGAGAAACTAGAAAAGCAGCAGCAGATGCACATTGTAGATATGCTCAGCAAAGAAATTTATGATCTGCAGAATAAACCTGACCGCACAACAGAAGATAATGACAGACTCCGCAAACTCATGTTGGAATGGCAATTCCAGAAACGACTCCAAGAATCAAAACAGAAGGATGACGACGACGATGACGATGAAGAAGATGATGATGTAGATACCATGCTGATTATGCAACGCTTGGAAGCAGAAAAAAGAGCAAGGGTAGAACAAATTATTTTTTCTATGTGCTTTATAAATGCAGTGTGAAAATAGCTGTACAGTGATGATCATGAAAATATCGTTGCCTTGTAGGTAAAAGCTGGCATTTTCATTATAGGTCTGTACTATGTCCTAGTGGACATAGTACAGAACTAGTGATCAGATTGTTTTTGGCTCCAACGTTGACTCAGACTGCCCTTGCATGAGGGTCTATGACAATCTCTAGTGGCTAGCCAGAGAACACTGAATGTGAATGTGAAGAGACGCATGTTTAGCACACTCTGCAGCAGTAAAGTGGCATATATAGATTTGACCCAAAATTTTTGACTACCATCTAGGATGGCTTTCTAAGCTAGTTATGAGGAATACTTTAGGAAAGGTGAGCAAGTTGAAAATAGAATTCTTCACTGGAAACAATCCAGTGGTGATGGTTCTAGTTTTTATAAGCTCATCTGATATCTATAGCTCAGAATAAGACTACTAATGGGCTATTCTGAAAACCCCCAGCATTTTTATTTCTTTTAATTTAATTTAATTTAATTGTGGCATGTGTATTCCACGTAGCCCGCAAGGAGTTCAAGGTGGATTACAGCGTATCAATAAATTTAAAAAAAAAGAAAAAAATAAATATATACATTTATTTGTATATTTTAAAAAACTGGGACAAAGAAAAACTTTGAATTGTCAAAACAATTTATAAACCACCAAATATAAATTTCAGTAAATTAATTTATATGTTAATGTAAATATTTTTGAAACAACCAGGTTTTTAATTTATGTCTAAGGAGAATGTATGAGGGTTCTAATGCTCCTTTAGAAACTTATTTCAGTGTTGGGACAGCTCCACTAAGAGGCATGTTTGCTAATGTGCACTAACTGCGTCTGGTTTGATGCAAGATTAGCACACAATTGGACAGGGTCTGGGGGGGGGGGGGCTAGAATTCGAACATGGGCATTGATGGTGCATCATAGTTAGCAAGGACATCATGGGCGCATGCTAATCACAAATGTTGCTGTTAGTGCGGATGCTCTTAAGGTCATCTCAAGAGATGGAAGTAAGTGCACCCATTTAGCATTTGCTATGCATTATCAGCACACTAACACGGGGACAGATGCACATGCTTCCCTAAGATTAGTGTAGGGCCTCTGCTCTAGTTTCATGATTCAGACGGGTGCTATAGCGCACCCTTTAGAAAACATGCCCCTATGATTCCTTTCACATGTTGTCTTTTTATGTTTAAATCTTTTTTATTCGTTTTAAGTAGCTTACATATTTAAACATTGTAATCAGCTTACATATTGGAACATTGTAAAATTAGCTTACATGTTGAAACATTGTAAATTGCAAACCTATTGAAACATTGTAAGCAGCATACATTGTGAAACATTGTAAACAGCATGCATCTTGAAACATAGCATACATAGGTGAAGATACTGACCAACAATATTCTATCCCACTACAGGGAGTATTTCGTACTTTTATGTTTAAATCTATGTATTCAAACCAAGCAACAAAGATACAACTTAGGAGGTTAAGCATGTATTCGTACAAACCGAAACATCCAACAAACATGCGTATCATACTCCCCACCTCAGAAGGCGTGTTCCACTGAGCAAGAGGCCCCCAGAGAAGAAAAGGAAAGACAGAAGAAGAAACGAAAGGAAATTAAATTTTAAATTTTAAAATTTTAGACGACACTTAGTGGTACAAAGCCAAAAGACCTCTTGGATGAGCTGCCACTACAAACCACCCCGCAACCCTTCCACCCCGGGAACCCCCCCCCTTTTGTCTACCCCCCCAACCCCCCAGTACCAAGGCCAGTGGGGATCCCACCCCGCCCACTCGCCCTGCAATCTATCCAAAAGCGTCAGCACCGGCAGACCCAGGGTTAATTCTTCTCCCGAGCCTACCCACCCCTCAGCGAGTCGGCTAGGCCGTGTTACACCCGCCTTGGCGACTGTCCTGCCTACCCCCCCCTACTACCCTCCCACCCCCAAAAACAGAAATAAGGAATTGCAGCCAAATGCAGCCTATCATTTTGACGCGTGGGTCCAAACAGACATAAGCAGATCAACAGCCCCCTTAGCCTATCACCATAGCCAACCCCAAGAATTCAAGGTTCCCCCAGAATACGTCGGCGCGCCCCTGCAGGTAATAATTGCATGTGGGGTCCCCACATCTGCAGAAAGCGAGCCCATCTTCGTCCTGCCCCAGCAGCGTGTAGCCGGTCCATAAGCAGAACTTTATGGAGTCTGTCTCCAAATCCCATAGATGGGCCCCCGCACATCCATCCACTGTTGCAACACCGTCATGCGCGCGGTCATCAGCACCAAACGCAACCATCGCAGTCCCATTGTCCCCAGCACACCCCCCATTCATCCTCCCACACATCCAGCACAGCATTCCGCGCATTGAGAGGCTCCAACTGCGATAGGCACCGACGAAGATGACCAAACACCCGACCCCAGAAAACCTGAACCTTGGGGCAACACCAAAACATATGGCCCAGAGTCGCCCGAGCTTCGCCGCATCGAGGACAGCAGTGACTCGTACCTACCCCCACCCTCCAGGCCCTCACAGGGGCAAAGTATAAACGGCGCATGATCCGATACTGGGTGTCACGATGGAGTACTTGTACGCTTAGTGTCGGGATTGCTGCCAGCCCTCCCAGGAGCTGCTCTACACCGACCTCCTCCCCTAACTCTGCAGACCAGACCGTCGCCAGAGCTTCTACCTCCAGAGGCGACACTCCATCCCATAACATTCTGTGAAGTCCGGACACCCGAACTCCCGTGTCCCCCCCCCAGCAATGCCAATTCAATCTCCAAACAGACCTCCCCACGCATCGCATCCCCAGGAATCGTGCAGAGATAGCTCTGAAGCTGGGTATAGTGGAAAACATCTCGATCCCCTAACAGATAATGGCGACGCAGCTCGGAGAAGGGCATCATAACCCCTTCAGGGGTCAGCACATGCTCCAGATTCACCACCCCGAGAGTCTCCCAGAACTGGAAGTAAGACCGCCCCATACCCGGTATGAAGTCCGCGTTACCCCTGATAGGAAGATAAGGCGTATAAAACGCCGAGATCCGACATCCAGCACAAAAAGATCGCCACGCCTGCCGAATGGGCTTTTAAGAGAAATTCCCGAATATCCCCGGGTACAGCCCGAATCGTCTTAGCATGTAACAGGTATCGCAAGCGAAGAGGCACCAGCACGGCCTCCAACATCACCGTCGGGGAACAATCTGCCAAGTCCCACAGCCAATCTCGGACATATTGCAGCAGACACGCCACATTATACCGCCGTATATCCGGGAAACCCATACCTCCCAGACCCCAAGGTTGCCGCAATATCACCAGATGCACCCGAGGTCTTCGTCCCCGCCAAAGAAGCCGATTGAACAGTTGCTCCAGTTGCCGAAGATCTGTTCGCCTTAAGAGCAACGGGAGAATCTGAAGCGGGTATAGTATTTTAGGAAAGATCGCCATCTTGCAGAGGGCTACTCGGCCCCCCAGAGACAGCGGCAAGTCCCGCCATCTATCTACACAAGCCGACACCTCCCCCAGTATCTTAGACACATTGAGATGATAGAGATCCCCTAACCGTGCCAGCAGATAAATGCCCAGGTACTTAAAGTGCCCCGTCGCCCACTTCAAAGGAAAGGGACCCTGCCACCCCGGATGCCCCTCAGGAGCTAAGAACATCGCTTCCGACTTATCGAGATTGAGACGGAGTCCCGAGGGTTCCCCGTATTCATTAATGAGCTGTAACAAACAAGGCAGACCTGCCAAGGGATCCCCCAGATGAACTAACAAATCGTCCGCGAAAGCAGCGAGACAAAACTCCTCCCGCCCCATCCGAATGCCCCGAAATTGGGAAGAGGTCCTAATAAGAGACAGAAGAGGCTCAAGCGATAGGACGAATAGAAGAGGTGACAGCGGGCAGCCCTGCCGAGTCCCCTTCTGGATGTCGAAATCGGCCGACATAGTCCCATTCACCATAATCGCTCCAATTGGATGAGCGTAGAGCAAGCGGATCACATCCACAAAGAACCCAGCAAACCCCATTACCTCCAGGACCTGATACATAAAACCCCAGTTGACCCGGTCAAAAGCCTTCTCGGCGTCAAAACTAATTAGTAAAGAGGGGTCCCCTGCCAGTCGCCCTGCTCCGAGAGACAGCAAAATCCGCTGCAGGCTGTACGCGACCTGACGCCCGCGCACAAACCCCACCTGGTCCCTATGGATCAAAAGTGGTAGGTAATTCGCTAACCGATCCGCCATTATTTTAGCTAGAAGTTTAATATCCACATTAAGCAAAGAGATGGGACGGTAAGAGCTCGGCAGAAGGGGGTCCCTCCCTGGCTTGGGTAGAATAGTGATCAAAGCTTTATTGGCTTCGAACGGGAATCTACCCTGCTGTACCAGATCCTCAAAGTACCCCACCAGGGGGAGCACCACAGCATCACCCAGGGCTTTATAAAACTTGCTACGGTACCCATCAACGCCCGGAGCCTTCCCATTCTTCAATTTCCCTATGGCGGCTTGAACCTCCTGTCCTGTGAGAGGTTGGTTAAGGGACTCCAGATGCTCCGCTCCAAGTCGTGGTAGCCCACACCTTTCGAGAAAGAGACGCCCCTCTAATTCTTTGTCTCCATCGCTGGCATAGAGTCGCTGAAAGAAGTCAGCAAATACCTTTTCTATTGCTGCGGAGTCTCGTGTGATGGCGCCATCTGCCTGCCGAATAGCCCCGATCTGCCGGGACCCCCCGGCTGGCCTCAGCAACAAGGACATCAACTTACCAGCTTTATTCCCAAACTGATAAAGCTTATATCTATAGTACAGCATCGATTTCTGGGCCCGCCGATGAAGTAGCATCTCCAGTTCAGCTTGCACCTCCCGAAGCCTACGCTGATTTACTGCAGTTTTGGAACCAGCCGCCACTCTGCGCGCTTTACCTAAGTCCCGTTCCAGCTAAAGTATCCGCTGGTTCAACCGCTTGCGCCGCTGACTTTGATAGCTAATTATATCCCCACGGAGCACAGCCTTCCCAGCCTCCCAAAAGAGGGCCGGAGATATGCCCGGTGTCGCATTCAGTGTCTCATATGCCTTCCATCTCTTCCGCAGAAACGTTTCAAAATGGACATCCCCACATAGCTCCAAAGGGTATCGCCACATTCTACCCAATGGTGGGCTACTCCCCCTCAGCTCCAAGATCACCATTGCATGAACTGATATAACAAGAGACCCAATGTCCGCTCTCGAGACCCAGCGGAATAACGAGTCCGTGATTAGAAAGAAATCGATGCAAGACCAAGTCCCATGTGCTCGGGACAGGTGTGTATAATCTCGGTCTCCAGGATGCATCACCCTCCAGATATCTAGTAAGCAATAAGCTTCACACAACCCCCACAAACGTTGTCGCGCCCGGCGACTCCCACTCCCCGCCAGGCCTGACCGATCGAGACCTACATCCAAGACTTCATTGAAGTCGCCACCTAATATAACCTGATACCCACCAGCATCTGCAAGCAGCTGAGAAATATTCTGAAAAAAGCGAGCCTCGTAGACATTCGGTCCGTAAACCGAACACAACACCACTTTTCTCCCAGCAAGTCTCCCCCATACACCCACATACCTGCCCTCTACATCAGACAAAACCTTTTCTTCGACCCAGCTAACAGATTTGGCGACAAGGATGGCCACTCCTCGCTTCTTCCCCACCGCAGGAGCCCCATATACATGAGCGATACGACCTGAGCCCAACTTCATATGCTCCGCATCCGACTGGTGAGTCTCCTGCAGCATGATCACATCTGCCCGCTGACGCTTCAAATACTGCAAAACTTTATAACACTTCACCGGGGAGCCCAACCCGCAGACATTCCAAGAGACTATTCGCAGACCCTTATCCACAGCACACTGAGAAACCACAATACCACAGAACAAGATCCCATTTCATACGTGAGCGGCGGCCCCCCCAGCCAAGGGCCCCCCTCCATAACATCCAGACCTTGACAGTCATCTCATTCAAAACAGTCCCACGCACGCTATCAAACACACATCCATCCCCAACAGTTTGGCTAGTTTTCTTTTTCCCCCCCCCCCACCCTCCCCTCCCCTGGACCGGCTAACCCCCCCCTTCCATCCTCCCCCCCCCACCCACCCTCCCAACCGCTCCCCCACTCAAATCATCCACAAACCCACGGCCAGCTATTTCTGGCCCCACCTAGCCTTCCTGAGCATGCAGCCCCCCCTGCTCCCCCCCCCCCTTTTTGCTACCGCTCCACAGCCTCTCCCATCCCTCCCCCCCCACTCGTCAAACGGAGTATTTGAGGGAAAAGAAAGGGGCCCCCACCCTTCCACACCAATCCGACAGATCCCAACAGTCTACCGCCCAATTGCCCCCCACCATCCCTGACCACACTCCCTCTATGTCCCTAATAGCTAGATGACTCCACCCAGAATCCTCCCACCTTTGATAGGGATGCAGCCAAATAAGGAGAACAGCGGGTAGTCAGCACCCTAATGAGGGATAGTGAGAATACCCCGTGTCCCGATAAGGTGGAAAATTTTAGAACATGAGAGGCCCATTGATACTGGGGTCGATGCCACGAACACCTAATCCCCGCCTCCATCCTTCCCCCCCCCCCTTATGCCACACAATCCAACTTGCGGACCCGCTAGCCCAAATCCAGATGACAGAAAGCATAGATCCGGGAGGTAGTGAAAAGGCAATAGAACACCCTGTGCCCCCCCCCCCCGAGGACAGTCGTCGGGAGGGGCCCTCCCCATACACATAGGCCCGGTAGGGGATTAACTAAATCCACCAAGCCCGGCAGCAGGCTCCACCACCAGGCCTATCAAGTCTCTGAAAGTAGAGGGGAGAAAAGATAAAACAAGAATGGGAGAGCCCCTTCCCGAGGTCCGACCAGGGTGCCAAAAGTCTGGCAAATATCTACAGTAGTATTAGACATTGGTATCAAGCTATACAGGGTTACCCCCGCCTGCCGTCCATCGGAGTATAACATACTTAGCCTGTTATATCATCTCAGGAGCACCCGGAGAAAACAAAGGGAAATACACACTGAGGGACAGGAGATTCTAAAAACTAGGAGATTCTGAGAATGAGGAGATTCTGAAAAGTAAGAGAGTCTGAGAAATAAGAGAAACCGAGATTCCGCCCCCCCCCCCCCCCGAGGCCCAGCGGCATAGAGCCATCGTACAGCAACCCTCAGCCCGCTAAACAGACCCAATTCACTTGACACATTTGTTGCCCGGAGAAGGAGGGGCAGATCAGTTCCCTGTACAGGCGAAACATTGACCCAACAGATAATTACCATAAATGAGTAAATGAAATATAATAAATTCCATGCTAAAAGGCAATTACAGTTGTCATAAGCAGGCATTAAACTACTACCACAGTAACAGTATTCGTTAACGGATAAATAGGACCTCTTCATTCAGAAAGCGCCTGGGGACACTAAACATCCATACAGGCCTCCTCGGCAGAAAAGTGTACTTGATAGGAAACATTCCATCGGCCAGTACTTCAGTGTCCCGGCCCAGCGCTCTCTACCCCGAGAGGAATGAAACAAGAGGGCCCAGACCGCCTGTGTCTCAGCATGGCCCCGGGACCCTGGGATAGCCCCGCACAGCAGGCCGCTTCTCTGCAAGTCTCTCCTTAACCAAGACCATTACAATATTCTCTCGCTTCTTCAGGGGAAGAGAACACTCGATTCCCCCCTTCACTGTGCACCCGTAAGAGCGCGGGATATGCCAAGGTGAAGCGGATGCCCCGCTCAATTAACTTTTTGCAAATGTCCTGGAAGGCCCTGCGCTTCAGGGATACCCCAGCCGAATAGTCCTGAAAGATAAGGACTTTGCATGTGGTGGCTCCAGAGCGTCTCATCTGCCGCGAAGCCGTCAGCACTCCATCTTTCTGGGCAGCATTGAGAAAGCGGGCGATTACCGCCCTGGGTCTGTGCTCGCCGGACCGATAGGGCCCCAGCCTGTGCGCCCTTTCCACCACTACTTCCCCCATATCATCAGACAGTGGTAGGTGAGCAGGCAACCACTGCTCTAAGTGCCGCCGTAGATCTTTTTCAGGCACGGACTCCTCAATACCTATGAACCGCAGATTATTCCGCCTACTGCGGTTCTCTAGGTCCTCCAGTTTATCTTGATGTTTCCGTAGGGCTTCCTCTAGGCTTTCGATCCGGGCCACATCTCGTGCTCTCATATCCTCCAAGGAGCCTATGCGGTTCTCCGCATGCTCAACCCGCCGAGTGAACTCAGAGACTGCTTGGACAACCTCCTGCATCTGCGTGGACAGACCCCCGAGCCGACCCTCCAAAGCCACCACCACCGCCTTGGATACCTCTGCTACCATCGACGAGGCCTCCAACGGTCCCGGGGTCTCTTGCATGCCGTCTGCCATTTTAGTCTCTCCACCTCGTGTTCGGTCTCGGCGGGGGATTTTCGTGGCCATGCGACCCTATCCCCAGGGGTTGAGATCTAGGAGAGGAGCAGCAATTACTCACTCGGTCTTCCCCACTTTGCAGCGATAAGTGAACAAATATTGCTTAATGTCGGCGGGGGGAAGGAGCAGGCTCCGGAGCCAAGAAGCACACGTCCTCTCAGCTCACCATGCCACCGGAAGTCCTCACATGTTGTCTTTTTAAATGACAGTCCCAAGGAGAAGGTAACTTCAAACTAAATGCATCTAAGGTGCATAAAATGTGATTTGTCACATATGGGTCCACAGTACCTTATATATAGTCAGCCTATCAAGGCATACTTGAAGTTGTTTTAATCTGATCTGTGGCTACATCCAGGGAAATGAAAAAAGTTCAGAGTGTGGTGCGTAACTGTGTATCTGCACCCCTTCTAGAGCCAGATCCTCAGTAGGAATAACCATGCCTTGGCCTCCCACCCAGATCAGTTTATAATCTTCTCTAAATTAATTTGAGCCATTATCCTTCATCCAGTTTTTCACCAGTATAAAACATTTACAAACAAATTCATGAGTGAGCTATAAAGTTTCTGTTACTTATCTACATATAAAAAATTACTATGCCCAGATCATGTGAAACCGGTTGAGGAACTGAGGAAGATGTTGAATAACATAGGGAAGAGCGAGGAAGTCTTAGAGACCCTGCATCTTATTTTCCATATATTACCACAAATGTAATTTGGACATCTCACTCTTCCATTTCACCTTCAAAATCTATTGGTCAAGAAAGAAAAAAGAGTGCAATATAGTACCCATTAAACCCAGATAACTCAAATTAAATCAAAGGCTACAGACAGCTGTCTGCATCACCAGAGCATCTCTGCCTCTGTCCAGAATAGCTCTTAATTCAGACAGGCAGTTTCAGTGCTGTGTAGGCCACAGAAGTCATATTGGGTCATGTCAAGTAAATCATAATCATCCAAATGACTTTGCATTTGTTTGGCCATTGCTGCTTCCAGAAATTTAGTAGTAAATGGAATACTGGCAATTATTTGGCAACTTCTATAATGTTGGGCATACAGACCAGTGTTTTTTCAAAATTGGTGTTAGAATTATTTGATCTAGTACTTGCTTGGCAAGGTAGAAGGTTGGCGCAAAAGAGGAAGGCTGGCAATGAGATGGATCAATACAATAACGGCAGCTATGGGCGCCACTTTATCAACAATGAGCTGCCTGACTGTAGACCGAACACAGTTTAAGTCCACTATTCAGAGGGTTCCCATGAGTCAACACCGACTCAACGGCACTTAACAACAACAATATGTTAGGGAAACAGCCATCATGTAACAACCTTTTTTTAGAAATGTAGTCCTACTACTACTACTTATACTTCTGGTAGATTCTTTAGTATTGCAGCTAGACCAGAATTGAGAATATAGTTACCTTTTCCAAATTTCCTTATTGAAACAAAAGAGAACGGGACCACAAATACAATCAACAAAAACGCATTTGCCTTCATCAACAAAATAAAAAAAACAAAACATTCTGAATGATGAGCGATCAGTATGTTACAAAATGGATGGCATATTATACAATAAAACAGTAATTTTCAAATTAGATGAACCCATATGTGACCCACATAGAATCTCCACCTTCAATTCAAAGAATTTTGCCAGAATTTTTTCTCAGATGTTTGAGATTAGCCAGCCTGCCCCACAGGATTTGCTTTTAACAATTTATTAACCATGCTAATTCATGAGTACGCTTCTGGCCTCCAGAGATCATTTTAGAAGAATATGTTTTTGCTTCATTAACAGACTTCTTACAACAACACTTGATCTGTGTTCTTAAGGCTGCCCTACACATTTGTAACCGTGAATGCTCTGTTGCCTGCTTTCTTGATTTTTCTTCAGAAGTGACTTTTTAAACCATGGAGATGTTTTCTTTCTAGGAATTCTCAATAATTTTAAAGGCGTAATAATATTCAAGTTGCCTCATTAATGAATCCCACCTATAAATCATCTGAGCATATTCCCGTCTACCTCCTCTGTATTCTAATTTATGATTGACTATAGCCTTTTCTTATCTGTCCAACCCCTGGACATTTTTAAGGCCCTGAATCCCAATCACCATCTTTATTTTGGATGACTGAACTGTAAATTCTTGACAGTGATCCAACCATATAAAACTATCAATAAAAGGGATCCCTTACCAAGTCCTAGAAATCAAAATAAGGTCCAGTTGGTGCACCCATTGATGCATAATAGAAGAATTTACCTACTGCACATCCAAAGCTTCCTGCCTTCACTAACTTCCTGCGTGTACTAATTGCAGTTCCCATGCTTTGCCAAGCCACTTACAGGCCTCACTTGGTTCGCATCTGCAGTGTGCAGTTCTTGCCCGTGTGGCCCTAGTGCATACTCTTCTGCCTGTGTGGCTCTGGCACATTTTGGGCCGCACATTGCTCCAGTTGGGCTTACCTCGAACCTATGCTGCACCAGCTGTGAAGATTCCTATGCCAACTTCTAAGAGGCGCTGTCTGGTCTGTGCAAAGCAGAAAACCTTGTCACTGGATTCCGGGATCTGCACTTCTTGCATGGAAGTTTCTGATGTGCCTTTGGAGGACCCGTCCTCCCTCTTGCAACAAGGAGATGGATAAAATTTCCCCTCTCAAATTAAGCGAGAAGCCTAAGAAAAGAGGTTTACGTGAAATGCTGATGGGAAAGGAATGAGAATGTAGGCATTTTGAAAGATCTTAGCTAGCTTTAAAAGATAAAGACTAATTTTACTGCATGGTGGCTAAGGTTAGTGAATACAAAAGGAGAATGAAGGAAATTAACAAATTATACTATTCAAGATTGATGAATTGCAAAGGGTGCAAATAGTTTTAGGGACTTGTTTACATTTCTAAGTTAACAGCTTTAGATGTTTATAAAGTTGAACAGCTGCTTTACATATAGATGTAGTGGCCCAAGTTTTTTGTCCCTAAGGTAGGAAAATAAGTAGGAAGTAATAAATTTGGATACCAAATTCAGGAAGGAAGATATTGGTGTAGGTCAGATGATTCAGTTGGATTGTAACTGGAAGAAAGTTTGAGGTTTCAGTACAGGAGGATTTAGTCCACAAATTGTTTAGAACTACATGGGAGTTGGACCCTTATCCTGCAGGGTTTTTAGGTAAAATGCTTCAGATAGATATCAGTTGATTTAACTTTATTTATTAAGAGGATTTTAAAGATGGGTGGTTATCTGGCTGACTTGGACCAAATTTGTCTTTAAACCATTAGTGAAGGCTGAAGCAGGGCTGGCTCAAGGGTACCTGCCACCCTAGGCAAACCTTCAGCCTCTCTACCCCCACCTCTGAGTCTTACTCTTCCCATTAGTCCAGCTCCTCCCCTTCCCTACCCCCATCTCCTGGTAGTCTAGTATCTCCCCTTCCCTGCTGCCCCCAAGATGTCCTGCAACCCCTCTTCCCTCCCTTAACCCCTCCAAACCCACCCTTTACCGTCTCCCTCTACCAAACTCATGTAAGACCGCTGCAGAGTAAAGGACAGAGCAGGAGCAGGCCTTCCAGTGTCACATGCTTTCCAATTTCACATGCTCATCCCATGGTTTTATGCTCCTTCCTCCAATGTAAATTTCCTGTTGTGGCAGGCCTCGAGTGCATGTGGGTGCTTAAAGACCCACCACCATGGTAACAGCAGTCCAGCTAGTGAAAGAGCCAGTCCTAGGCTGAAGATTTAGATGTGACAGATTGTAATAACTACAAATCAATTGCCAGTATCTCATTTCTCCTGTAAAAAACATCATTCTACCATCTAAACATCTCAGGTGTGCAGCATACTACAACATTAGTTGAGAGAAAAGGATCTCGGACCCATAGAACCAACAGTCCAGGCAATGTTTATGGCTACATGTTATCCTTTAGTTTTTCTTTAATCTTCCTTATAGCTATCATTGTACTGCTCCTTATGTTAAGATGTATTTTATTTCACGTTTTATGTAATATGTTGTTACAATGTAAACCACTTTGTTCTTTGTAAAGACGGTATAAAAAACCCTTTAAATAAATAAATAAAAATAATACCAAATCTTAGCCTTAGACACTCAGGAACATCAGGGATCCTAGAAAAACTCCCAAAGATCAGGACTATTAGTTTTAGAATAAGATCAAGCTATCTTATTCTAAAACTATTAGTCCTGATCATTGGGAGTTTTTCTAGGATCTCTGATGTTCCTGAGCATGTGTCTAATGCTAAGATTTGATATGCCTGGACCGTCTGCTCTGTGGGTCTGAGATCCTTTTCTCCCAACTAATGTAACATGCTGTACACCTGAGATGTTTAGGTTGGTATAATGAAGTTCTTTTACTGGATGAATCTCCTTTCCTTCATTTGATTTTGGCTTTTTGTTTTTTGAGTATCCCATCTTTGGCAAAATTAATGGCAGCAGTAGTAGCCAGTAGCTAGGAGAGTATTCAGTCCATTATAAGTTCTTTCATTTTTCTCACTTGCCATTTTTGTATCAAAATCCAGCTCTAAAACCTATTACTGGGGAATATACTAGATAAAGGAATGCAGAAATTTTTTTTAGTATAAAATTTTAGTAATTTTCCAAGAATAAAAACAAGCAAAAAGCCATTTCCAAGTCATGTACTACAACAGTCGGTTACAATCATAGCTTGCCGAAAGCAGAACATTTTAATGCAGTTACTTATCTGCAGCATTCAATTTGATTGGTCATTAGAGCATAGTGGTAAAATGAATTAAATTGGGTATATCTGGGGAAGTATTAAAATGGCTCTCAAATTTTCAGTTTGGTTGAACCAGGAAACATCAGATACCTGGACAAGTGGAGAAAAAGGATCCTACAGAGGGTCCTCTCTTTTAATGATTTCATGTATATTTAAACTCGGGGCCACCACCTTAAAACACTTTTTGTACATGGATGACATTCAATTAATAATTTAGTGGGGAATTCTTGAAGGCTGCATTTGTAAATTTGGACAATTGTTTTCAAAAAGTCCATGAATGAATGGTTCTTAATTTATTGAAAAATAAACCTGAGAAAACAAGCCTCTTTAATATGGATAGGAAATGCATTGACCCCTTAAGGACCAATGGTTTGCCCTTATTTTATGGATGGTTAGGATTCCTTTAGTACAAAAAGTTTAGGCATGCTTCTTGACTTCCTGCTTTCTGTGACATCACAAGAATAGTTATACATGTTTTTGTTTTGCTGAGATTAGTTTGTAAAATTATCATTTCTGAACATGATATAAAATTGGCAATTGAAGTTGTCACATTGCTTCATTTTGATTATTGTAATCCTGCATATTTGGGTATTATGAAGAAATTTATTTTTCAGGCTACAGGTAGTACAAAATATGTCAACTAGGCTGAGTTGATCTGAGGAGAAGGGGAGATGTGAAAGAGCTTTAGCATATTTAATAAGGGCATATCGGCTCCCCATATGGGCGAGAGTGATTTTTAATATTGTTTTAATGTTTTTTAAACTGTTACATGGGATTGTCCCAACTTCTGTTTGTGGGGATTGGTAATTCTCTGTGTTACAGGGGAAGATTTAAATCAAAGGATAATTTATTGTTTGAAGCTCCTGTCAACTAAGGAGTACAGGTTTAGGGTTTCCAGAGAGGGAGCAATAGGAGGTGTAAAGGTTTGTATCCCTAGAATAGCCTTCTCCATAGATTTAAGGATGGAACAGTCTTTCTTTTTTTCGTGGGAGGCTGGAAATTTTGTTCTTTCAGAATATCTTCTACAATACTGATGAAAAGTTGTATGGGTATTAACTATTAAGGAGGAGGGGTTTCTTTTTAGGATGGGTGGGAAAACTGAGATTTATTTACTGATAAAATTATATATATGTTGTATATTTTATATTTCAAATATATTTTTAGTGTATTTTACTGATATTTATTATGTTATCCGCCTTGAACCTGCAGGAACAAAGCGGAATATAGGTGCAAATTACTAAAGAAAACCAAAAGATTTTAAAATGTCCAGATCCAATTATTTTGTTGTGGTGGCGCTCATATGATTTCCATTCCAAGATCTGCTATTTTAGCTGAGGAAACATGCTGCCCACTGTTTGTTTTTCATCCAGACACTTTCCATGCTAACCATCAGTGCCCTGACTTGGCAGACTGCTCTCTTGCTCTTTTGTACAAATCCTGTAAAACAAAGTTTTATGCATTGTTTCATATTCCAGGAAATTAGAATTCTTCCAGTTAATTCTTACTCATTTGTATGAGAAAGCAAACATTCACAAATTATACTAGCCTTTCTTACATTAGAGATTTCTTTTATATAGTCTGAATAATGTGAAAACATGACCAGTTTGCTGCTCTAGCAGAACACTTTACAATCTTTTGTTTTTATCCCTTAGCATACTTTAACGTACGTTTGATCTTCGTGGCACACCTAATCAAATTTCACAATAGCCATCTGCAGCATGATGGCTTTGGGGGCATTTGCAGGATCTTTTTTTGGGCGGAGGGGGGAGAACCCTTTCCATACTGTCCCTCTACCTTTAATCATCTTTCATACTCACCCTGCAAAGTTCTCTCTGTCTGTATAATATTCTGATCTACCCAATCCTCTCTCGTTCCCTCTTGCTCAGTCCTCTGTGTAATTTTCACTTACCAGCATCAGCTGTCATCTTTCACACATGCGCTCATATGTGATCCTAGTTCACCACAACCCTTAGCACATCCCTTGTGTGATCTACTCCCCCCTCTCCCTTGATAATTTTTCCTCTCAAGGACACACACAATCCTCCCCCCTCTCCCCACCTTTTCTGGCCAGTAAGAGGAGAGTGGTGCTTCTTAACTGTGCCTGCCTTCACCAGCCAACTTCACTCTGCAGCTTATCATGTAGTGCTGCATGCCCTGTGTGAGACCGCATGCCCTTGGGTGTTTGAACTGCAGAGTATAGTCGAATGTTGGAAGATTCAGATGTGGTATGAAGTGCCACCCCTTGCCAATCATTTGGAGAAGATCATACAATGGGAAATGTGGCACATTAGTCCCTATCCTTGCGCCCTAGATTGTGTTTTCACTACAACTTATTTTGCAGGGCAACTGCATTATTTTCCATCTAATTATGTCTGAATAAGCCTATAACACGCAATTCTCAATCCATTGGGGCTGACATTTTATTTATTTCTAAATAAATGAAAGGACTTAACATGATTGAAGATGTTGCATGTACATAACCTTACCAGAGGGTAAACGGCTACTGTGATCATTTTTTTTCCTGAACTCATAGAAACATAGAAATGTGATGACAGAAAAAGACCACATGGCCTATCTAGTCTGTCCTTCCATATCAACAACTACAACAGTCCCCTTTTTTCCATTAGAGATCCTCTGTGTTTGTCCCATGCTTTTTTGAATTCAGTTACTGTCCTCATCTCTACCACCTCCACTGGGAGACTATTCCACGGATCCACCACTCTTTCCGTAAAGAAATATTTCCACATATCACTCCTGAATCTATCTCCCTTCACCCTCATCCCATGTCCCCTCGTAGCAGAACTTGCTTTTAATTGAAAGAGGCTCTCCCCCTGAACATTTATGCCATGGAGGTATTTAAACATCTCAATCATATCACCTCTATCCCGCCTTTCCTCTAAGGTGTACATATTAAGATCCTTAAGTCTGGCCTCATATGCTTTATAATGAAGACCACTAACCATTTTAGTAGCCACCCTCTGCACCAACTCCATCCTGTTCACATCCTTTTGAAGGTGCGGTCTCCAGAATTGCACACTATACTCCAAATGAGGTCGCACCAAAGACCTATCACCTCCTTTTTTCTGCTAGCCCTTCCTCTCTGTATGCACCCAAGCATCCTTCTAGCTTTTGCTGTCGCCTTTTCTACCTGTTTAGCTACTTTAAGATCATCAGACACATACATGGTACACTGGTCATCTGAAGCACTGATAAGCTAAGCTTCCGTTCTAATGTTGCTGCTTGGAAAATGAATAGCTAACATTTTGATTTTGCTTTTATCTATCCCTGCGTGTGTCTATACAGAAGTAGATTATGGGCAATATTCAAAAAGCAGTTGTAAAAGCTTTTTTCTATTCAGGGACTATTCCACTATACGTAAAGCACTAAACAGAGTGCATGGATGGGCAGGGTTGGGTGTTCTAAGACAATAAAATGAATTGAGAAATATGCTAGGTAAGTATACATAGGGTATACATATAGGTGCTGATTTACAGCCCCATATGTATAGATTGTTTCACTTGGATATGGAAAAAACAGATAAAGCTGGAGCCTTTCGAAATAAACCTAATCTCCAGGAACAAGCAGGAATGTAGTCATCACATATGGGTATCGTCGGCACCGACAGAGCCTGTGCGGGAACGCTCCCCAGCATCCAATTAGAAAGCTTTTGGGAGCATCCCACAGCGCCTGCGTGCTGCCTTCCCGCCTTTCCCAACTGCCTCTCTCCAGTTCTTCTTTTTCCGCGGAGCCAGCAGGTCGTGTTCCTGTAACCGCAGAAGAATTCTTTTTTATTTCTTTCTTTTTTGTGGTCGCATCTGCCTTCCTCGACGCTTTACCGGTACCGCCGGGGTTTTTTTCTTCTTATTTCTGTCTTAAAAAAAAAAAACAATATATATATATACATTCTCTTTTTTTCTTTTTCTTCAGGTACACGCGCCTTTTTGGGCCTTAGGCCCAAATACTTTTCCTTACCATGGAGAAACCTGCCTTAGGCTTCAAAAAGTGCACCAAGTGTGGCGGTACCATTTCCGTCACCGACACCCATGAATGGTGTCTAAAATGTTTAGGTCCTGACCACTCCATCACGGATTGTATGTCCTGCGCCATGATGTCTAAAAGAGGTCGGCAGAACCAAGCTGCTAAGCTCAGTACCCTGTTTCCCTCTGATGCAGCTTCGGTGGCATCGACGTCTTCCAGGGCTGCTGCTTCCTCCCGTGGATCTCAGGTAACTAAACATAAGTCCAGCCGGTCCTCAAAGGGTAGATCTCCTTCTAAGCATCGAGATGCCTCTGGCGTTGCCCTTGAGGATTCTGCACCGGCAAAATTACGCCGGCGGGAGGCTTCGGCTTCCAAAGCATTATCGGGGTTCCAGGATGTTCTCGAGGCCTCGACCTCGGCAGAACTACTGGTGCCATGCTCTGGGGTACCGGCGGTCTCCTCCGGTACCGACATCCAGGCATTGGCAGCGTCGATAGACCAGAGAGTCCTGGCTATTGAGCGCAGTCTGGTGGCTTTCCTTGCTGCATCGACGCCCTCGGAACCGCAACAGACAATTCCACTGGTACCAGCCCTGGTATTGGTACCGGTACCGATAGCATCGGCATCGGTGTCTGCTTTGCCGGTACCCAGTCATCTGATGCCCTCCGGTACCGATACCTCCCGATACCGACTTCGGTTGGTACGGGTATCGAGCTCTTCAAGAGCATCTGGACATACGGTACTTTGAGTCCTCAGAAGAATCTGAGGATTCTGACAGTTCTGTCGATGCAGCGATGCTTCTCCCAGAGGAGCCCTCCTCCACTAAACTCAGGATGTCTCCTCCAGAAGATATTTCCTTCCAGGATTTTATCAGGGAGGTGGTTCGGGGCCTGTCCATTACTGTGGCCCCTGAAACAGAGCCAAGGGCTAAGGAGTTGGAAATTCTACAATATCCCAAAACTCCTAAGGAGGCAGCTACTTTGCCCATTCATGAGATTTTATATGATCTCATGTTAAGGATGTGGGAGACACCTTTTACCACCTCTCCTCATTCTCGCAGACTGGATACTATGTATCGAGTCCCTCCTTGTCCTGGTTTCCATAAGACTCAGCTTCCTCACCACTCTATTGTAGTGGAATCAGCTATGAGAAGGATCAAGAGTGCAAAGAGGCATGCCTCTAATCCTCCAGGACATGAGTGCAGAACCCTGGATGCTTTTGGACGTCGGGTCTTCCAAGCTTCCATGCTTTCTGCCAGGATCACTTCCTATAGTCTCTACCTGGCAATGTTCCTGAAGGGAGGTCACAGATGATTTAGAGGCTTTAAGTCCTATCCTTCCTGAGGATAGAAGACAGGATTTTCTCACTTTGGTCAAACATGCCCAAGATGTTTCTAAATTTGCCAACCGTGCAGCCTTTGACTGCTTTGAGTGCATAAGCAGAACCTCGGCTATTGCCATAGGTGCACGTAGAATTGCTTGGCTCCAGGCATCTGATCTAGAGCTCTGGGTACAAGACAAATTGGGAAATATCCCTTGTACTGGTGAGAACCTGTTTGGTAAAGATTGGCAGGAAAAGGCCAATGAAATGGATGCTGAAAATTCCACCTTGGATAGATTATCCAAGTCCACTGCTGATCCTGCTAGAAAGAAATTGTTCAAAAAAAACCATTTTTTTCTAAAAAGAAAAGATTTTATCCCGCTTATGTTCAGCAGGGACGTTCTGCAGGTCAGCTTGCCAGGAAAGGTCAGCTACCACCCAAACAGAAGAAAGCAAAGACTGCTAGGCCTCCACCGGCCCAGCAGGCTCAGCCTCCACAGGGCCTTTGACTCTCAACTAGAGAACTTAGCCTTCCTGGCTCTCGGGGGACCAGAGACTTCCACCATACCAGGAAGGTTATGTCATTTTGCCCCCAGAGGGGGGCAAATAACAGCAGAGCATTGGACACTCTCCATCATAAAGGAGGGGGGTACAAGCTTCATTTTTCAAGCATGCCCCCTCACACAATAATAAAGCAGTTCAATTCTCCGACCTCTCTCATCAACCTGTTAGGTCAGGAGGTCGCTATCCTTCTTGCCCAAGGGGCAATAGAAGAAGTACCCATTCATCAGCAGGGTACAGGGTTCTATTCCCCTTATTTTCTTATCCCAAAGAAAACAGGGGGTTACAGACCTATCTTAGACCTCAGAGAATTGAACAAATTCCTTGTCAAGGAGAAATTCAAGATGATTTCTCTCGGATCTCTGCTGCCATACCTTCAGAGTCAGGATTGGCTTTGTTCTCTAGATCTCAAGGATGCGTACACTCATGTCCTCATCCATCCAACCCACAGAAGGTTCCTTCGGTTCCTTTTTCAGCAAAAGCACTACCAATACAGAGTGCTTCCTTTTGGCCTGGCCTCAGCACCAAGGGTGTTCACGAAATGCATGGCTGTAGTAGCAGCATTTCTCCGCACTCTAGGGATATTCGTCTTCCCTTATTTAGACGACTGGCTCATTCGAGCACCAACAGAGTCAGAGGCCAGGACTTCTCTATCCTGCACAATGCGTATCCTTCAGTATTTAGGGCTGGTAATAAACATCCCAAAATCCAGTCTAACTCCCACTCAGTCTTTAGAGTTCATAGGAGCTTTGCTGGATACCAAAAAGGCAAGGGCCTATCTCCCCTAGGACTGTTGCCTTCGCATGGTGCAGTTAGCTTCTCAAGCAGTGCTAAAGCCTCATCTAACTGCTCGAGAAATGTTACAACTACTAGGCCACATGGCATCTACTGTGCATGTGGTTCCCTATGCTCGCTTCCATATGAGGGCAGCTCAGTGGACTTTATCCACCCAATGGACCCAGGCATCAGGAGGCCTGTCAGACAAAATAGCAAACACAAGTCGCCTTATTTTGTCCCTCCAGTGGTGGAGGTCCACTCAAAACCTGTTGCTGGGGTCCCCTTTCCAACAACCCTTACCCCAAGCAACTCTCACAACAGATGCTTCTCTGATGGGGTGGGGAGCTCATCTCCAAGACCTCTCCACCTAAGGCACCTGGTCTCCACAGGAGAGTCATCTACATATCAGTCTCTTGGAGCTCAGAGCAATCTTCCTTGCTTTGCAAGTGTTCCACACCCTGCTCATCTACAAGACAGTCCTCATTCATACGGACAATCAAGTAGCCATGTTCTATGTGAACAAGCAGGGGGGAACAGGCTCTCTGTTGCTTTGCAACGAAGCTTTGCAACTATGGGCCCTCGCCAGAGAGCATCAGATTCATCTCCTGGCATTGTATCTTCCAGGCATACAAAACTCTTGGGCAGACAGACTCGAGTTCTGCTTCCTCACGAATGGTCTCTGCATTCAGACCAGGTAACCAAGATTTTTCAAATTTGGGGAACCCCAGACATAGACCTCTTTGCAAGTCCGTGAAATGCCAAACTTCCCCTGTTCTGTTCCAGAATTCTGGTTCAGAAGGCTCAGGCCAGGGATGCTTTCCTCCTTCATTGGGGTCAAGACTTCCTGTGTGCCTTTCCACCCATTCCCCTAATTACCAAAACCCTGTTCAAGCTTCAGAGAGACAGAGGCCATATGATTCTCATAGCTCCACATTGGCCAAGGCAAGTGTGGTACCCTCTGCTTCTACATCTCTCTCAAGCTCCCTCCCTGGAGTTAGCGTCTGCTCCAGATCTCCTATCTCAGGAGGACAGAATGTTATGGCATCCCAATCCCCAGTCTCTGCATCTCAGGGCTTGGTTGCTGAAGGCCTAGATCTCCTAATCTTCCTCAGCAAGTAAAAGATATTCTTTTTGATTCCAGGAAACCTTCCATAAGACACTCTTATGCTTTTAAGTGGAAAAGGTTTACCATATGGTGTTCGCAGAAGGGTCTTAACCCCCTTGCGATACTTCTGGAATCATTGCTGGAGTATCTCCTTCATTTATTCAATGCAGGACTTAAGACTAACTCAGTAAGAGTCCATTTCAGTGCTATTGCAGCTTCCTTTAAGCCTCTAAATGGACAACCTATTTCCTCTCATCCTCTTATAGCAAGATTTATGAGAGGCCTTCTGCTAACTAAGCCTCCCATCAGGCCACCACCGGTGGCATGGGACTTAATCCTGGTTCTTGGGCAGCTCATGAAGCCACCCTTTGAACCTTTAGCTACTACCTCCTTGAAATTCCTTTCTTGAAAGGTTATCGTTCTCATTGCAATCACATCAGCACGCCGCATTAGTGAGTTGCAAGCGCTAGTAGCTGATCCACCTTATACAAGGTTCCATCATGACAAGGTAGTCCTTAGGACTCATCCACACTTTATGCCAAAGATGGTCTCGCCTTTTCATCTAAACCAAGTGGTCTACCTACCTGTGTTTTTTCCAAGGCCTCATCCATCAAATGCAGAGAGGAATCTTCATACCTTGGACTGTAAAAGAGCTTTAGCCTTTTACTTACAAAGAACACAGCAACATAGAAAGTCCTCTCAACTCTTTGTTCCTTTTGATCCTTCTCCAGTCTCCAAGAGAACACTCTCTAACTGGATTGCTCAGTGTATTTCCTTCGCCTATCAGAATAAGAACCTTTCTCTGGAGGGCCATGTCACAGCTCACAATGTGAGGGCCATGGCAGCTTCAATGGCTCATCTGCACTCTGTGTCTATCGACGACATCTGTCGAGCAGCCACTTTTGCCTCGGTTCATACCTTCACAGCCCATTACTGCTTGGACAAGGACTCCCGCCGGGATGCCTTGTTTGGTCAGGCTGTTCTCCAACACCTGTTCCATACCTAATCAACTCCTAACCACCATCCCTGGTAGGAATCCAGAGATCCATGGGGGGAAGTGGAGCCCTGTTCAGGAACACACAACTTCTGGGGTCTCTCCTTGGCACCTAAAGCTAGGGAGTCCCCATATGTGATGACTAAATTCCTGCTTGTTCCTGGAGATAGCATAGTTACTCACCTGTAACAGGTGATCTCCGGGAACAGCAGGAATTTAGTCCTCACAACCCACCCACCTCCCCTAGGAGTTGTATCTCTCTATCTCTTTCCTTTCCCTCTCTCTCTCTTTGTCTCAGCTTTAAAACTCAACTGGAGAGAGGCAGTTGGGAAAGGCGGGAAGGCAGCACGCAGGCGCTGTGGGATGCTCCCAAATGCTTTCTAATTGGACGCTGGGGAGCATTCCCGTGCAGGCTCCGTCGGTACCGATGATACCCCATATGTGAGGACTAAATTCCTGCTGTTCCCGGAGATCACCTGTTACAGGTGAGTAACTATGCTTTCTTTGTATAGCACTGATATTTAGGGCCTTATAGGGGACTAATACTCAAAGCAATTAATGCGGCTAGTAAACCTGCTAACAGCGTTAATCATGATGACTGGGATATTCAGCGGCACTAGCACAGATAGTGCCGCTGAATAGCCCCGAATGCTGCCGCTGAATATCCCTGAATGCTGCCACTGAATGCCCCAACAGTCGTTCCTGGAGAGGAGCGGAGGCAGCACCCAAGGATAACCAGCTAGCAGCAATATTCAGCTGCTAGCCGGTTATCCTACAGCAGTGAAAGCTAGGCACCTGAAAGGCTTGTCTGACCTTAGCCACTGTAACTAACCAGGCAGCAGCTGAATATTGCTGTGGTGCTATCCAGCCAACCCAAATATTAAATGCCGGTGGCCAGATATGGTTCTGGCCTTGAATATTCGGGTTTGAAGTTAAGTGGTAATGGTTAGCTGCTTTACAAGAGCTAGTCTGCACCGCTGAATATACTCCCATAGTTTATAGGTATAAGCACTGATATTTGATTTTTATACATATAGCCTATATGCATGGTTATATTTGGATATTTACCAATGCTCACTATGCTTATAGCTCTTCTGAATATCCATATGCTGCTGTACATACAACTATAAATCCAAGTTAAAAATTGACATGTTATATATTACTCCTGGTATTCTGCAAACAAAATTCAAACTTTATCAAAAGGTCTGAATTATGCAAAATTCTCCATGCTTTCTTTGTCAGAATAACAAAGCATATTTTTTGAGAGATACTTAATTAAAAATAGAGGAAAAAAATTTGCAAAACAGTGCAAAGGTTTGAATTACTGAATGCAGAATTCAAGCAGGAGTAGTGTGTGTGTCTGTCTATATATACTTCTCCAAGAACAAGGAGGATATCAAGTCCCTCACAGCTGGGTGACATCATCTGCAGAGGCTATTTAGAGAAAGCTTCTCCAGCTTCAGGTATATTAGAGAAGTTTTTGAAAAGCTGTACTGTGCATGCTTGCATTTTCCCATCTTCTGCTAGAATTTCTCAGGTAGGTTTTTCTGTCTTTAAGATTTTTCTTTCTTTTTTTGGACCCACTCATTTCTTTTCAAAACCTTTGTTGGGTCTAAGTAATCATTGAGACTTTTGATTTTGCTGCTTTGAAGCAGGGAAATCTGTAACAAAGCCTTCTCTAGACATGCTATAGCCAGTTGATGTGGAGATAAAATCATAAAACACATTGAGAACAGTTGGGGTGGCTCATTGGTTTAGCTTTTCACGATCGTGACTAGTTTAAAACAGTGGTTCTCAACGCCATTCCTCAGGACACACTTAGCCAATCAGGTTTTCAGGATAATCACAATAAATATGCATAAGAGAGATTTCCATGCACTGATTCCATTGTATGTAGATCTCTATCATGCATAGTCATTACAGTTGTCCTGAAAACCTTACTGACTAAGTATGTCCCAAGGACTGGGTTGAGAACACCCGGTTTAGAGAAACCTGATTCTTGGTTTATCAACGATGAGTAAAAGGACTTCGTGGCTGCTTTATAGGAATTGTCTAGATCAGTGATGGCTAACCTTTTTGAGCCCGAGTGCCCAAACTGCCGCACAAAACCAAAGAATTTCCTCAAAGTGCCAGCACGTCAATTAAAGCCTCATTTGCATAAGGTGCCTCATTTGCATAAATATTTGCATAATGTTACCATACACTAACTTTTAGTAAACATGCCTCTTAATGAGTATATGGATAAAGAAAGACTAAAAGGTTTCTACATTACTATAATCCAGTACCAACCGCCAGGCACATTAGGAACTACTACAAACGCTGCCCATTTAGAACCCATAGCAAACCCGCCGTTTCCTAACAGCACTACCAGGACTCACAAAGCACCATACCCTAACTATCAAAAGGCAACACTGCAAATATTAAACCAATACATTTCAGAGAACAACAATACATGACCTACTGGGGAAAGAACAAGTGGCAATGTCAAATAGGAATTATATAAACAGAATACCTCAGCTCAGTTACACATGCAGAACAGACCATCACCAAACAAGGAATCACAATTTAGAAACAGGAAGACAATAATTAAACTGGGAACCCCAAAAGCCAAACTTGGAATATACAACAACACTGTAGAAATAAAACTATAAATTAATTTCCTCTTGTACTAAACAAAGCGCAAAAATTAATGATGCACATTTCCCAGAGCTGACATATTCCAGTTAATAAATTCAAAATAAAGAGATATTTTTCTACCTTTTGTGCATTTTTTTTCAGTTGCAATTGTTCCAGCCACTTTCTTCTGGTTTCTTCGTGTCTTCTGATAACTCTCCATCTGCTGTCCATTTGTCCTTTCTTCTGTCTTGTTTTTTTTTTCCATTCTCTCTCTACATCTGCTTTAACATACTAATCTTTCTCCTTTTGCTCTTTCCTCATTCCTATTTCATCTACTCAAAATTTACCCCTCCATCCTCAATCCCCACTTATTCTCCCAATACCCGGCCAATTGTAGATTTTTTATCCCTCCCACACAAATATTTTTCCCCTCTCCATTTTACTCTCCCAGCCCCATCCCATTCTAATCCTCCCCCAACACCAGCTCCCTTCTAGTTCCAGCCTCACCCAGCATCCATTCCCTTCTAGTCCCTGCATCAGCCCATTTCCAGTCCTAGCCCCCCATCAGCCCATTTCCAGTCCTAGCAACCCCCCAACCCAATACCAGTCCTAGCCCCCCCCATCAACCCACTTCCAGTCCTAAACCCCCATCACCCCATTTTCAGTTTAAGCCCCCCTATAACCCATTACCAGTCCTAACCCCCATCACCCCGTTTCCAGACAGCCCCCATCAGCCCACAGCCCATTAGCAGTCCTACCCCCCCAGCCCATTAGCAGTCCTACCCCCCCCGCCCGCCCGCCCGCCCGCCCATTAGCAGTCCTAACCCCCCCAGCCCATTAGCAGTCCTACCCCCCCTCCCTCCCTGCCCATTAGCAGTCCTAACCCCCCCTCCCTCCCTCCCTGCCCGCCCATTAGCAGTCCTAACCCCCCCTCCCTCCCTGCCCATCCTAACCCCCCCCTCCCTGCCCATTAGCAGTCCTAACCCCCCCTCCCTCCTCCCCCCCTCCCTCCCTGCCCATTAGCAGTCCTAACCCCCCCCCCTCCCTCCCTGCCCATTAGCAGTCCTAACCCCCCCTCCCTCCCTCCCTGCCCATTAGCAGTCCTAACCCCCCCCCTCCCTCCCTCCCTCCCTGCCCATTAGCAGTCCTAACCCCCCCTCCCTCCCTCCCTGCCCATTAGCAGTCCAAACCCCCCCTCCCTGCCCATTAGCAGTCCTAACCCCCCCTCCCTGCCCATTAGCAGTCCTAACCCCCTCCCTCCCTCCCTCCCTGCCCATTAGCAGTCCTAACCCCCCTCCCTCCCTCCCTGCCCGCCCATTAGCAGTCCTAACCCCCCCTCCCTCCCTGCCCATCCTAACCCCCCCCCTCCCTGCCCATTAGCAGTCCTAACCCCCCCCCCTCCCTCCTCCCTCCCTGCCCATTAGCAGTCCTAACCCCCCCCTCCCTCCCTCCCTGCCCATTAGCAGTCCTAACCCCCCCTCCCTGCCCATTAGCAGTCCTCCCCCCCCTCCCTCCCTGCCCATTAGCAGTCCTAACCCCCCCTCCCTGCCCATTAGCAGTCCTAACCCCCTCCCTCCCTCCCTGCCCATTAGCAGTCCTAACCCCCCCCCTCCCTCCCTGCCTGCCCATTAGCAGTCCTAACCCCCCCTCCCTCCCTCCCTGCCCATTAGCAGTCCTAACCCCCCCTCCCTCCCCCCCTCCCTCCCTGCCCTGCCCATTAGCAGTCCTAACCCCCCTCCCTCCCTGCCCATTAGCAGTCCTAACCCCCCCTCCCTGCCCATTAGCAGTCCTAACCCCCCCTGGCAAATTTTTTTTAAAAAAAAGCAGGCTCTGGCTGCTGCCGCGGCAGATTGCAATGTCCCGCGGGGCCCCCTCCGCCCGCTAAGCCCCTCTGCAAGGGCTTTCAGATTCGCGAGGGAGAGCGTCTCCCTCGCGTCTCTGTTAAGCCCGCAGGGGCTAATGGGAAATTTCCCATCAGTCCCTGCGGGCTTAACAGAGACGCGAGGGAGACGCTCTCCCTCGCGAATCTGAAAGCCCTTGCAGAGGGGCTTAGCGGGCGGAGGGGGCCCCGCGGGACGCTGCATTCTGCCCTTGCCGCGTCCGCGGCAGCAGTCAGAGCCAGCTTTTTCTTCTTTTGCGGACCTTCCCGCGTGCCAGCTGCAAGGCCTTCACGTGCCACAGGTTCGCCATCGCTGGTCTAGATCTTTGTAGGAGTGCAGCAATACTTGAAGACATATCTTTATACCATTGGTACTTGGTACAACATAGTTGTTGTTTTGTCAGGCAAAGGCTTGGGGGGTCATTCCGAGCAACAAATAGCAGGGATGTACGTCCAATTTGGACATACATCCCTGCTATTCACCCATTCCCCTATTCCCTGCCCAAAGCTCCCCCCACGTACATAGGAGAGATACAGGGAGCTCTGGATGGGGGCAGGCAGGAGCGGTGACAGGGAGGAGAGTGAGTGGGGCGGGGCGCACAACCCAGACGTACAGAGCCAATTGTGTTCACGGCCCTATATGCTCAGATTCACCAGGATAGACGGGTATTCCACCTAGGAGGTAGAATAAGTCCCCCCAGCATTGGAGGATGGCATCGTCGGGGCCCCTACAACTGAGTCGGTGGCTGCAGAAGGTTTTCCGCCGCCCAATCCTGGCCTCGGAGGGCCCTATCGGGGATTGAGTTGCAGGGAACAGGGCATTTTGTGTGATGCAGGCAATCGGGGCTCTTGCATTGAGCCTTGATGCCATGGCAAAATGGCTCCATAAAGGAACCAGGCTGAGTTAGCTGAGCAGGGCTCTGGACTTCCTGGGTTCCGGAATTGGGGCACAGCCTGGATGTCCAGGCCCTATGCTGCCATTCTGCTCCCGTGGGGACAGAATCAGGTGCATCTCCGAGCCATCTGGATGTCCGGATGGCCTGGATGTGTACCTATGGAATTGGCCTCTTTGTGTACTATGTGTGTACATAGTGGAGTAATCTTATCCAAAGTGGATTACAAAGACGTTATTCCAGGAGGCCACTTGGGCATCTAGGGGAAAGACAAAGAAATTGAATAAACATAGCTTTAAAGAATTCTGAAAAGTGTTTATCTTTTTTATGCAGGTTTCTTGATTACTTAAATATTTTAGTTGCTGGTTTGGTCACTTCCAGATAAAGGGTAGAAGCAGAGTGACTTAGAATTAGTGGCAGTGGTGTAAATTCCGCCCAAGTAGCTCCTGCAATGTGGGGGGAGGGGAGGGCCAGGCAGAAAGAGGCTCGCACAGCAGCGCACCAAAGTTTTATTTGCTTGCCGCGTTGCCTCCATTCCAGACCCGGCTGTTAGCTCCCAGACTGAAGTCTCAAGATAACAGCCATACTACGAGACACTGGCTTGGGAGGAACACCTTTGGGCCTGGAACAGAGGTAGTGTAGTAAACAAAAGTAAGCTTGCCACATGGGGCCACCACTGCTGCTGCCGCCGGAATGGTGAGTGCAACAATGGGGAGAGGGGCCCCAAGCAAAATTTTGCTTGGAGTCTCTGTCCACTAGAACTTTCAACACTGATTAGTGGGGGTTGATTGGAAAGGAACACTAGGTCTAAGATGTGGCCAGCAGAATTTAATTTAAGTTTTTTATAGCTTGCTCAATCCCAAATTGTCCAGAGAAGATAACAAAATAATACAAGATCTTACATAAAAATACAAGATATGCATAATAACGAATGCAACATTACAATATAAAGCAAAAAAATCTTCAAAATAATAGTTACTAGAAAAGAGTAAAATAAGACTTGTTTTACAAAGTAATGAGTCTTAAGAGAGTGACGAAAGGACAAACTCATATCTAATTTCATTTGGCAGTTGGTTCTATAGCAGCTCAATAACTAAACCTTTTATCAAATAATCTTTTATAATTTACATCTCTAGGAGAAGGGTACTATATCTAAAAATAATCTTCTGAACTAAGTGCTCTCTTAACATTATAAAAAGAAATCAAACAATTTAATGGCTCAGGTGCTGTCGTTTAAAATGTTAAAAAAAAACAAAGCAATTTAGAATTAAGTCGATCCAATTATAGGAAGTCAATGTAATTGAATTAATAATGGAAAAGTCCTTTCATATTTATGACATTTAAAAACTAACCTGGCATGCATGTTTTACTAATACATCTAACAAAAGAATATTATAATAATCTATATGAGACAAAGCATGCATTTGAACCAATATTCTAAAATGGACCTCTGTAAAATAAGATCATATTTGTCACAAGTAACAATTTACAAAACACCTTTTGTATCAGTGTACTAACATACAAATCCATCGAAAAAACCTTCAAAGATAACCGTAAAGGAATCTCTACTCTCACTAATAAGATTGTCTGTGGGAAAATCAGTTTTAACATTCAACCAGAGAAAATTAGATTTACCACAATTTAACGTTAACTTAGGGAAGCGCACCCATTTAGACACAATATTGAACCCCTTTTCTAATAAATCAGTATTGTTTGATTTCCCAAAATTAGCACCATTAATAGAATATCATCCACATATAAATAGTAAAAGATTACTAATTAGTGCAAAGCCGGACCCAAAGAACTTGAAAACATTTTAAAAAATTGGGGAGCGTGGTAATCCTTGAGAAACCCTGCATTTGGTATGTCCTATGCACCTTCCTAGGTTCTTCCATCTCTAACATAAAATAAATAAAGGAAAGTTCTTCAGCTGGTGACTTTCTTCTTTCATGAGATAGAATTAGATCTGATAGTAAACCAGCTGACAACTTCTCTTCAGAGAATTTTGAAGGTTCATAATCTGAATCCCAGGAGTGCTAAGTCTCAGACCCTGAGAAAAATTACAACAAAAATGTCTGGATCTCTTCCTGATGTGATCTCTGCACATCATTGGAAGTGGGTCTCAAATGAGGACATTGATACACCCTTGATCTCCAATGTCACTAAGAACATAAGATATGCCAAACTGGATCAGACCAAAGGGTCCATCAAGCCCAGTATCCTGTTTCCAGCAGTGAACAATCCAGGTCACAAGTATCTGTCAGGTTCCAAAAAGGTTGACTGATTCCTCCAGTCCATTTAATAATGGTTTGTGGACTTTTCCTTCAGGAACTTGTCCAAACCCTTAAGCCCAGCTACAATAACAACTTTTACTACATCCTCTGTCAGCAAATTTCCCAGAGCTTAATTATGTGTGGAGTGAAAAAATATTTTCTCGGACTAGTCTTTATTGTACTATTTTGCAGCTTCATTGTATGTCCACTAGTTTTTATACATGTTGACGTAAACAACTGATTCTTGTTTGCACATTCTACTCTGCTCATTATTTTATAGACATTTATAATCTCCAGAAAAAGCAGGAATGAGTCTTCACATATGGGTATCGTCGGTACCAACGGAGCCTGCGTGGGAACGCTCCCCAGCGTCCTGAAAGAAAGCTTTTGGGAGCGCATCCCACAGCGCCTGCGCGCTGCCTTCCCGCCTTTCCTAACTGCCTCTCTCCAGTCCAGTTCTTCTTTTCCGCGGAGCAAGCAGGTCGTGTTTCCTGTCACCGCTGAAGAATTTCTTATTTTCTTTTATTTTTCTTTAGTCGCGTGTCTGCCTTCTCGATTCCGCACCGGTACCACCGGTTCTTTTTCTTTCTTTAAAAAAAAAAAACTTCTACTCTTTTCAGTGCATTTTTCTTCTGGGGCCTTAGGCCTGCAGAGATATTTTTCCCTCATGGAAAAACCCGCCTCTGGGTTTAAAAAATGCACAAAGTGCAGTAGCACTATTTCTGTTACCGACACACATGACTGGTGTCTAAAATGTTTAGGTCCTGACCACTCCATTGCGGATTGTGAGTCCTGTTCCATGATGTCCAAAAGAGGGTTACAGAATTGGACAGCTAAGCTCAGTACCCTGTTTCCCTCCGATGCAGCTTCCGTGGCATCGACGTCTTCCAGGGCTGCTTCTTCATCCCATGGATCTCAGGTAACCAAACTTAAATCTGGCCGGTCCTCAAAGAGTTCATCTCCCTCTAAGTATCGAGATGCCCCCGGGCTTACTCTTGAGGATACCACACCGGCAAAATTACCCCGGCGGGAGGCTCCGGCTTCCAAAGCACTACCTATGGGGTCACAGGTTGACATCGATGGCTCGGCCTCGACTGATCACCTGTTACAATGTTCTGGGGTACCGGCAGTTTCTACCGGTACCGATATACAGACATTGGTGGCATCAATGGATCAGAATATTCTGACCGTGCAGCGTGCCATCACGGCATTCATTCAAGCTGCAATGCCTACGGTACCGCAACAAACCCCGTTGTCAGTACCCGTACCGATCCCGGTACAGGATCCGATTCCGGTTCTGATACCAGTACCGCTTGCATCGACATCAGCGGTACGCTATCCAGTGATGCCTATCAGTACCGGCCCGGTACCGATTACTCCCGATGTCGATACCTCCCGGTACACGTATCGGGCTTTACGAGAGCATCCAGACAGTCGATACTTCGATTCTTCTGAAGACACTGATGCTTCAGAGGCCTCAATTGAAGCATCGGGGATCCTTCCTCAGGAACCCTCTTCTCCAAAAAGGAGAATGTCTCCTCCTGAAGACTTGTCTTTTCAGGACTTTATTAGGGAGGTGGCCAAAGGCCTGTCCATCTCAGTGACCACTGAGACTGAACCTAGAGCCAAAAAATTAGATATCCTACAATATCCTAAGGCTCCTAAAGAGGCAGCCACCTTACCAATACATGAGATTCTTTATGAACACATGTTGGGCATATGGGAGACTCCTCTTTCCACCTCCCCTCATTCCAGACGGTTGGACACCATGTATCGTGTTCCTCCTTGTCCTGGGTTTCATAAGACTCAGCTTCCTCACCACTCCATTGTGGTAGAGTCTGCTATGAAAAAGATCAAGAGTACAAAAAGGCACTCCTCTGCTCCTCCAGGAAGAGAATGCAGAACCCTAGATGCCTTTGGCAGGAAAATCTTCCAGGCCAGTATGCTTGTAGCCAGAATCAACTCCTATAGTCTATATGGGGATGTTTCTAAAAGAAGTTACAGATCATCTGCAAGCCTTATCTCCTTTTATGTCAGAAGATAAGAGAGAAGAATATATCACCTGGCTTAAGCAGGCACAGGATGTATCCAAGTTTTCCAATCGTGCAGCCTTTGACTCTTTTGAGGGAGTCAGTAGAGCCTCGGCTATTGCCATAGGTGCACGCAGAGTTGCTTGGTTGCAAGCCTCTGATTTGGAATCCTGGGTACAGGATGGTCTAGGTAATCTTCCCTGTACAGGCGAAAACCTGTTTGGCAAAGATTGGCAAGCAAAGGCCAACCAGATGGATGCTGAAAATTCTGCTTTAGATAGACTTTCAAAGTCTACTACTGCTCCTTTCAAAAAGAGGTGGTTCAAAAAGGGATCTTTCCCAAAGAAAGGGAAATTTTCTTCTTATGGTCAGGCCTCTTCTCAAGGTCGTTTTGCTACAAAGAGACAGCAACAACCAAAACAGGCCAAAAACCAGGCTGCGAGGACTGCTACGGCCCAACAGCCTCAGCCTCCTCAGGGCCTTTGACTTTCCACTAGAGAACTTAGCCTTTCTGGCTCTAGAACATCCAGAGCCCCTCACCATCCCAGGAAGGTTAGCTCACTTTGCTCCCAGATGGGAACAAATCACAGCAGAGCAGTGGACCCTCTCCATCATAAAGGAAGGGTACAAACTTCATTTCTTAAACCTTCCTCCTCACACCATGGTGAAACAGTTCAATTCTCCAACATCTCTCCTCAACCTTCTAGGTCAAGAGATTGCCACCCTTCTTGCCCAAGGGGCAATAGAAGAAGTACCCCTTCTTCAACAGGGCTCAGGGTTCTACTCCCCCTATTTTCTCATTCCAAAGAAAACAGGGGGCTACAGACCCATATTAGATCTCAGAGAATTGAACAAGTTTCTATGCAAGGAGAAATTCAAGATGACTTCTCTCGGAACTCTCCTTCCATACCTCCAGAGTCAGGACTGGCTTTGTTCTCTAGATCTCAAGGATGCGTACACCCATGTTCTCATCCATCCAACACACAGAAGATTCCTTCGCTTCCTGTACCAAGGAAAGCACTACCAATACAAAGTGCTTCCTTTCGGGCTGGCCTCTGCTCCAAGAGTGTTCACAAAATGCATGGCAGTAGTAGCTGCATTTCTACGCACTCTGGGAATATTCGTATTCCCATATCTGGACGACTGGCTCATCCGAGCTCCATCCCAGTCAGAGGCCCAGACTTCTCTAGCCTGCACAAGGCGTGTTCTTCAGTATCTGGGACTGGTAATCAACATTCCAAAATCCCATCTTACCCCTACTCAGTCTCTAGAGTTCATAGGGGCCTTACTGGATACCACAACTGCAAGGGCCTATCTTCCCCTGGCCCGTTGGCTACGCTTGGTGCAGTTAGCCTCCCAGATTCAGTTAAAATCCCATTTAACTGCTCGAGAGATGTTACAACTTTTAGGCCACATGGCATCCATGGTGCATGTGGTTCCCTATGCTCGCCTTCACATGAGAGCAGCTCAGTGGACCCTATCCACCCAATGGACCCAGGCATCAGGTTGCCTGTCAGACAAAATAGCAACCTCCAGTCGCCTATTTTCGTCCCTCCACTGGTGGAAGTCCACTCAGAATCTGTTGCTGGGGTCCCCCTTTCAACAGGTGTTACCCCAAGCAACCCTTACAACAGATGCCTCTCCAAAGGGTTGGGGGGCTCATCTACAAGATCTCTCGACCCAGGGCATCTGGTTTCCACAGGAGACATATCTTCATATCAACCTCTTAGAGCTCAGAGCAATCTTTCTGGCTCTCAGAGTCTTCCAAACCCTGCTCAGCTACAAGACAGTCCTCATCCACACGGACAACCAGGTAGCTATGTTCTACGTGAACAAGCAGGGAGGAACTGGCTCTCTGTCGCTTTGCAACGAAGCTCTGAGATTTTGGGCCTTCGCCAGAGAGCATCAAATCCATCTCATGGCAGTATATCTTCCAGGAGTTCAAAACTCTTCGGCAGACAGACTCAGTCGAGTTCTGCTTCCGCACGAATGGTCCCTCCATGAGGACCAGATAGCCAGAATTTTTCGGATTTGGGGTACCCCAGACATAGACCTGTTTGCAAGTCCGTGGAATGCCAAACTTCCCCGGTCCTGTTCCAGGATTCCATGTCAGGGAGTTCAGGCCAAGGATGCCTTCCTCCTTCATTGGGGGCAAGACTTCCTCTATGCTTTTCCACCTATTCCCCTAATCCCCAAGACTCTGTTCAAGCTTCAGAGAGACAAAGGAACTATGATCCTCATAGCACCACTTTGGCCACGCCAAGTGTGGTACCCTCTACTTCTACATCTCTCTCAAGCTCCCTCCCTAGACCTGGGGTCTGCTCCAGATCTCCTCTCCCAGGAGGAGGGAACCTTGTGGCACCCAAATCCTCAGTCTCTTCATCTCAGGGCCTGGTTGCTGAAGGCCTAGACCTTCAAGATTTACAACTTTCTCAGCAAGTAAAGGATATCCTTCATGCGTCCAGAAAGCCTTTCACCAGACGTTCATATGCTTTTAAATGGAAAAGGTTTTCCATTTGGTGTGCACAGAAGGGTCTCAACCCTCTTGCAATACCTTTGTATTCTTTACTAGACTATTTGCTGCATTTATCCCATGCAGGCCTTAAAACAAATTCAATCAGAGTCCATTTGAGTGCTATTGCAGCATCCCTTAAGCCTCTCAATGGACAACCTATTTCCTCTCATCCTCTTATAGCAAGATTCATGAGAGGCCTTCTGTTGACTAAACCTCCCATTAGATCTCCTCCAGTGGCCTGGGACTTGAATCTGGTTCTTGGCCAGCTTATGAAGCCACCCTTTGAACCCTTAGCCACTACCTCCTTAAAATTCCTTTCCTGGAAGGTTATTTTTCTCATTGCAGTCACCTCAGCTCGCCGTATCAGTGAGTTGCAAGCTTTAGTGGCTAATCCTCCTTATACAAGGTTCCATCATGACAAGGTAGTCCTCAGAACTAATCCACGCTTTATGCCTAAAGTGGTCTCACCTTTTCATCTGAACCAGGTGGTCTTTTTACCTGTCTTTTTTCCAGGACCTCATGCATCAAGTGCAGAGAGGAATCTTCATACCCTGGATTGTAAAAGAGCACTTGCTTTCTACTTACACAGGACACAGCAACATAGAAAGTCCTCTCAACTTTTTGTTGCTTTTGATCCTTCTCATTTAGGACTTCCAGTCTCTAAGAGAACTCTGTCCAATTGGATTGCTCAGTGTATTTCCTTCGCCTACCAAAGTAAGAACCTTTCTCTGGAGGGCCATGTCACAGCTCACAATGTGAGGGCCATGGCAACCTCTATGGCTCATCTAAACTCTGTGTCCATCGACCAAATCTGTCGAGCGGCCACTTGGGCATCGGTTCATATCTTCACAGCCCATTACTGCTTGGACAAGGACTCCCGCCGGGATGCCTTGTTTGGTCAGGCTGTTCTCAAACACCTGTTCCATACCTAATCAACTCCTACCCTCCATCCCTGAACTGGATGCCTGAGATTCATGGGTAGAGGTTAGAGCCCTTCCCAGGGACTCACAATCTGGGTGATCTCCCAGGCATCTCTAGCTTGGGGAGTCCCGATATGTGAAGACTCATTCCTGCTTGTTCCTGGAGATAGCACAGTTACTTACCTGTAACAGGTGATCTCTGGGAACAGCAGGAATAAGTCTTCACAACCCACCCACCTCCCCTAGGAGTTGTATCTCTCTATCTATCTTTCCTTTCCTCTCTCTCTCTCTTTGTCTCAGCTTTAAAACTCGAACTGGAGAGAGGCAGTTAGGAAAGGCGGGAAGGCAGCGCGCAGGCGCTGTGGGATGCTCCCAAAAGCTTTCTTTCAGGACGCTGGGGAGCGTTCCCGCTCAGGCTCCGTCGGTACCGACAATACCCATATGTGAAGACTTATTCCTGCTGTTCCCAGAGATCACCTGTTACAGGTAAGTAACTGTGCTTTATTTGCTCTCAGCTGTCTCTTTTCCAAGCTGAAGAGCCTACCCTTTTAAGTTTTTCTACATAGAGGTATCCTTTCATTACCTTTATTATTTTGGTCGCCCTTCTCTCTATCTTTTCCAGTTCCACTATATCTTTTTTTTATGTAGCAAGCATTGCTGCATTTATTTATTTTATTTATTAAAAATTTCTATACCGCGATTTCTAAAAGATCAATCACGGTTTACAAATAACAATTTGAGTAGTACAAAACAGATATATACTCAGTTACATGGAACAATGTAAAACTATGTACAGTGGTATAAGATCCATTCAACTATATACATGAACATGATGGAAAACATTTGAGGGTGAGGGAGACTTAACAGGAACTATATACAGCTCTGTGTGTGTGGTGGAGTAGAATGCACTGGGTTAGGTTTGGGAAGATGGTGGCGTTGTATCAGGTGTATTGCGTTGGTCTTGAGTGCCAAAATGGAGGGTAAATGAGTTTTAAGATTCTTTCTGAATGTTTGTATGTCGTTTAATTCCCTAAGGTTGTCTGGGAGAGCGTTCCAGAAGTTAGGGGCGATGTGAGAGAATGCTTTGTTGTTTATCTTTCTGGAGTTCCTGAAATCTATTGGTATAGCAAGTTTATTTTTGTTCCGGTTGCGTTGAGTACGAGTGTTTTCCTTTGAGATGAGTGTGGATAAGTACAAAGGGGCAGTGCTATTGATTAGTTTGAAATAGTTGAATACTCACAGTACAGTTGAACCATGGACCAATACAAAGGCATTATGATATCCTTTGTTTTACTCTTCATCCCTTTCCTTATAATTACTAGTATTCCATTTGCTTTCTTAGTTGCTGCTGCACGCTGAGCAGAGGATTTCAGCATATCCATTATTACATCTAGATCCTTTTCCTTTCTGGTGGCTCCTAATATGGAAGCTTGCATCATGTGGCTATAGTTTGGGTTGTGCTTCCCCTGAGTGCATAACTTTGTACTTGTCCACATTAAATTTCATCAGCGATTTGGATGCCCCGATCTCCCAATTTCTCAAGGTCCTCTTGCAGTTTTTCACAATCTTTTTGTGATTTATTAATTTTTTATCATCTGCAAATTTTTCCAGGTCATTTATAAATATGTTAAAAAATAGTGGGTCCAGCACAGAGCCCTGAGGTACATCACTATTTAGCGTTCTCTATTGGGTAAATAGGCCATTTAGCCCTACTGTCCCTTTTCTATCTTTTAACCAGCCCCCATTCCAAAATAGGACACTGTTTCCGATCTCGTGACTTTAAGGAAATTAAAAAGTATCTCATGAGGGACCTTGTTAAAGGCTTTCTGAAAATCCAGATACATTATATCCACCGGCTCACCTTTATATATTTTACACAGTTTACACAACGTTTTGTTTACTTTGACCCTGATAAACTGAGGACTACCATTGTCAAATACACTATTTCTAATTGGCTAGCAAATAACGTTTTCTTAACTTATTCCTAAGCATGCCTGACACTAGAAAGTCATGTCAAGGCCCATAATGTCAGAACTATTACTGTGTTGGTAGCTCACTTGAGGGCAGCCTCTTTGGAAGACACATGAAGGGCTGTGAGATGGATATCAGTCCACGCATTCACATCTCACTGCGTTTGAAAAGGGACTCTTGACATGACAATATGTTTGGTCAGTCTGTCCATTTGGAATCTTTTTGGGGACTAGAATCCAACTACGATCTTCCTAGGCATGTTTTTAATTCTATTCCTGGCTGCTTTAAAAAAAAAATAAATAAAAGGGAAAGCAAATTAAGGCTTGTTGCCAATCAAACCATATTTGGCATCAGTCTGTTGCTGCGCCTTTCATGTTTTTATTTTCTCCCCTTTTTATTTATTTATTTTTTTAAGGCAGCCTGTAACTAGGGAATCCCATCTGTGAGGACTTGATATCCTCGTAAGTCCTTCCATACTCACCCACCTCCCCAAGGCGTTGTATTCATATATAAGCTAAAATAGACTGAAGAGAGTCCTACGTGACAGCTGCAGAGGGGAAGAAGCAAGCATGGATGAAAGAACTTTTCAAAAAGAGCTTCTGAAATATAGCTGAAGCTGGAAAGGTTTTCTCTGTGCAAGCCCCACTGTATGTCACCCATCTATGAGGACTTGCATCTAGCTGTGCATGAAAGCAACCGCTGCAGGTAAGTAGTTGTATTTATATAAACACACGCACCCCGACATATGAAACACATGCTCTGCAAGCATAAAGCTTTGTAATCAAGCTATATACAGAGTAAGCACATGCATATTTTTATTTATTTTTAATTATCTGTACTTAACAGCATGCTGAGTAGCAATATTCGGTTTTATCCTCATGCTCTATGCAGTTATGTATGATAAATAAAACTGAAGTCGACATTGCATACTTGTAAAATTAATACCTATTGTATTATTAATTTTATGAATACTTTTATTTTAGCTTACTCTTGAACTATTTGCATGAATTTCTGCCAAGAAAGAATAAACTATCAATTGATCTGTGCCATCTTTCTAGTATAAGAGGGGGAGATGTATCTGTTAACTGTCCCTATATTCTGGAGCACTCCATTAAACTCTCAGATATTCTCCCTCTTCTTTTCTGAAATGACTGAAATGTAAATAAACAAAATGTTTGGCATTGAGCAAATCTAAACTTAACTTTTTTCACTCTGCATTTTTCTTTTTTCTTCTTATTATTGCAGCAGACTGCTTTGCCAGCAATCTCTGTTCTAGATTTGGTATGTGGTTCTTTTCTTTCCCTTACAATACCTTTTTCTCCTTGCTTGTAGGATTTATCTGGGTGTGTGGTTTGGTGTTTGGTTGGTTTGTTAAAACATCAAAAGCAGCATCTATATTATATCTTAACCTAGTTTTGAGAATCTGGAATAAAGACTTGTCAGAGTATGTGGAAGCCCCCTCCACCTCGTTGTCGGCAGCGATCCGATGCCTATTCTATGAATTTTCCTTTTTTTTTTTTTTTTTTGCAAGCAGTGACTTAGCTGTTGCATACTGTGTATGATGGCACTCTGAGATTTTAGATACATTCTCAGTAGTAAAATAAAGTGGCATATTTGTGAGCAGTATATTTACTGTATGATGTTTGTAACATGCTTCGTATTGGTAGAGGAGACTTTAATGCAGGTGGTTTAATTTTTCTGTTTAATAGTGAAAAATATTTTAATATAATTAATTTGTGATCTGCCTCCTTAATCCCAGAGCCGGCCCAACCACTAGGCAAACTAGACAGCCTGGTGGCAAGAGCAAGGCATTCAAAGAATAAACAATAGATTCTGACAGCTGAGGCAAGGGCATAAGGCTTAAGATTTGTCTAGTGCGCCAATACTTTGAACCAACTCTGGGGCCAGCCCTGCTTAATCCCATTCCTTTTCCTCCTTGGAGAAGCACTCCATTCGGTTCACTCCTCCTGTCTCTCTAGGTAGGTGTTAGTTACAGGCCCTCAGATAATTCTCCCTCCTTCTTTCCTAATGCATCAAAATGGCCTTGGTCCTCTCTAGTGGCATAAGTTACAATGCAAGATTGTGCTTAGGGCCCCCCTTTTGTTGCAGGAGTGGTACGGTGTACACCCCCCCCCCCCCCCCGCATGTGGGCCTAGTCCCCCCCTCGCCCCGCCCATATGATGGCAGAGGCAGTAAACTTACTTCATTGTGTTCGCTCAACTGTTGTAAGTTCGCTGTGGGCCCAGCGGTTGTTCCCCGCCGGGCCGAAGTCTCGCGGTGTGCTGTTATTGTGAGACTTCAGCCCGGTGAGGAACAGCCTCTGGGTCCATAAGGAATTACAACAGCTGAGCGAGCACAGCAAACACAATGAAGTAATTTTGCTGCACTGCTTCTATTTGGGGCCCCCTTTGGCTTCGGCCCCCCCCCCCCCTGCATTGCAGGGGCTGCTTGAGTGGAATTTACCCCACTGGTCCTGTCCTCCAACTTCTTGCTCTGCTTTAATTTAAAGGCCTTATGTTGTGTCTGTTTCTCCCCTATCTATGTGTCTTATTAGATTGTAAGCTACAAGAAGCAAGGACTATCTATAATATGTGTCTACCTGCAGCTGGTAGCCTTGTACAAAGTCTAATAACTTTAGGTTAGCATTTTTACCTCCCACCTTATATTTTGTTAACCTTTTTATTTTTTCTGCAGATATCTGTTTAAATTTTTCTTTAAAATTAAAGTAAAATGATATTGATGCAGTGTTAGTCCACTTGTATACATAGGAAAAAAGTTAGCAAAAAAATGTAGTATGTGGTACTTTTACGTTGAACTAGCTTAATACATTTCTGACTAGCTTTCAGGATAAATGACCTGAAGGGCTTGCGGTTTTCAAAATCTACTCAAAAATGATCATCCATAATTATATAAAAAGATATCACATTTTTTTTGTTAATTATTAGGCAATATTTGATTTTGAAGGTGTAATAACTACTTCCGAATTACAAATATAAAATAGTAAAAAAACAGTGGCAATGCCACCGTACCATTGCTTAATTCTGGTTCTTAATTGTAAGCCACAAAAAAGAGTCATAAAATCACAACAGTTTCTAAGGCTTCAGAAGAGAAATTAGATTTCTTACAGATAACTTTCAGTAGGATTTATTTTTACAAATACACGTTTTTCTTCTTTTTTGGAGTGGAATGAGTATATCGGTTGTTTACGCCTTCAAAAAGTAGAAAGACTAGAATGTAGCACATTTAAGACTAATCGGCGAAAATAATTTTTCACTCAACGCATAATCAAACTCTGTAATTCGTTACTAGAGGATGTAGTATAAGCTGTTAGTGTAGCTGAGTTTAAAAGAGGTCTGATCAAGTTCCTTGAAGACATGTCCATAAACCATTGTAAAGAGGACCAGGGAAATCCACTGCTTTGTGCTCCTTTTTGGGAACCTGACAGATACTTGTGACCTGGATTGGCTGCTGCTGGAAACAGGATACTAAGCTTGATGGACCCTTGGTCTAACCCAGTATGGCATATCTTATGTTCTTAAGCTAAATAGTTTTCAGAAATGAGATTGCATTCCTTTCTGAAAAACATTAGGACCACCTTTCCTGGAACTGCGAATGCTGCAGCATTAGCAAACATAAGTCACTACTCTGAATGAGCCTGATCTGGGCTGATCTCAGAAGCTAAGTAATGTCGGGGCTGGTTGATACTTGGATGGAATATCACCTTGGAATACTGGATGCTGTAGACTTACTGCACAGAAGAAAGGCCTGGCAATCTACAGTACTTCCGGTCATACCTTGCCAAGAAAACCCAGGAGCTGGGTTGCCAGGAATCAGAATTGACTTGATTGTGCAGATACACACACCACTACTACGATCATAGGGCAAAAATAAGTCTGAAAGATAGGGTAAACTGGATTGAAGAATATTTTGCTCGTTTTTAACAATCTTAAATGTGATTCTGTATGTGATGGGTAACCAATGCTTGTTGACAAGCAAAGAGATGATACGGTCATAATAACTAGCATTGGAAATAAGCTTTAAAAACACATTTTGAATGATTTGAAGACATTTCACGTTATATGTGGATTGCTGATAGCTCCTTCACAAACTAAGACAAGTCAGAGCTGCCTTCTTAAGTTAAAGTCTAATGGACCTAATCTGCCATAGAGAATATGCTCATGAGGGAATTCTGTGTAAAAAAAATTAAAATACTGAGTAAAAATTTTGAAGATACTGTGCACAGTATTTTAAAATTCTGAATGCTTTATTAGTAATTTTTGTGCAGAATTCCTACTATAAGGCCTAACTCCTCCCCTAGACCTGAAATGTCCCTTGCTTTTTCCCTCTTTAGCGCTCTCTTGTTCCAATCACAGTTCTCTCCCCAACTGGGCTGCAGCTGTATATCAGGCCACAGCCTTCTCCTCTGCTGTGTCGTAGGCCCAGCTGCTCATTTGAACCAAGCAGACCTCCATAGAGCCATGCAGTTCAAATGAACAGTGGGGCCCAGGATGGCAGAAGAAGACCCTTTCTAAAGCAAGATTTTAATTTAACAGGAACTCTGCATTCCTTTTATTAGTCCCATCCCTGTGGAACAGTCTTCCCTTGGCTATTCGCTTAGAGTCTAACTATAAAAAATGTAAAACCCTACCAAAGACACACCTTTTCGAACAGGTGTTTGGGACAGGGCAGGCTAAGGGAAAACTTGGAGAAGTACGCTGCCCAAGATATTTATGTATTGTCATGGCCTTTGCAACTACAGTCGCTCGATATGCAGGTATTCGCCACCTTCTCTCAGCATGCAGTTTCTGCAGGGGAGGAATGAGGAGTCACCAGCATCTGTGCCTGTGCAGAATTCTGCATTGGGAAATTATACACAAATTCTGCATTACACAGAATTCCCTCGGGTGAAAAAATAAAAGTAGGATTTGGTGGCTGTAGTATATGTAAGAGTCAAGGAGACAACCCAACAGTCAAAGGACTGGTTGAAGAGAGATCCAATTCCAAAATATACCATTATTTATCATTTTACATTTGATATACCGTCCTTTGTTTTTGAATATACAGAGTGGTTTACAAACTTCATTATAAAGTTAAAAAACATAAAGGGAAGGAACTCCAGTGATTACAGAAAAGTGACAAAGCATGGCTACCCAGACATTTATATGTAGACAAGGAGCAACTGTAGTTGCAAAGGCTATGACAATCACTGTTCCCTCTAAGCTGTGCGCGTGTGCGCGCGTACACACCTTGCTGAGTGAGCGCACATACTTTACAACAGAGCGTACAAAAATTATGGTTCTGATTGACAATCCATAAATATCTTGGGCGGCGTACTTCTCCAAATTTTCCCTTAGCCTGCCCTGTCCCAAACATCTGTTCGAAAAGGTGTCTCTTTGGTAGGGTTTTAAATTTTTTATAGTTAAACCCTAAGCGAATAGCCAAGGGAAGACTGTTCCACAGGGATGGGACTAATAAAAGGAATGCAGAGTTCCTTGTAAATTAAAATCTTGCTTTAGAACAAGGAGGTATAACCAATTTGTTGCTGTGGAGCAATCGGAGGCATATATATAGGCGGATATCCCTGTCAACTGGATAAGGGAACCAACAGGCTTAGGAAAATATTGAAGAGTATGGCGGATAGGATGGAGCCCTACGGTACCTCATACAACAACTGTTGAGGCGAGGAGGATGAATGGTTAATCAAAATGTGAAACATGCGATCGGTAAGGTAAGAGCTAAACCAGAATAATTACTGTTCCTTGGAGGCCTATATTGAAGAGGCGGGCAAGGAGTATGTTGTCTACTAGATTGAAAGCTGCTGAGATGGCTAAGATGAACTTTCCTATGTCTAAGGCACAATGAATTTCACTGAAGACTGTGGTCATTTATCATTTCTGTACTGTGGTGTCAACGGAGCCCAGATTGATGGGGGATGAAGGATGCATGGGTGTATTCTATATGATCTGTTAACTATAAGACAAGACTAAATGTTTGAGTTTGGAAAGGAAATGTAGATTCGATATGGGACAATAGTTGGCAGGATCAGAAGGATCAAGCTTGGGAGTCTTGAGAATAGGGTGAATTGTGTTTTTTCTCCATGTCTGTGGGGTTGGTCAGTTGTGAAACTCTTACTAAATGATGGTATGAATGAAGGGAAGCAACCCCAAGGCTCTTTCAGTGAGCCACTGTGATGGGATGGAATCTAACAAGCAGGTGGTTTTATTGACAGTGGAAACCACTTAATGTAGGGGTCAGAGTGGGAGTGGATGGGAGATCAATTAGCCACATAACCTGAGACTTAAAATAGTTCAACTTTTAGATGATTCTTTGTAAGCCAAGTTGAGACAGCTTTGAGGTTTTTATTTAATGTGGCGAGATTGAGCATGAGTGGATTTATAAAGGCAATCAGTTTGTCATCAGTGAAGTAAAGCCCGCTGACACCATAAACTGGACTGTGCTAGCCAAGGGACTCAGAAATAGCCTGAAAAGAATGGATTCTAATGTGGATTCCTGTGGCATGACCCAAATTAATGGAAAATATGAGGCGCTAAGAGGTGTCTGCATTGCATCAACGTAGAATTTCCTTTCCTCTAGAAATGACTTAAATCTGAGACTTCTGGTAAGATGCTGCCATGAGTTGATGCAGGAATTAGAGGCTCCTCATCTGATCAGTGGAGAGAACTGGTGAAATAGTGATGTGAAAGCACAGAAACACAAGGTAATGAAAACCATCAAAGAGATGTATGTGAACAAAACTACAGCAGACGTCGGAGGCCAGCTTGAACTCATCTCTGGAGTCTGCAGATGGCAATGATTGGGGGAGAGGCGGCTACTACTGCTGAACATTTGTATAGCACTACAAAATGTATGCAGTGCTGCTCATCAGAGCTTACAGTCTAGTTAAGAGAAACAACACAGTAGCTGTAGACATGGGATATATCTAGGGGTTTGTAAGAAAACACAAAGATGATCAGGTGAGTCAAGATCCGGAAGCGGCAGCAAAGAGGTGAGTTTTCAGCCCAGATTTGAAAAGGATCAGAGAAGGCTCCTGACGTACAGGCTCAGGCAGTTTGTTCCAGGCATAAGGAGCAGCAAGGTTAAAGGAGCGAAGTCTGGAGTTAGAAATAGAAGAGAAGGACACAGATAGAAGCAATTTGCCAGAAGAGCAGAGTTCCCGAGCAGGGGTATAGGGAGAGATAAGAGAGAAAAAGTAGTGAGGAACTGCAGAGTGAATGCACTTACAGGTCAGCAGGAGAAGTTTGAACTGGATGTGGAAACAGATAAGGAGCCAATGGAAATGACTTGAGAAGAGGGGTAAAATAGGCATGATGAGGCTGGCGGAAGATTAGCCGCGCAGCAGTGTGTTGAACAGATTGAAGGGGGGAGAGATGATTCAGAGGGGGAGACCAGCAAGGAATAGGTTACAATAGTCCAGACGGGAGGTGACTAAGGAGTGGATGTCTTAGTGTGTTCAGAAAGGAATGGGCGTATTTTGTTGATGATGTAGAGAAAGAAACGGCAGGTTTTGGATGTGTGTGGAGAAGGAGAGTGAGAGCGACCCCGAGGTTGTGAGTTGAGAAGACAGGAAGAAGTAGAGAGTTATTCACAGAGACTGAAAAAGGAAGAAGGGGAAGGTTTGGGGGGAAAATAATAAGCTCAGTATTGGCCATGTTCAATTTCAAGCGGCAGTGAGACATCCAAACAGCAATGTCAGAAAGGCAGGCAGAGATCGTGGCCTGGATTGCCAGAGATTTCAGGTGTAGAGAGGTAGATCTGGGGGGAGTCAGCGTAAAAATGGTACTGAAAGCCATGGGAAGAAATGAGTGCACCAAGGGACTGCATATATAACAAAGGAGTGGACCCAAGACAGACCCTTGGGGTACACCAACTGAGAGTGGGATAGCAGTAGAGGTGGATCCATCAGGACAAAACTGAAAGAACAAAGGAAGAGATGAGCGATATTTAAAAAAAAAAAAAAAAAAAAAAGGGAGAACGAACTAGGATAGCACAGAGCCCTTAAAACCAAGCGAGGACAAGGTATCAAGGAGAGACTAGATTGTAAGCTCTGATGAGCAGGGACTGTCTCTTACATATCTGTGCTGTACAGCGCTGCGTACGACTGGTAGCGCTATATAAATGCTGAGTAGTAGTAGAAGGTTGTGGTCAACAATGTCAAAATCATCAGAGAGGTCATGAAGGATGAGTATTGAGTAAAGGCCCCCTTGGTTTTGCCAGGAAGAGGTCACTGGAGATTTTGGCAAGAGCCATTTCAGTAGAATGTAAAGGACAAAAGCCAGATTGTAGAGGATCCAGAAGGGCTTGAGAGGAGAGAAAGTGAAGGCAATGGCGGTGAACCGCACATTCAAGTAGTTTAGAAATGGAAGGGGAGGAGGGAGATGGGTCGATAGTGAGAAGGAGAGGTAGCATTTAGTGAGGATTTCTTGAGGAGGGAAGTGACCACAGCAGGGAAAGTTGCAGTGGAGAGCAATAGGGTGAGAATATGAGAGATGGATGGGACTACAGTGGAGGAGATGGCGCTAAGAAGACAGGTGGGAATAGAATCAGAGAAGCAGGTAGTGAGTTTGGATGAGGAAAGAAGGTGAATGGTTTCCTCCTCAGAGATCATAGAAAAGGAAGAAAGGATAGCAGAGGCTGGGGGGGGGGGGGGGAGTTAGGCGTGAAGAGGGGGGAGGAGGGGAAGTAGCTGACCTTGTGGGGAATTGGGTTGTGATATTGTGGATTTTGTCATGGAAGTAGTCAGCCAGGGTTTGGGCAGAAAAGGAGGGAGAGATCGGTTTCTGAGGCACCTTGAGGAGAAAGCTGAGAGTTGTAGAGAGACCGCCAGGGTCAAAGGCAAGAGAGTTAGTCAGATGGACATAATAGTCTTGTTTGGCGAGTGCTAGGGCTGACTGGAAAGAGACAAGCATGAATTTGAAGTGTAGAAAGTCCTCAAGGGTGCGGGATTTGAGCCAAGCACAATCAGCTGAGTGGGTGCAGGAATATAGGTAGTGAGCACTGTTCCCTCTAAGCTGTGCGCGTGTGCGCGCGCACACACCTCGCCGAGTGAGCGCACATACTTTACAACAGAGCGCACAAAAATTATGGTTCTGATTCTGATAGAAAACAACACAGACGTCTTAAAATTTAAAAGTTGTTGTGTATTTATGGTTTTCACAAGTTCTACAATATTTTCTAGTACAATCAATGTGGTGTACATACTGTATTCTGACGTGTAGTCAAATTTTAAAGTATATAACTCCGAGTGTCGTTATGTGGCGCACAAAAATTTAACCTTCCTTCAACAGCTGCACAGCTGATATTTTATGCGCACACAGCCTACAGAAAATTAGAGGGAACATTGGTAGTGAGTAGTGGAAGACAGCCGGGGTTGAGGTACAGTATGCCCCACAGAAGGTGGCATGAGCAGAGCAAGAGCATCCACAGCAGAGGAGAGCTACTGGAGCCTTGTTCACCCCTTTGATTACCAAGGACAAGCTTGCTACTTGAATGTTGGAGGACTGGACTAAGTTGCTGTGAGATAGAAGGATGCGTAGTTTAGTTTCATCCTCTCTTCTTATTTTGGTGTGTTTGGAAAGGTATGTGTAATGGGTGAACATAGAGATAGAGTTGGGCCTTTGGAATGTATGGGGAAGATGCCTACTTCTGGTTGCAGAGGAGGATGTTGATATATGAGAGGGCTGGGGTGGCTGCAGTATGAGGAGTAACCAGGTAGGAATGTGGGGTGATTTGATTTGTATAGTGGTGTGAAGGTGAGTTAGCTGTTGGAAGAGTGAGGAACTTCTGAAGCATATTTTCAAGGGAAAATGAACAGTGAATTGGTGGTGGTTGGTTGATTTGGTTTTGGATTTGTGTTATGGTTTGCCTGGCTGGATGCTTTGAGAGGATGAATGATTGTTGTTGGGAGGTGGAAGAGGATGATTCAGTGAGACCACACTTAATATAATTACCTGGAATGTGGGAGGTATTCACAGTCCAGTGAAGAGAAAAAGGGTCATTAGTCATTTGATTAAGTCCATTGCTGATATAGTTTGCTCCACGGGACTCACCAGGAGCATGAAAAGCTGGTGGTGGAGAGCAAAGGGGTCCAGAATATTTTTCAGCCTATAAGAAGCGAGGGGGTGGCAATTTTTGTTTGAAAGCGTGTCCTTGTATTATATTCTAAGATTAGACACCCAGGTAGAATGGTGGGGATTGTAGGCAGGATTGAGCTGGCTGAGTTTTCCATTATAAACCTAAATGCTCCTAATGGTCGGAAGAGGAATTTTTTCTCTGCTCATCTTTTCGATTTTGAGAATTTTGGTAAGGGGGCTACAAATTGTTGGAGAGGATATGAACTGTGTACTGAGTAAGTGGGATCAATCAGGGGACAAGTGGAGGCAACAGGAGAAGGGTAAAGAACTGTGGAGAGCCCTCCAGAGGTTCCAGTTGGTAGATATTTGGAGGGGAAGATCAGGGAAATCTCGGGGCTACACTTGTTTTTCTTCTAAGTATGGTTTGTACTCCTATTTGGACCTATATTTTATCAAATTATCTCAAGCACAATGGATTAAACAGGTCAATATTGGCCCAGTTATTCTCTCTAACCACGCCATGGTAATCCTAGAGGTGATACTAGGAGGGGATTGGAATGAGGCATGGGAGAAGTGCTGGACAGCTAATGTAACTTTGCTGTTGAGGTCTGATGTTAAGGGGAAAATTCTCTAGCTGTGGGTTGACTTTAAGATTAAATGTCACTAGTGAGGTTTCCCCAAGGGTACTGTGGGAGTCTAGCAAGGCTTATTTGAGAAGTATGCTCATCTAGATTGCTGCTAGAGTTAAAGAGAGGTAGCAGAGGTACTCTTATTTACTTTTAGAGATTGAAGCAATTCCGAAGCATCATAAAGCTAAGAGTTCTTAAGAAATTATTGAAAGCAAGGGGGGGGGCTGGTTACTTTTGAAATTGAAAAAGTGAAGTACAAGTTATGGCTCACCAGGTGGAATTTTGTAGAACAGGGCAACAAGAGTTCGCAAGCTTCTTGCTGGTAGCTTAAGAAACAATGGAGTGCTGAATTGGTCAGGGACGTGCAAAATAATAAGAGGGTCAAATGCCATAGTAATAAGGATATTTATGAGGCCTTCGGGGAGTTTTATCAAAGACTCTATTCCTTGGAGACTGTGGCTAGTGACTCGGAGTTAAGAAGTTATGTGAAGAAGTCTGATCTGCCCCAAGTGTCAGAGGAGGGGAAGGAATAGCTCGCTTGCTCGGTCATGCCTCTGGAGATTAAAAAAGCTATATGGTCTTTACCTGCTGGTAAGGCAGCTGGGAATGATGGATTCCTGGCTGAGTTCTATAAAGTGGTTCAGGACAGATTTTCCTCTCTACTAGCAGAGGTGTTCAGTGAGGCGATGATGTCCTGGAGGTTCTCTGAGACCCTGAATGATGCCAGTGGGATGTTTATTCATAAGGAGGGGAAAGCTCCTGAGTTGTGTAGTAATCACCCCATCATGTTGCAGAACACTGACATGGATATCTTTGCTAAGCTGCTAGTATATAGGTTGAGATGTGACTTTTATTGCAGTATTTTAGTAGCTGTTCTTTCAGCTACATAAAATTATCTGCAAGCTCTGACATGCATCTGTAGCTAGAGAATAAGAGTTTCTGACTGAAGACCCAGATGTATACATAAAACAAGCAACGTGACACTTTTCTCCCTCGATTTATGCAAAGTTCTACCAAATTTGGCAAGAGGTAGTTTCCTTACCATATTCTTCATGCATGATGTAGAACAGAGCACAACACTATAGATGAGGTCTCACTGAGACATTATCATCTCCTATTTGCTATTGGTTAGGCTTCTCACTATGCAACCTAAATCCCTCTGGCTTTGGTCACCGTCTTACGACACTTTGACAAATTTTAGATTGTCACAGTCACCTTAAGGTCTTTCTCTATGTAGGCATGTCTACTTCAAACGTATGATTTTTTATTTGTTCCAGTAAATTTTAACTACAAGTCATTTGGCCAGTCCTCAGATTTTCATAGATCATTCTGTTTATTACCTCATAGGTATGCATTCTGTTACAGATCTTCGTATCTACAAAAAAGTCTAACATCTTCTAGCCCCGACATGATATCGGTCACAAATGCATTTGACAGAACTTATCCCAGAAGCAAACCCTGAAGCACCTCATTAATTATACTTTTTTCCTATCAGCAAGGTCCATTATCCATTATTTTTTCATTCAGCAGCCCCCAGTTAGCTTAGTGTATGGGGCAATAGCCAAACCTTTGCTAATATCCTAGTGTACATATGCAGTTATCTAGTTACATGGTTCTTCTGGTAAACGTGACCCAAATTTGAAAAAAGGCAAACATTACAAAAAATTAAAGGGGTTGTTATTCAGCAGTAAGAAATTGCTTACATTTCACCAGATCTTCAACCAGCTCAGCTGTTCAAGTCAAATAGCTGAATATGCAAGCCTAAATTTAAATGAATAAGCAATCTTTTTAGCTTAGGACAGCTACTGATGTGTTGCTACTTAAATGAGCAAAATTATCCTGTTAAGTGCCATTGAGTCAGTGTTGACTCATGGTGATCTTCTGGATAGTTGACCTAAACTGTGTTTGGTCTTCAGTCAGGCGACTCCTTTTTGATAAAGTGGTACCCATAGCTTCTGCTCTTGTATCGATCCATCTCATTGCTGGCCTTCCTCTTTTACATTGACCTTCAACCTTGCCAAGCATGATGTTTTTCTCTAACGATCTCTTTCTTCACATGATGTGTTCAAAGTATGAAATTCAAAGTTTTGTCATCTGAGCTTCTAAATTTATTGGGGATGGGGTGCCTCTGCGTGCATGTTTGTGGTGTGGCGGAAGGTTGCACTCGAGGCATTTTCTCCAAATGGGTTAATTTTGCAGATACTATGACAATTGTGAACCTCACTTCTAAGCCACGGTATGTGGAGTATGATCTTAGTCTCTCAAATTTACTGCTAATGCTCGGTGTAATACTTGCATCATGCCAAAGAGAGCTTCTTTCTGGAGTTCATAAAATGTAGCAGGTATGGGTAGTTTAAGATGTGCTTGGAAATGCTTCTTTATCAAGCCTGTCACACTCAATACAATGGGAAAGATTTCTGTATTTGCCCATTTTCTTCGTCTCGGACTGCATGTGTGATACAGGGGTGGAGTGCCTGTGTGCCTTTTGGGGGGTAGATGCGAAAATTATCCTAATAGCACTGATATTAATGCTGTCTGATTAACATTTATCCCCACCCCATAACACCTTCCAGACCTAAGAACATAAGATATGCCATACTGGGTCAGACCAAGGTCCATCAAGCCCAGTATTCTGTTTCCAACAGTGGCCAATCTAGGTCATATGTACCTAGCAGTTTCCCCAAGGGACACAGGTTCCACAATGCTTGTATTGGTTCAAGCATTGATATCCTGGGTCCCTTCTTAATAATGGTTTATGGACCTTTCCTCCAGGAACTTGTCCAAACCTTTTTTAAACCCAGCTACACTAACAGCCTTTACTACATCCTCCGGTAACAAATTCCAGAGTTTGATTACACGTTGAGTGAAAAAATATTTTCTTTTATTAGTCTTAAATAGTTTACCCTGTAGCTTCATTGCATGTCCCCTAGTCTTTCTATATTCTGATAAGGTAAACAATCGATCTACGTTTACCCGTTCCACTCCGTTCATTAATTTATAGACGTCTATCATATCTCCCCTCAGCCGTCTCTTTTCCAGGTTAAAGAGCCCTAATCTTTTTAGCCTTTCTTCATAGGAGTATCCTTCCATCCCCTTTACCATTTTGGTGGCTCTTCTCTGAACCTTTTCTAAAATCGCTATATCCTTTTTAAGATACGGCGACCAGAATTGCACACAATATTCAAGGTGCGGTCTCACCATGGAACGATACAGAGGCATTATAATATCTTTTGTTTTATTTTCCATTCCTTTCCTTATCATACCTAGCATTCTATTTGCTCTCTTGGCCGCCGCTGCACACTGGGCCGAGGGTTTTAACATGGTATCCACAATGACGCCTAAATCTTTTTCCTGGGTGGTGGTTCCTAATGTGGAACCTTGCATCGTGTAACCATAGTTTGGGTTGTTCTTCCCTAGGTGCATAACCTTGCACTTGTCCACATTAAATTTCATCTGCCATTTTGATGCCCAGTCTTCCAATTTATCAAGATTCTCTTGCAATTTTCCACAATCCTCTTGGGTTTTAACAACTTTAAATAGTTTTGTGTCATCTGCAAATTTGATAACCTCACTCGTTATTCCACTTTCCAGGTCATTTATGAATATGTCAAAAAGCAGCGGACCCAGCACAGATCCCTGGGGTACACCACTGTTCACCTTTCTCCATTGGGAAAATTGGCCATTTAGCCCTACCCTCTGCTTTCGATCTTTTAACCAGTTCCTGATCCACAATAGTACAGTGCCTCCTATCCCATGACTCTTTAGTTTTGCCAAAAGTCTCTCATGAGGCTTGTCAAAGGCTTTCTGAAAGTCCAGATACACAATATCAACCGACTCACCTTTGTCCACCTGATTATTTACTCCTTCAAAAAAACATAACAGATTAGTAAGACAAGATCTTCCTTGTCTAAAGCCATGTTGACTGTCTCCCATTAGGTCATGACTATCTACATGCTGAGTAATTTTATTCTTTATGATGGTTTCTACCATTTTTCCCGGTACTGATGTCAGGTCTGTAGTTTCCCGGATCACTCCAGGAACCCTTTTTAAAAATTGGTGTTACATTGGCGATCCTCCAGTCTTCAGGTATTAGAGATGATTTTAATGATAGTTCACAGATTACTAATAGCAGGTCTGCAGTCTCATATTTCAGTTCTTTCAACACCCTTGGATGTATACCATCCGGCCCAGGTGATTTGCTACTCTTCAGTTTATCTGATAGTTGTAAGACATCTTCCCGATGTATCGATATTTCCTTCAATTCTTCCGCACCTTTAAATACCACTTCAGTCATGGGTAGCATCCCTACATCTTCCTCAGTAAAGACTGAAGCAAAGAATTCATTCAGTCTCTCCGCTATCGCCTTGTTGCCTCTTAGTGCTCTTTTAACCCCTTTATCATCTAATGGACCAACTGACTCTCTCACAGGTTTTTTGCTACAAATGTACTTGAAAAGGTCTTTACTTCGCGTTTTTGCTTCCGCAGCAAGCTTCTTCTCAAATTCTCCCTTTGCCTGCCTTATCAATGCCTTGCATTTGACTTGCCAGTGCTTGTGCTCTTTCCAGGTTTCGTCGTTTTGCTCTTTTTTCCATTTCCTGAAAGATGCTTTTTTGGCAACAGCAGCCTCTCTGACCTCACCTTTAAACCATGCTGTCAGTTTTTTGGACTTCCTTCCACTTTTCTTAAAGCGTGGAATACAGCTGATCTGGGCTTCCAAGATAGTATTTTTCAACAACAGCCAAGCCTGATGTACGTCTTTAACCTTTGCAACTGCTCCTTTTAGTTTTTTCTTAACTGTTTTCCTCATTTTATCATAGTCTCCCTTTCGAAAGTTAAAAGGTAGTACTGTGGATTTCCTTACTATCCCTCCTCCACTAATTAAATCAAAGGCGATCATGCTATGATCACTATTGCCAAGTGGCCCCAACAACCTTATCTCTTGCACTAGATCTGGTGTTCCAGTAAGGACTAGGTCTAATATGGCTTCACCTCTGGTCGGTTCATGAACCAGCTGCTCCAAGAAGCAGTCATTTATTTCATCTAGGAACTTTATCTCCCTAGCATGTCCTGACGTGACACTGACCCAGTCGATACCGGGGTAGTTGAAATCACCCATTATTATTACTGTGCTGTAACTTTTGTTAGCTTCCTTGATTTCTTTGAGCATTTCATCATCCATTTGGTCATTCTGGCCAGGCGCTCGATAGTACACCCCCACTGCCATTGCCTTCCCCCTTTTACATGGAATTTCAATCCATATAGATTCTACAGCAGATTTTGCTTCCTGCAAAACTTTAATCCTTTCTGACTCAATGCCCTCTCTAACATAGAGAGCAACCCCTCCACCAATTTGATCAGCTCTATCATTTCGATATAGTTTGTACCCAGGTATCACAGTGTCCCACTGGTTGTCCTCCTTCCACCATGTCTCTGATATTCCAATCATATCTAACCTTTCATTTAGTGCTATATATTCTAACTCTCCCATCTTATTTTTTAGACTTCTAGCATTTGCATACAAGCATTTTAGAGAATGTATTTTATTCATATGAATTTGGCTATTGTTAGACATGGGTAATTTGGGATCTTTAAGCTCTGTCTGCTCCATACTTGAGGGCATTTGGGCTACTTTACTCTTTTGTGGAACCTCTCTGCTTTTGGTAGTATCCTTCAAAGATACATTCTTCCGAACCATCCGCTCTTGGGCGACTGTCGGCTTTCCCCTAATATCTAGTTTAAAAGCTGCTCTATCTCCTTTTAAAGGTTAATGCCAGCTGCCTGGTTCCATCCCGGTTAAGGTGAAGCCCATCCCTTCGGAAGAGCCCCTCCTTTCCCCAGAATGTTCCCCAGTTACTAACAAATCCAAAACCCTCATCTCTGCACCATTGTCTCATCCACGCATTGAGACTCCGGAGCTCTGCCTGCCTTTTGGGTCCTGCGCGTGGAACAGGAAGCATTTCGGAGAATGCTACCTTGGAAGTTCTGGATTTCCCTCTCTTGTCCAGATAACTTTGAGCTGGACATTGTTATAGAGCCAGCATCCCAGGTTTTTAAAAAAACAATGATCTATACTGTTATCTTTGAAGTAACTGCATAAATTATTATAATTTTTTAGCTTCTTTGCATTGATGTATAGTATATTGTTTGTCAGTACTTTTCTTGATCTCCTCCACCTCTGATCTATTTTGTCTCATTTCTTTTCAAACTTTTTTCCTCATCTTTTTTTTCCATTTCTTCACCTTCTCTTTTTAACTTTTTCCTCCATCTGTCCCAGTCTCTTCCTCTCATCAGTTTCTATACCTTGTCCTTTCCCCACCTCAGCTTTCTTGTCTTTCTTCCTTTGGTCTGTTGACTTGTCAACATCTCCCAGCCTTGATTGTCCCGCCACTTCTATCTCTCATTTGTTGGCCAGGCTTTCTCCCCGAAATAGATTAATCCCTCCCATTCTTCACTTGTTCTGTCTCTTCCCAAACTCCTTCCTTTATTCCTTCCATACTACATTTACCATCTGAAGCTTGCTTTGTTCCATCCCGTTTTCATTTTGTCTTCCCTTCTTATCGCTCCTCCCACTCACACCCCATCCCTTTCCTATCTAGCTTTTTCAGTCTCTATCTGCCTCTCTTATTTTATTATTCTTTCCAACCCAAAAGAAGTTGGAAAGAGTTATACAGGCATGTCAAAAAATGGTTGCCTGTCTCTATTTAGGAGCAAATAACTGAAAATTAAACTGAATGGGATGGAACTTGGCTTTGGGGGAAAACACAGTGAAAAGAGTCATCAAATATAAAAATGGACCAGATTGAACTGGGGGTTCCAGATAAATAGCCCCCTCAAAAATGACCCAGTGCATCTCTATGGGAAAATGCATTCAGCTTCTGCAGCATAGAAACTTAAATATGGTGAAATACAACAGTTAGGGATTTGCTCCTTTTTAACTGTTTCTCTCTTATTCTAAACTCTACCCAACCCTGAACTTCAACCGCCATCCAAAAATACCACCTGCAATTGCCTCTCCCAAAAATGCCTCACCTCCCCATCCATAAAACCCTACAACTCCAGGACCATGCAAAGTCCCACACCCCCCAAATCTATCCTCCACGACTGCTTCATACCCATAAATTGTCCCACCCTTAAAAGCCACCCCTGCAACTGCTCCACTACTCTACAAATTGCTGCATCCCAATAACTACCTTCCGCAATTGTCTCAACCCCATATAAATTGTCCCACCCCTAAAATCTATCCCTTGCAATTGCTCCACACCTTGACAATTGCTCTACGCCCTGCAACTGATTCACCAACCTCAAAATTGCTCCAGCCCCAAAAATTACTCCTTGCACTGCCCCATCAGCCTGAAAACTGCCCCATCCCCCAGAAAATACCACCATAACTGTCCAAACACTGCACAAACTGCCTCACCCCCCCCCAAAAAAAAAAACTTACCCCAGCCCTCAAAAATACCACCTGCAAAATGGTTTACCACCTTGCAAACTGCCCCTACTCCCAAAGAGTTTTCCTCCTGGCAACTACTCTACCACCCCCTCTCAGAAACATTCCCCAGGAACTGCACCTACCCCAAAAACATCTCTTCCCCCCCCCCCCCCTACTACACCAGCATTTATTTTATTTATTTATTTAATTTTATACTGCGCTGTTTAGAATCAGTGCAGTTTACATGTATACTAACAGGTACTTTTTATTCCCTTGTCCCCAAAGGGCTCACAATCTAAGTGTACCTGAGGCAATGGAGGGTTAAGTGGCTTGCCCAAGGCCACAAGGAGTGTCCATGGGACTAGAGACCCCAGTCCCTCCGGCCTGAAGTTGCTTGTTCCCATGCGGGAATTGAACCCCTGGCCTTCCGGCCTGAGGTAACCTGTCCCAACCACTGAGCCACTCCTCCCTCATACCACAAGCTGACTGAACCACAAAAAGTATCACACCCCACAATTGCCCCACCACCCTGAAAAGCGACTTTGCCCCCAAAATATATATCCCAGGTAGCTGCCACAGCTTCTCCTAAATGGCCCACCAAACTAACTTGCACCCCAGCTTTCCCTACACATACATGTTTAATACGGTCAACACATACACACACAAATGCTTTCACATACCACAGATGCACACACTTTCACAAACAGGGAATCCAAATAATTCCCTGTGATCTACTGCAATTTAAGTTATTTAGATGTATGTTCAATTTTCTCTGTTCTACCGTGAAAACTAGTAACTGGCTCAAATAGTTTTCTTTTTGATTTCTATGTGTAGTGCCAACTAATATCTGTTGCCATAGGCAGGGAAAGATTAAAGCATTAGCGAACTACAGAGAAAATGATGTCACCGGCGATGGTGGCCACCTAAGCCCGAGGCTCTGCACTTGGTTTAATATTCAGGCATCAGCATACATAATCGGACTTTGTCAGCATAGAAGTGTCTGGTAATTCCCCTTGAATTTGACATTCGTTATATGGCCTCCAAAAAGTGCCCAGTGGACTTCAAGGAATACGTGAACCCCAGGACCAGGAAGGCGTGCCGCGGTGTACCCAAAATGGTAACTGGTGATGGTGGAGGACTGCGGACTGGGTCAGGAGACTGGTGAAAGCGCGATAGCACTTCCTAATCTAACACTGAGAAAGATGCACAGTTCTCATATTGAGTTCTCTGTAAACCGTCTTGAATTGTAGAAAGACGGTATATAAAAAAACTTTAAATAAATAAATACCCCAGTGAGTTCATGAATTCATGTGAAATTTAAGTAATTAATAAATTTAGTGTTCGGTACAACTGCAGAGGACCAACTTGGTGACTCGGTGACTGTGCTGTGCATCATCGTGCAAGGTATCCAGATCACACTTCTGGGGTTTGACTCAGGGTTGACAGCTTTTCCAGAGCCCATAACTGGACATCTCTCCAGCTTGTGGATGTTTCTGTTTTTGGGGGGGGGGGGGGGGAAGGGGTGCCCTCTCTGAACGTGACATCTTGAAGTGGGCAGAGGAGTCTGCTACAAAGGCAGATCTTAAAAGCCATCTTCTGCTTTCAACTATACACAGATGGAGACTGAGATAAAGGCAAGAGAGATAGTTGCCATCCTACCCAGGGCCAATTCTACCATTAGACGAACTAGGCAGTCACCTAGAGCACCTGCTTCCGGGGGGCACCCCCATGCCCATTGCCGCCGCTGGTGCCCCTCTCCGGGACCGATAGCAGCAGCAATTGCCCCTGAAACTGTGAGGCAGCACTTACTCTCCTTCTCAAGAGCTACATTATGGTTTCATTCTGTTCAATCTGCTGCGTCAGCCCCAGACTTCAGGTTTTGGTCTAAACTGTAAGCCTGCAGTAGAGGGGGTGCCAAAGCAGCAGACTGAACAGAATGAAACCACGACACAGCCCCAAAGACGGGAGGGTTAAGTGCTGTCTCACGGTTTCAGGGGTAATTGCTGCTGCTGTCAGCACTGGAGAGGGGTGGAGGTGGGCACAGGGGAGGCTAGTGAGGGGTTGCAGAATGGAGTGCCTGCCTAGGTGCCTCTAGTCCTTTCACTGGCCTTGACCTTACACCAAGTCAGCCAAACTAACTGATCTAGTCCTGGTTTTAGCCCATTACATGCTCAAAGACATTGTTCTTATTTTCTTAGGGAAAGATAATAGGAAGATCCATTCATGTCATGGGGCTATTCCCAGACTGGATTGGGAAGCTGCAACAGTATTAGCATCATGTGACACAAGCAGCAGGTAGAGAGTAAAAGGCAGCTGGTTTGCAAGGTTTTGGAGATGCCAGACTCGAGAGCCAGAAAGAAGCAGAGCCAGCCAGTAGTATCTTTAGATCAGTCTTTGGGATTAGCAACAAGGGAGGCAAGCCATAGTGACATTTCCATATATCATGTTCACATGACAGCAGGACCCTCTGCCTTTAAATTGGCTATGAAGGACATTACAAGAACTGCTAAGGGCCGCCTTTAGCATCATTCATCCAATTAATTTATACAAGATGGGACAGAATCTGCTTATAAACATTGAATGTCCAGTTCTTTAAGACTCTACATCCACAGAAACTTCTCCAACAGTGGATGTAGAGCAGAACTAAGGCATGTCACTTTACAGCATACAAAATAATGTTTTAAAATTCTAGGATCAGCCCAATAAGAGCCGATCGAGTCCGCAGACATGCCGACAATGGTTCTCTGGAGCATGAGCATAAGAAGAAGAAGAAATCTTCAAAGAACTCATCCTGGGAATCAGACACACATGGCAAGCCCTGTGCCAGGTCCCACAGTCCCCAGAGGGTATCAGAGGAGCTGGAGCCGAGAGCTGCCAGCGAAGATGCCCAGAACAGACACCAAGGCCTCTAGTAACAGGTCATGGACTCCTGAGGCCTGTCCCGTTGAAGACTCCCTCTCCTCACTAACACCGGACCATGTCACCCCGGTGTCTGCATCGAAGGCTGCAACTCCTGAGTGGGAAGCCAGGATGATGGCACTGGAACACAGTGTCACTGTCTTCCTTGCTTCACAGCAAGCATCGATACCTGGCCCTGTCAGTGCTTGCACCAAGGCCGCAGGGACCTTGATATCGAGGACTCCTCGGGCCACCAAAATTATCCTCGAGAGCCTTGAGCCGATCCTCGGCAAGGGTGTTAGTCCTGCTCCCATTCCTCGGGAGCGAGATCATCCCCGGCAAGCGCTTGTGGCGCTGGCCAAGCAGTCGCCATGGGTCATCGAAGACCCGATCCGAGCCCGACGCCTCAGGAGTCGTCCAGCCTCAAGTTGTCGACCAACTATTTGGACGGAGTCCGAGGATGAGGTTTCCCCGGAGACACGTAAGCACCGTGATCTCCCCACAGATCTGTCTCCCCCGGCATTGCGATGCCGCTCCCCACCCAAGGGCACATCATTCCTTGAGTTTGTCTGGGACATGGCAAAAGCCTTGTTTCTCACCATGGAGTCAGAGGAGGATCCTCGCATGGAGGAGCTGGAAATCCTCCAGCATGAAGCTCCATCTAAGGAGGCCCTAACAGTCCCCGCTCCCACCATCCTCAGGTGACTCATTCTTTGTATGTGGGAGACACCGACATCGGTGCCAACATATGTGCCTGCACTTTCTGATTGCTGTGGAGACGGGGCACAGAAGAGCCTGCAAGATTGCATGGGCTCAAAGACTCCAAAATGTGGCATAGGCAGGCATTATCATTGTTTTTTGTTTATTGCTGCATTGCTGCCACTGTGGCAGGCAACAAGGTATCCAAGTCATCCTGCTAGACCAGTCCACACAAGTGGGTTATGTTCCCCTGCCAGCAGATGTTGGAGACAGAGAAGTACCAAAGGCTTCTGGGAGTACGCCCTGGCATATATAGGTTTACCCCTAGGGGTCACCTTCAGTATTTCTTTGTCTCCAGTACAGCCTGCACCGGGAGCTGTCAGTACTCTCCTCACAAGGAGCAGCGTTTATTTTCCTTCTGCCAGTTTATTATTGTTGTACTTTTCTGGCAACAACACTGCACTGACAGGCTCTTAAGGAATGACGTTCACAGTGAGTGGACTGCCGGTCCATCCTCAAACATTGTGACTTAGGAACACCAGTGGGGTAGGCTCCCAGTCCATCGGCTTCGGAACGGCAGTAACGGCCCTCATCCAGCTTCATTGCAGCACTTCCTGCCAGTCGGATCATCTCAGAGTGCCCATTCCACTTGCAGCGGCCATTTTGTGAGCCGCATGGTGCATTTCACAGTCGGCGGTTCAGTGCATTTACAGCAGCTGAGAGCAGCGACACCTGATTTCTGCCTGGATGTTTGGGGAGTTTCTTTCTTTACAGCGCCTTCGAGATGTGATCGCAAATACTGGTACTTGGTGGACCAGCTTTGCACCGCATGCTCCGAGGACCCTTACCAGACTTCTCAAGCGGTCTGTACGAAAGCACTTGAAAGAGATCCTGGCCTCTCACTCCATCAGGAGGACGTTCCTCCCCCTCCTCTCCTATTGCCTCAGCAGCCATCTCAAGCATCACAGCTTGAGCTTCTTAATCAGCAGACTACCGCCTTTATGCAACTTTTCAAACAGGTCTGGGATTTTTGGAAGTCAGAGCAGAGCCTCAGTTTGTCTGGACCCGCAGTTCCTGTTTTTGCATCTCAACTGCCCAGAAAGCAAGGCCGCGATACCCCCTCTTCAAGAGGTCCCTGGACAAAGGTGGTGACTTGGGCCTCAGCTGGCTCTAATCCCCTGGAAGAGGGTGAATGCTTGCCCTCCAGTGGCTCTGGAGAGAATGGGTTGGACCGAAAAGATGGGGAATGGTCACCACAGGAAGACCCTACAGAAGATCTAGATCAGTCTCAAGATGTCTGCTTTTTCCGTAAAGAGGAGCTGTCTTTGCTCATCACTCAAGTGGTTGAGGCTTTATGTCTCTCAACAACCCCCACTCCACCGGTGCAGGCGGCGAGTCTGTCTCAGCCAGATCCCATCCTAATGGGCATTCGCAAACCATCTAAATCCTTTCGATGCCCTTTGGAACTCTAACAGATAGTTGCCCTGGAGTGGAGTACTCCGGATACCTCCTTACGCACCGCTGAGTGACGGAGTCGTCACTGCAGTTGGTCCCTGGATGACCTTGACAATTGGCTCCAGTATCCCAAGGTGGATGCTATTATCGCTGTGGTAGCAAAACATGCAACCATCCCAGTTGAGGGAGGAGCAGCTCTCTGCGATCAGCAAGACCATAAGATCGAAGGCTTGCTAAAGACGTATTTTTCTTCCTCCTCTTTAGCTCTTCAAGCATCTTCTTGCGGAGGGCTGGCGGCTCGGACCCTTCTCCACTGGATTCAGCTTCTTCCGGAGGACCCGGCAGCTGCCCGGCTGGAGTCGGTCGCAGCCTTCCTAGCAGATGTCTTCTATAATTTGCTCTGCCTAGTGGTCCATTCAGTGGCAGCGGTGGCAGTTGCATGACGGTAGCTCTGGCTGTGCTATTGGTCAGTAGATGTAACCTCCAAGGCTCATTTAGTCAGACTTCCCTTTAAGGGCAAGCTTCTTTTTGGAGAGGACCTTGAGAAGCTCGTAAAGGATCTAGGGGAGGTTACCCCACAACGGTTACCCCACAACGGTTACCAGAGGACAGGCCCAGGACTTCTAGTCGCCATTCTGGATTGGGCCACCTTCTGGCACTAGCTCCAGAACTCATTTCTGCGATGCCCACTGTTATCAACCTGGCAAGTCGGCCCAGCCAGGGGTCCTCCTGCCAGGCTAGGATCTAAGTCACAGCCCTTTTGAAACTGCTGTCAGAACAAGGACTCCTATTTGGCCTCGGGGAAGTTCTCTGGCCCAGATGGGCCTCTTGCTGATGGTCCTTTGGCCCACTCCGGAGTGCCACCGGTCGGCGGGCGACTATCCCTTTCTCCAGAGAATGGGCCAAAATCACTACAGACAGTGGGTGCTTGATGTTGTCCGCCATGGCTATGTTAGATTACACGGCTCCTATTCCAGACGCCTTTCTAGTCTCCTCTCATGGTTCAGCAGCCAAACGGACGGCAATAAGGGCAACTCTTCAATACCACCTACACTTTTGGGCCATTTTTCCAAAAAAGGATGGCTCCTTTTGCCCGATTCTCGATTTCAAGGGCATCAGTCGCTTCCTCCAGATTCCACATTTTTGGATGGAAACTCTCCACTCAGTTCAAGTTGTGCAGACCGGGGAGTTCCTGGCCACCTTTGACCTAGCCGAAGCTTACTTTCACATTCCCCTCCGACAAGACCATCAGCGTTTCCTACACTTTGCCGTTATGGGTGGAAATTACCAGTTCTGTGCGCTACCATTTGGCCTCTCCACAGCTCCGTGCACCTTTTCAAAAGTCATGGTGGTTGTGGCTGCCACACTTCTAAAACAAGGAGTTTGCATCCATCCCTATCTGTCAGAACCCTTCCAAATGTTTTCAGACCAGTTTTGGCTCTTCCTCTCGCAGGCTCGACCACAGGCCAGGGATTATCTTCAGGTTCTGGAGTCCATGGCGGCCACAAGCGAGACAGTACCATGAGTGCAAGCACACATGAGACCACTACAGCACACTCTTCTGTCTCAGTGGTCTCCCCTGATGCAGGACTTCAAGATTCGCCTAAAGCTCCCTCGAGCGGTGCGCCAGGGTCTGCAATGGTGGCTATCTCTGGCCCATCTCCTGCGGGGTATGCCATTAGATGCCCCGCACTAGCTTCTCCTCATGACCAACACAAGCCTATCTGGCTGGGCTGCTCACTGCCATGTAGGGCACGTGGTGCCCTCAGGAAACACGGTAGCCCATCAACCGTCTCGAAGCTCGGGCAGTCCGCCTAGCCTTGCGGCAGTTTCAACCTCTTCTGCAGGGCCAACCAGTTTGCATTCTTTGCAACAATGCAACAGTGGCTTACCTCAGCAGACAGAGAGGCACCAAATGTTGCGGCATGGCCAAGGAAATGTCTCTCGTCCTCCCTTGGGCGGAGGCCAACTTAAGGCTCTGTCAGCCCAGCACATAGCAGGAGTGGACAATGTTCAAGCGGACTTTCTCAGTCGGCAAGTGATTGATCCTGGCGAATGGGAATTCACCATCTGGTGTTCAACAAGATTGTGAGGAAGTGGAGTCAGCCTGGTCTCGACCTCATAGCCACAGCAGCCTTGTCAAAAGCACCTGCCTTTTTCACTCGCCAACAGGAACACGACTCAAGCAGACTGGATGCACTGGTCCATTCCCGATATCCTTTTTGCAAGACAGCTTTGATAAAGGGTTAGCTCTCAACTCCTCGTGAGTGTAGGTTGTGGCTCTCACTTGTTTCTGTGGTCCCATTGCTGGGCGCTCTATGGTTTCCCATGCAGATGTCAACCTTTCCTCAAGGGCATACACTCCTTACGCCCTTTGCTACCCACAGTGGTTCCCCCCTGGAATCTCTCCCTGGTGCTTCATAGTCTAATGCAGCCTCCGTTTGAGTTCCTCAAGAACATTACCCTTCACGATCTCTCCTTTTAAGGTGGCCTTTTTGGTGGTGATTACATTGGCCCGGAGGATCTCCAAACTCCAGGCTCTCTCGTGTCGTGTTCCTTATCTCACCTTCCAAGGAAGCAGTATCCTTACGGACTGTTCCCTCCTTTCTGCCTAAGGTTCTCTCATCCTTTCACCTTAATCAGGCTATTTCCTTGCCTTCCTTTCCCAAGAGTTGTGTGTCTGCGCCGATGCCAGCCTGTGAGCCGTGGATGTCCGTCAGTACTGCACTGTTATCTCCAAGTGACGGAGTCGGTCTGCAAGACAGACTGGCTTTTTGTCCTCTTTGTGGGACCCCGTCAGGGTATGGTAGCATCTAAAGCCACCATTGCTCAGTGGATCCAAAGGGCTATTGAATCTGCTTATATTGTGCATGGGCAGTCCGTGCCAGTGGGCCTCCAGGCTCACTCCATGCAGGCACAAGCCACCTCTTGGGTGGAACGGTCTCAGGTGGCCCCTCTGAACATATGTCAGGCAGCTACCTGATCCTTCTTGTCAACATTTGCCCATCATTACTACCTTGATCTGCAAACCCGCGACTCGGCCCGTTTTGGGGCTCTGGTACTTGCGGCAGCTGTCTCTTCCCTCCCGATGGCGGAGTAGCTTGGGTACTGCCCACTTGTATGGACTGGTCTAGGAGGATGACTTAGAAGGTGAAATTTCACTTACTGTTAATTTCCTTTCCTGGAAGCCTGCTAGACCAGTCCACGGCCCACCCTTGAACGTTTGGATCCGCTAGCAAACAAGAGCTTGATTCTGAACCATTTCTACAGCGGTTCCTTGCTGCACAAGTATATCACGCTTCCTGTTTACAGAGAATGTCAGCATGATGTGACTGTTTGCCACCTGTTTTCATGTACATATTTCGGTTCTGTTTTTTCTGTTGCATTGGCTTCCTTTGCTTTGTCAAGAAAATACTGAAGATGACCCCTGGGGGTAAACCTACATATGCCAGAGTGTACTCCCAGGAGCCTTTGGTACTTCTCTGTCTCCAACATCTGCTGGCAGGGGGACATAACCCACTTGTATGGAAAGGAAATTAATGGTAAGTGAAATTTCACCTTGAGGGGGAGGTTTTGGATGGAGGTGGTGAGGATGATATGGCAGTGATTGCAGTAGCAGCAGTGGGAGGAAGTGCTTGACTTGTAATTGGACAATGTACTGTCCAGTCATCTTGTAATCGGACACACAACCGCACTGCTCAGATGAAAACTAGGTTGACTGAGGGATTATAAAGAAAGGGATGGATAAAAAAAAGGATATCGTAATGCCTCTATCACTTCATAATGCAACCACACCTTGAGTATTGTGTGCAGTTTTAGTTGCCACCTCTTAAAAAGAAAAAAAAAGATATGGCGGAATTAGAAAAGGTACAGAAAAGGGTGACCAAAATGATAAAGGGTTTGGAAGAATACCCCTCTGAAGAAAGGCTTAAAATGTTAGGTCTCTTCAGCTTGGAGAAGAGATGGCTGAAGGGGGAGATATGATAGAGGTCTATAAAATGAGTGGAGTGGAATGAGTAAAGATGAATCGGTGGTTTACTTCAAAAAGTGCAAAGGTTAGGGGACACAGTATGAAGCTACTAAGTACTTCATATCCTGAGTTCTGAGGATGTGGACTTGCTAGTTGGGTCTGGATTATGGGATTTTAGGAAGATGTACCATAGCTCACAGTTATTTTCAGTGCAAGGGGGGACCTGAACTTTGGAATGCCCTACCAGTAGAATAACACAAGGAAACAGATTTTAAGACTTTAACGTTAATTTGAAAACTCGTTTATAGAAGCTTTTGGGGGGAATTATCAGATGTAACAGCATCAGTTTTAGTTTATTTTAATGTTATTTTTAGTGATTTATGTCTTGATGATATTGTTTATTGAACTGTACACCACTAAGGGCCTTTTGGCTATGTGGTATAAAAGTATAATGCAATAAATAAATATACACACACATTTAAAACCAATTGGAGAAAATATTTTTTCATTCAATATGTAATCCAGGGTTGACCAACTCCAGTCCTGGTGCACCACAATCCAGCCTGGTTTTCAGGATGTCCCTAATGGATATTCATTGAGGTATATTTGCACACAGTGGGAGGCAATGATGCAAATATACTTCATGAATATGCATTAGGGACATCCTGAACACTAGGCTGGATTGAGGTGCACCAGGACTGGAGTTGGTCATCCCTGGATTACATATTGAATGAAAAAATGTTTTCTCCAATTGGTTTTAAATGTGTGTATATTTATCTCCAGGAACAAGCAGGAATGTAGTCTTCACATATGGGTATCATCAGTACCGATGGAGTCTGCATGGGAACGCTCCCCAGCGTCCAATAGGAAAGCTTTTGGGAGCATCCCACTGTGCCTGCATCGCTGCCTTCCCGCCTTTCCAACTCTCTTTCTTCAGTTTTTCGTTTTCTGCGGAGCCGACAGGCAGCAAACTCTGTCACCGCAGAAAATCATCTTTTTGTGGTCGCGTCTGCCTTCACCATCGACGCCTATACCGGTACCAACCGTCTTTTCTTTATTTTCTTACTTCTTTTCCTTAGAAAAAAAAAGGAAGAATAACTTCTTTTTTGGAGAGTCTGTCCCCTCTAGGTGCCAGGTGCCATTTTGGGCACTAGGCCCTCTTTTCTTCCAAAATGGGGAAACCATCTAGTGGTTTCAAAAAATGTTCAAAGTGTAGCGGTACCATCTCTGCTACCGACACCCATGACTGGTGTCTTAAATGTTTAGGTCCTGACCATTTACCATCAGAGTGTCTCCTTTGTAGAAAGATGACCAAGAGAGGCCTGCAGAACAGAGCTGTGAAACTCAGCACGCTCTTTGCCTCGGATGCAATGTCTGTTGCATCAACGTCGTCCAGGGCTTCATCTTCCTCCCATGGATCTCAGGTAACCAAACCCAGGTCTTCCAAGACCGGCCAGTCCCCAGAGGGTAGATCTCCTTCTAAGCATCGAGATGCTACTAGCGTTGCCCTCGAGGAAAACACACTGGCTAAACAACCTTGGCGGGAGGTCCCGGCCTCCAAAGCATTAACAGGGTTCCAAGATGTTCCCGAAGCTTCCACCTCCGGAGAACTCTTGGTGCCATGTTCTGGTGTTGTGGCCTGCTCTGCTGGTACTGACATCCAGGCATCGGCGGGAGCCATGGATCAACGGATCCTGGCCATTGAGCACAGTATTGCAGCTTTATTAGCAGCCTCAGTACTGCTAAAATCGCTGCAATCTACGCAGTTGTCCGTACCGATATCGGTACCGAACATACCTGCATCGACCGATGCGCCCCTCCCCATGCTTCCTCCCATGCCGACACTGGAATTGGTCTCGGCATCGAGGCAGTCCGATGCTGACTTCGATCGATACTGTCAACAAGCAATAAGAGAGCATTCGGCCCGACAATACTTCAAATCCTCCGATTCCTATGACTCTGTCGGTACTGGGGTGGTTCTTCCGGAGGATCCCTCTCCTTCGCCACGTCGGATGTCTCCCCCGGAGGACATGTACTTTCAGGACTTCATACGTGATGTAGCAAGGGGACTCTTGATCACCGTGACCGCTGAGAAGGAACCGAGAGCTGAAGAGTTGGAAATTCTTCAGTATCCGGCAGCTCCTAAAGAAGCTGATAACCTTCCCATTCACCGAATTTTGCATGACCTCATGCTAAGGATGTGGGAAACACCCTTGATGGTGTCTCCACATTCTAGGAGACTCGATACAATTTACCGGGTACCACAATGTCCCGGTTTCCAAAAAACACAATTACCACACCATTCCATGATAGTGGAATCGGCAACGCATAGTATCAAGAGTGCTAAGACGCATTCATCAAATCCTCCAGGTCGTGAATCAAGAACACTCGATGTCTTTGGGCGTCAATGCTTTCAGTTTTCGATGCTCTCAGCTAGAATAAGCTCTTACATATTTTATATGGGTATGTTTCTTCGGGAAGTTACAAGAGATTTGGAACTTATGGCTCCACTTCTTCCCGATGACAAGAGGACTGACTTTCTCACTCTGGTCAAACATGCCCAAAATGTATCTAACTTCATGAACCTTTGATAGCAGAGGTTCTGCTAATGCATTCAAAGCAATCTCCATCGGTGCACGTCGCATTGCCTGGTTACAAGCATCTGATTTAGAACAATGGGTGCAAAACAAGCTGGGGAACATTCCTTGCACAGGAGAAAACCTCTTTGGCAAGGACTGGAAGGACAAAGCTAATCAGCTTGAGTCCGAAAACACCACCTTGAACAGATTATCAAGGACCACAGCAAACCCAACTAAGAAAAAGACAGTTAAGAAACCCTTTTTCAACAAGAAAAATAAATTCTACCCATCTTACACCCAGGCTGTCCACTGCCCAGTTCATGCTCCCCAAAAGGGGAAAAAGCAGCCCAGACAGCAAAGGAAGGTCCAAGTCCCCAGAGCTCAACCAGCTCAGTAGACACAGCCTTCTCAGGGGCTTTGACTCCTTCCTAGAGCACTTAGTCATCCTGCCCCTAAAGGGTCCAGAGCCTCTCACCATCCCAGGCAGACTCTATCATTTCGCCGAAAGATATCAACAGGTAACATCAGAGCACTGGATTCTCTCTATTGTAGCAGAGGGGTACAAACTCCTTTTTCACAGTATGCCCCCTCCCACCATCACAAGACACTTCAATTCTCGGGGCCCTTTCACCACCCTCTTGTGTCAATAGATCACCTCACTACTTGCTCAAGGAGCAATAGAAGAGGTACCCATATCCCAACAGGGCATGGGTTTCTACTCCCCCTACTTCCCCATTCCAAAGACGACAGGGGGATACAGACCCATACTGGATCTCAGAGAGTTGAACCAATACCTGTTCCGAGAAAAATTCAAGATGATCTCCCTCTGAACACTCCTTCCATACATTCAGAGTCAGGATTGGCTATGTTCTCTACATCTAAAGGATGCATATACACATATTCTCATCCATTCTGATCACAGGTGGTTTCTTTGATTCCTCTTTCAAGGAAGACATTACCAGTACAGGGTTTTACCCTTTGGACTGGCTTCCACCCCAAGAGTCTTCACAAAATTCATGGCAGTAGTAGCAGCATTCCTGAGACCTCTGGGGGTATTCGTCTTCCCCTACTTAGACTTGTTCATTCGAGCATCAACAGCTCCAGAAGCCAGCTCCGCGCTCTCCTGCACAATGCAAATTCTGCAGTATCTGGGACTGGTCATAAACCACCCAAAATCTCATCTCACCCCTTCTCAACCTCTAGAGTTCAAAGAGGCTCTTCTCGACACAAGTCAGTCAAAGGCTTTCCTGCCACAACCATGTTGTCTTTGAATACTTCAACTGGCCTCGCAAGCAGGTATGAAAACTTTTCTAACTGCTCGAGAAATGCTTCAGCTGCTGGGGCATATGGCATCTACTGTCCATGTGGTTCCTGATGCTCACCTACACATGCAAGCAGCCTGGTGGACCCTAGCCTCTCAGTGGACATAGGCATCGGGTCGCCTGGGGGACAAAATCAAAAACTCTACACGCCTCATTTTGTCCCTACAGTGGTGGCAATCGCTGAAAAACCTTCTCGTAGGGTCTTCTTTCCAGCAGCCACTACACCAAGCCACCTTGACGACATATGCGTCGAAGTTAGGTTGGGGGCTCACTCGGACAATCTCTCCACTCAGGGTCTCTGGCCGAGCAGGAGGCTTGTCTTCACATAAACCTCCTGGAGCTCAGAGCCAACTTCAGAACCATCTGAGCTACAAGACGGTTCTTGTCCAGACCGACAATCAGGTAGCCATGTTCTTAGTGAACAAGCAGGGTGGGACGGGTTCTCAGGCGCTGTGCAACGAAGCTCTACGCCTCTGGACCTTCGCCAGAGATCTTCAAATCCACCTACTAGTGGTGTATCTTCCAGGCACACAAAATTTCTTGGTAGACAGACTCAGTCGAGTACTGCTGCCACACGAGTGGTCTCTTCATCCAGAGCAAATTGCTCGACTCTTTCAGATCTGGGGAACTCCAGATATAGATCTCTTTGCAAGTCCTCAGAATGCCAAACTTACCCGGTTCTCTGTTCCAGAATTCCAGCTCAGAACTGTCAGGCAAGGGATGCTCCATTGGGGTCAGGACTTCCTCTGTGCCTACCCACCCATTCCCCTCATTCCCAAAACTATGTTCAAGCTTCAGAGAGATAGGGGCCATATGATCCTCATAGCCCCATGCTGGCCACGACAGACGTGGTATCCACTGCTTCTACGTCTCTCTCAAGCCAAGCCTCTGGAGTTGGGATGTGCTCCAAATCTTCTATCCCAGGAGAACGGGACGCTGTTGCACCCAAATCCTCAGTCTACATCTCAGAGCGTGGCTACTGAGAGCCCAGAATTCCAGGATATCATGGGATTTGAATCTTGTCCTTGGGCAGCTTATGAAACCGCCCTTTGAAGCCCTAGCCACTACATCTCTGAAGTTTCTTTCTTGGAAGGTAATCTTCCTAATTGCCCTCACTTCTTCTGCAAGACGCATCAGTGAGCTACAAACTTTAGTGGCTGATCCTCCTTATACAAGATCCACCATGATAAAGTAGTCCTTAGGACTCACCCACACTTTATGCCAAAGGTGGTTTCACCTTTTCATTTAAACCAGTCGGTTTACCTTCCTGTATTCTTCCCTAGGCCTTACGCCTCTAATGCAGAAAGGAATCTTTATACTCTGGATTGTAAAAGAGCTTTAGCTTTTTACCTTCAGAGAACTAAGCAACATAGAAAAGCTTCTCAGCTTTTTGTTGCCTTTGACTCCAGTTTCCAAGTGAACTTTGTCTAAATGGATTGCAGATTGCATATCTTTTGCCTATGAGAGCAAGGGTCTTTCTCTTGAAGGACATGTCACAGCTCACAATGTGAGAGCAATGGCAGCCTCTATGGCTAACCTTCGCTCAGTGTCCATTGATGACATCTGTACAGCAGCACCTTGGGCTTCGGTACACACCTTTGCAGCCCACTACTGCTTAGACAAGGACTCCCATCAGGATGCCTCGTTTAGCCAGGCTGTTCGCCAGCATCTTTCAGACTTCGAACAACTCCTACCCGCCGTCCCAGGGTTCGATGCCATAGATACATGGGAAGAAGTATGACCCATCTCAACCTGGTTTTCGCAGCTTCTGGGGTCATCTCCGTGGCATCTTTCAGCTGGGGAGTCCCCATATGTGAAGACTACATTCCTGCTTGTTCCTGGAGATAGCGTGGTTACTCACCTGTAAGCAGGAATTGAGTCTTCACAACCCACCCATCTCCCCTAGGAGTTGTATTTCTCTCTCTCTCTCTTTTTCATTCCTTCTCTCATTTGCGTCAGCTATAAACTCAACTGAAAAGGGAGAGTTCGAAAGGCGGGAACGCAGCGACGCAAGTGCAGTGGGATGCTCCCAAAATCTTTCCTATTGGACGTGCAGGCTCTGTCGGTACCAACGATACTGTCACAAGCACAACGCCATAACCACTAGTCTTCTAGTTGTTGAGGGTGTGGTGGTTGAGAACCTTCTTCTATCAGCTGTAACATTTATGCTTTAAGTAGAAGGACTGTAGTCATGTTAAACCAAGGGGTAAGGCTTATGACAGAAAAATAATTTATTTTGAACACAATAGAACAGATCAGGTTCCTGGTACCATTTACAGAATTTTAAATTATAGGATTTTTGCTTAAGGTTCAGCAGGTTGGTGGCAAAACAAACAGAACTCGATATTGGCTTTTAAAGTCCTCTTCAGCTTTAGAAGCTAGCCTTTTCACATATAACCAGATGCCACTTTTCTTATTGTCCTTTTTCAATCAGAGCAATAGAAAAACAAACTTTACTACTTCTATGGCAAAATTATCTTCACTCAGCCATAATTCTCTCTAGGCTGCACTTCCAGGTGAAGAACCAAACTTAGGTTATGAAATAAGCATTCACAGTGTCCTCAAGACTCTTATAGCAGGCTTCTCTTATAAACAGGAGCAAAGCACAAACACTTCTAACAGCTAATTAACTTTCTCTCCATTGTAGAGTTTCAACACAGCTGACACAGAAGCATGAATCACAGCCTTACTTCATTAGCTTATGCTGCAGTAAATTCCTCCTTTCAAAACACACAGGAATTTACTTTCTTACTGTTTAGCTCTGAGGATACTTCAGCAAGAGGAACAGTTCATTCCAGGCTGGCCTTTCTTCAGACACTTTAAGTCTAGAGCTTGGCATAAAGAACAATCCATCAACATATCTTCTTCTGCCCCTAGCTCTAACCCTGCTTCACCCAATTGCATAGGTTCTAACTCACCCAGTTGATGAGAGTGCCCTGTTGACAACCTCTCTGGTGGCCTGAAAGCTTCTCTCCTTCCTGGCTCCCACCTTTGTTGCAAACGTGATTCAGGGAAATAACCTCTCTCAGCAATGGGTAGCTCAGCCTGTCTCCAGAAGTTAGCACTTGCTCTGGCTTCTCCAACATTCCATCGTCCTTGCTGCTCTGAAGTCTGTCCTCTGCAATCACTCCTCCTCCAGCTCCTACTCCTACTGCTCTCTCCATAGTTTAACCACAGTTTATACTCACTGGTATCCAACCCCACCTCTTTCTCTCCCAGGTGTTTGTAATCCCCCTGCCTTCTGACATCAGGATAATCAGTGCAATTATTAGAGTGAGGGTTTTTGTCCTCGTGCTTGCAATCTATCTTTCTTACACTGTCAAGCATTTCCTGGAACTTGTTCCAGCTGGTTTTTTTCTGCCTTTGAACTGTGGCTCTGGCCTTTTGACCCTGCACACCTAACAGAGGCCCCTTGATTAAGGTGAATTCCTTATGCTGTTCATCTCCCCCATGCTCAAAATGGTTGACTTTGCCACTTACCCCCCTGCTTAAGATATTACTGGCTGTTGGAGGAGATTGGGGTTCCTCCAAATAGTCTGTAATTCGGGATAAGGCATCTGCATTCTGATGAATTCTACCCGCTCGATGCTCCACTTTGAAGTCAAACGCTTGCAGAGCCATGTACCACCTAGTTAATCTTGCATTGTGGCTTTTCATTTGCTGCAGCCACTTCAAGGGTGAATGGTCTGTAACGAGCAAGAACTTCCTCCCTGTAAGGTAGAATCTGAGCGCGTCCACTGCCCACTTAATGGCAAGACATTCCTTCTCAATGGTGGAATAGTTGCGCTCCGCCGGTGATAATTTTTTACTCAGGAACATTACTGGGTGTTCCTCTCCGTTGCACGTCTGAGAAAGGACCGCGCTTAAACCTGCCTCTGGAGCATCAGTTTGCACTATGAAAGGTTGTGCAAAGTCCACTCCAGACAATACTGGAGCTGTGCAAAGCCTCTCTTTTAATAGGTTGAAGTTCCGCTCAGCTTCTGGGGTCCAATTGAGGTGGTTCGGACAATTTTTCCTCAACATGTCCGTGAATAGGGAGCTCTCCTCTGCAAAGCGAGGTAGGAATCTCCTATAGTATCCTACCATGCCCAGAAAACTTCTCAGGTGTTTCTTGGTTATTGGCCTGGGGAAATTCCTAACACTATCAACCTTGTTGATTAAGGGCTTGACCTTTCCTCTTCCTATCATGTGCCCTAGGTATTTGACCTCTCTTGGCAAAAGCACATTTACTAGGGTTCAATGTGAGGCCCGCCTGCCTCATTGACTGTAGGACAGCTTCAATTCTTGAAAGGTGCTCTTCCCAGGTGCGGCTGTAGATTACGATGTCATCCATATATGCAGCAGCATAATCTTGGTGCGGGCAGAAGACTTGATCTACTAGCCTCTGGCAAGTCGCGGCGGCACCATGGAGTCCGAAGGGCATTCTTTTAAATTGAAACAACCCTATTGGGGTGCTGAAGGCAGTTTTTGGGCGAGATTCCCTGGTCAGGGGAATCTGCCAATAGCCTTTTGTCATGTCCAATGTGGTCAAGAATTGGGCTTGCCCCAAACGATCTAGTAGCTCTTCTATCCTGGGCATTGGGTATGCATCAAACACCGAGATGGCATTTACTTGTCTGAAGTCAATGCAGAATCGTAAAGTACCATCTGGCTTTGGCACAAGCACTATTGGACTGCACCACGGGCTTCTTGACTCCTTGATGACTCCCATTTCTACCATTTCACGTACCTGTTCAATTACTTCTTGTTAGTCTCTGGTAACCTGTATGGCCGCTGGCGAATCACCTTCCCTGGTGGTGTTATAACTTCATGGGCAACCAATCGGGTTTCGCCAGGGACTGGCGTCAGGACATCTGGAAACCGCTGTAACAAATTGGCCAACTGGCCTCTGGATCAAGGACAAATCTTCACCCACCTGTGGCTCCTGATGTTTTTCCCATTCTGTTACCTGTGGACCCAACTTTAAAAGAATGCCCTTCGGACTCCATGGTGCTGCCGCGACTTGCCAGAGGCTAATAGATCAAGTCTTGCGTCCGCACCAAGATTATGCTGCTGCATATATGGATGACATCGTAATCTACAGCCGCACCTGGGAAGAGCACCTTTCAAGAATTGAAGCTGTCCTACAGTCAATGAGGCAGGTGGGCCTCACATTGAACCCAACTTTGGGTCCACAGGTAACAGAATGGGAAAAACATCAGGAGCCACAGGTGGGTGAAGAGTTGTCCTTGATCCAGAGGAAGGAGTTGGCCAATTTGTTACAGCGGTTTCCAGATGTCCTGATGCCAGTCCCTGGCGAAACGCGTTTGGTTGCCCATGAAGTTATAACAACACCAGGGAAGGTGATTCGCCAGCGGCCATACAGGTTACCAGAGACTAAGAAACAAGAAGTAATTGAATAGGTACATGAAATGGTAGAAATGGGAGTCATCGAGGAGTCAAGAAGCCCGTGGTTCCACCTCAGCTTCCTCCCTTCCTTCTTCCAAGGTAGCTGTCAGGCCTTCCATTTTGGCTCGTCCGGTGGATCCAAACCCGCAGGCACCTCGTTCTGTGGGCGTCAACATAGGGACCTCTTCTAGTGGGGGAAACCCCACCCTCTCACACAGAAGCTGGGCAATCCGGTCTCCGACCTGCACATGGAAGTTTTCTTTATCAAAATTAAACAAGACTTTTACAGTTCCTCTATAGTCAGGATCAATCACTCCTGCACCTACATCCAGGAAATGTTTTAAAGCTAGGCCTGAGCGAGGGGCTATTTGCCCATAACAGCCAATGGGTATCTCAAGTTGTAGGCCGGTGTCAATGAGAGCCTTGCCATGTCTGGGCACTACTTCATTGACCACGCTACACAAATCGTATCCCGCGGCTTGCGGGGACGCTCTCCTAGGACTTGTAGCTTTTTCAGAAACTTTACAATATCGCAATACAAACTTCTGTTTATTCTGGAGATCTCCTCCCGGGGGGTTTTCAATCTGTTTTCTGGAATTCCCAAACAAAGGGCCAGGGACCACTGTTACCATTCCCCCTGCCTGTTGCCCAAGGCCTTTCTAACCCTTTCTTGAATTGGGGCCATTCCCTTCCTAGAACTAGGTCATGGGGAAGCTTTGGTACCACAGCCACAGGAATGCTCTTCTGTACCCCTAATCCCCTTATCTCCAGTGTATGCACGGGGTAACAAGAAGCAGCCCCGTGGATGCAACGGATCTGAACATGACCTTCAGGCCTCCTCTGACCATTTTTTGCTTGAGCCCCAATGGCCTGCCAAAGTCTCTGAGATGTCATACTTTGGTCAGCACCAGAATCAAGTAAAGCATTGGTAGGGATCCCCTGTATATTCACACTCAGAAGAAATCCCTCTCCCAGAGGTTTCACACTTGTACCAACCAATCCAGTACGAGCCTTACATGCTCTCTGTAAGTGTCCTAATTCTCCACAATGAAAGCATTTCTTTTCGGACCACTTCTCTTTCTGAGCAAGCATATAAGTTTTCACACAGCCTGTTTTATTTCCTTGTTTCATTTCTGATATACCAAAACTGGCTTCAGCCTTCACCTTAGGAGCACCACCTCCTGGCTGACGCGCTAACTCAGCTTCTATGTAGCGTTCAGTCACCAGAGTTGCCTCCTCTGTGGTTTGGCAGTTTTGTTGGATCAGAAATGATTGGATTTCTCTTGGCACTGCTGCCATAAACTGCTCTAATACAATCATATCTAGAATCATATCTATATCTTTCTCTCCTGGGGTTATTTATTTATTTATTTATTTTATTTATTTACAGTTCTTATATACCGTGCTCTTTGGTATCAGTGCGATTTACAAATAACACAAGTTTCGCATCAGAACAAAAGATCTTTTGCTTACATCATAACAGGGATTGCAACATGGGACTGTAACAAGGGTAACTATATACAAATCCACAACCGAGGAGGTTGTAAAAACTATTTACAGATTAAATTGTATATTGTTTATGGAATCATGATGCATGAAGCTTGTAATCTATGCCTGAGGGCGGGTCTGTTATGTATATCAGTAAGAGTTAAGTTAAGGGTTAGGCCCCATATCCTTTGGCTTAATGCCTTTGGAGTCTCTCCAGCTTTAAGAGCTGTGGCTCTGAACATTCGATGATAGACACTTTTAGTCAATCCCAAACGATCTCTAATAGCCATTTTTATAGTCTCATAGTCCAGGGCTTGGGCAGTTGGAATAGCCCTGTATGCAGCCAGTGCTTCCCCTGTTAAAGAGGTCGCTAAACGCACTGCCCACTGGCTAGCTGGCCATCTCATAGCTTGCGCTACCCTTTCAAATGATTCTAGAAAGTCATCAATATCATCCTCTGATGAAAGTTTGCCAAAATTAAAGACCCCACTTGTGGGTGGGCCTACCAGACTGTCCATTGGAAGTGATGATGGACCTGCTGGTACCAGCTCTCCTCCACTTTCCTGCCTTTGTGAAGCAACCAGGGCAGCCACTAAGTCCAAGACAGGTTTCTGCTGCTCCCTGATAGCTGCAGCTGCACTCTCTTGGGCTTGCTGTGCCAATTCTTGCTGGCACTGGAACTGCACTGCCATCCACTGAAATAATTCTTTAGACTCCATCTTCAAGGATTTCCTGAAAGAAAACCAGAAGAAACCAAGGGCGGCACCACTCAACAGCCTCCTTGTCCCTTTTGACTCAAAAGCATTGACTTTTCCCTTTTACTTTTATCCTGAGCCAACCCCACCTGAGTACGCTTTACCTGACTCAGGTGTTGATTCCTGCTTTTAAAGGGTGTCTTTATGAAGATACAATCTGGATTGCTCTGCCATCTGCTGACTCCAGCCGTGAACTCCACGTGAGGTTTTTCAACAGCCATCCGTGCTGTGTACACCTTCTGCAGCCGTCCGTGCTGTGTACACCTTCCGCAGCCATCCGTGCTGTGTACCACTTTCAACAGCACTTGTTGCAATATCCTTTTGTAAATCCTGAATGGCACAATCCGAACAACTACGCCACTGTCACAAGCACAGTGCCATAACCACTAGTCTTCTAGTTGTTGAGGGCGTGGTGGTTGAGAACCTTCTTCTATCAGCTGTAACATTTATGCTTTAAGTAGAAGGATTGTAGTCGTGTTAAACCAAGGGTAAGGCTTATGACAGAAAAATAATTTATTTTGAACACAATAGAACAGATCAGGTTCCTGGTACCATTTACAGAATTTTAAATTATAGGATTTTTGCTTAAGGTTCAGCAGGTTGGTGGCAAAACAAACAGAACTCAATATTGGCTTTTAAAGTCCTCTTCAGCTTTAGAAGCTAGCCTTTTCACATATAACCAGATGCCACTTTTCTTATTGTCCTTTGTAAATCAGAGCAATAGAAAAACAAACTTTACTTCTTCTATGGCAAAATTATCTTCACTTAGCCATAATTCTCTCTGGGCTGCACTTCCAGGTGAAGAACCAAACTTAGGTTATGAAATAAGCATTCACAGTGTCCTCAAGACTCTTATAGCAGGCTTCTCTTATAAACAGGAGCAAAGCACAAACACTTCTAACAGCTAATTAACTTTCTCTCCGTTGTAGAGTTTCAACACAGCTGACACAGAAGCATGAATCACAGCCTTACTTCATTAGCTTATGCTGCAGTAAATTCCTCCTTTCAAAACACACAGGAATTTAGTTTCTCACTGTTTAGCTCTGAGGATACTTCGGCAAGAGGAACAGTTCATTCCAGACTGGCCTTTCTTCAGACACTTTAAGTCTAGAGCTTGGCATAAAGAACAATCCATCAACATATCTTCTTCTGCCCCTAGCTCTGCCCCTGCTTCACCCAATTGCATAGTTTCTAACTCACCCAGTTGATGAGAGTGCCCTACTGACAACCTCTCTGGTGGCCTGAAAGCTTCTCTCCTTCCTGGCTCCCACCTTTGTTGCAAATAGCGGCTCTATTAGCGATGAACGCTGCTGCCCGTATCCTAAGTGGGATTCCTGCGAGCGATCACATATCCCCCATATTAAGAGAGCTACTCTGGCTCCCAGTAAGCTGTAGGATAACTTACAAAGCCCTTCTTATGTCATTCAAAGCCTTAAATGACATATCACCCTCATCAATCTCAGCTCTTCTTTCCCACATTCCCAGCAACAGACCTAAGCGAGCACTCGCCGACAATATGCTAATCATCCCAAAAATAACCATAAAATGGGCACAATCAACAAACAAACGTGCCTTCGTGTCCTATGCCCCCAGGGCCTGGAACAATCTGCCACCCCATATCAGAGCAATCAAAAACCTCATGCAGTTTAGAAAAGCCATCAAACACCACCTGTTCCTCATACACTATTCTCAACACAACTACCCCACCACACCTCCCTCCCCTCCACCTAACATCTCAACTTGAACTTCACAATCCACAAGGTGCAACTGTCAGGTTACGCAAAACAGCCTCAGACAGATTACACCCTGTTGTCCTACACTTGCTCTCAGCAATTGCATAACCCTAGAAACAATGGAAAGATTAACATGGTAACTTGTAATTTGTACATAGTTTTATATGCAAACTGTTCATATGTATATTGTACATAGTTTCCCTCAGTTCACTCCAAGTTGTTTTCCCCTGTTCTATGTAAACTCTGATTGCCTTCGCTGTCATTGAGCCACTTTGTTATTTGTAAACCGCACTGATGGAAAAGAGCGCGGTATAAAAGAAATGTTAAATAAATAAACGTGATTCAGGGAAATCACTGCTCTCAGCAATGGGTAGCTCAGCCTGTCTCCAGAAGTTAGCACCTGCTCTGGCTTCTCCAGCATTCCATCGTCCTTGCTGCTCTGAAGTCTGTCCTCTGCAATCACTCCTCCTCCAGCTCCTACTCCTACTGCTCTCTCCATAGTTTTACCACGGTTTATTCTCACTGGTATCCAACCCCACCTCTTTCTCTCCCAGGTGTTTGTAATCCCCCTGCCTTCTGACATCAGGATAATCAGTGCAATTATTGAGGGTTTTTGTCCTCGTGCTTGCAATCTATCCTCCTTACACTATCAAGCATTTCCTGGAACTTGTTCCAGCTGGGATTTTTCTGCCTTTGAACTGTGGCTCTGGCCTTTGGACCCTGCACACCTAACAGAGGCCCCTTGATTAAGGTGAATTCCTTATGCTGTTCACCTCCCCCATTCTCAAAATGGTTGACTTTGCCACAATGCCCATATGTGAAGACTCAATCCTGCTGTTCCCGGTGAGTAATCACGGTATATCTCCAGGAACAAGCAGGAATGTAGTCTTCACATATGGATGACTTTGGTGCCAACGAATCCCGCGCGGGAACACTCCCCAGTGTCCAATAGGAAGGCTTTTGGGAGCATCCCACTGTGCCTGCGTTGCTTCCTTCCCAACTCTCCCTCTTCAGTTCTTCGTTTTCCGCAGAACCAGCAGGAAGCAAATCCTGTCACCACAGAATATGTGTTCATTTTATTTCTTTTGTTTTTTGTGGTTTGAGTCTGCCTTCCCATCAATGCCGGAACCGACTAAGTCTGTTCTTTTCTTTCTTTCTTTCTTATTCCTGTAAAAAAAGAACTTTCTTGGGCTCATCAACACCATTTTAGGCCTTAAGCCTACCATTTGTCTACTGACATAATGGAAAAAACAGCTAGTGGTTTTAAGAAATGTTCTAAGTGTGGCGGTACCATTTCGGCTAACGACACCAACAACTGGTGTCTCAAATGTCTTGGACCCGACCATCAGAGTGTCCTTTGTATAGGAAGATGACAAAGAGAGGCCTGCAGAATCGAGCTGCAAAGTTAGGCACACTCTTTGCCTCAGACACAGTGACTTTAGTATCGACATCATCGAGGGCATCGTCTTCCTCTCATGGATCTCAGGTATCAAAACAAGTCTTCTTTGAAGACACGCCATTTCCCCAAGGGTAGATCTCTTTCGAAGCATCGAGATGCCTTGAGCATTGCCCTAAAGGTGGATCAGCCAGCCAAACAACCCCAGCAGGAGGACCTTTTCTCCAAAGCCATTGAGGGGGTCCCAGAATGCTCTCCAGGCCTCCACCTCTGGAGAGCTCCTGTGCCATGCTCTGAGACTGTAGCCCGTATGTCCAGTACCGAAACCCAAGCATCGGCGTGCTCTATGGATCAACATATCTTGGCTATCAAACACAGCTTAGCGGCTCTACTAGCGGTGTCTGTCCTGATCAAATCCATACCAGCAGTACCGATGCAGACCGCATTGGGATTTGTACTGCTCGATCCACTACCATCCATGCCTGCCCTCAAATCCATCCCTGGTACCGGATCAGTACCGAGCCTTAGCGGAACATGGACATCGTTCACGCTGATACTTTGAATCTTCTGATTCCGATTCATCCGATGATGAATCAGTCGATACCTGAAGACTTCAGAGTATACTGAGGGATCCATCTCCCTCTCTAGAATGGCGCATGTCCTCTCCTGAGGATATGTCTTTTCAAATATTTATTCAGGACCTATCCAGAGGCCTGTCCATAATGGTAACATCCGAGAAAGAGCCTAGAGCAGAGGAATTGGAGATCCTCCAATACCCTATGGCTCCTAAGGAGGCGGCCACTCTTCCAGTTCATCTCATCCTCCAGGATCTCATGCTCTGGATGTGGGAGACACCTCTTACCAAATCTCCGCCTACTCAACGATTCAATACCATGTATCAAGTACCGGAGTCTCCCGGTTTCCAAAAGAGACATTTGCCACATCACTCAATGGTAGTGGAATCGGCAGTGCATCAAATAAAAAGTTCAAAGACACATTCTTCTAACCCTCCTGGTAGAGAATCGAGGACTCTCGATGCTTTCAGGCGTCGATGCTTTCACCCAGAATAAGTTCATACATACTCTATATGGGCATGTTCCTCAAGGAGGTTACTAGAGATCTTGAATCAATGTCTCCTCTTCTCCCTGATAAGAGAGCTATTTCACCTTGGTCAAACATGCCCAAAACGTATCAAAGTTTGTAAATAGGACAACTTTTGACTGCTTTGAATGCACCAGTAGAGCCACCTCAATCTGCATTGGAGCACAGGATTGCTTGGCTTCAAGCATCAAATCTTGAACAATGGGTTCAGGATAAATTGGGTAATATTCCTTGCCCAGATGAGAATATTTTTGTCAAGGATTGGCAGGATAAAGCTTCTCTGTTAGAATCTGAGAATACTACCTAAATAGGCTTTCTAGAACCACTGCCACTCCAGCTAAGAAAAAAAAGCAGATGCAAAGAAAACTATTCAATAAGAAAAAGAAGTTTTACCCTTCTTTACACCCCTGCTTCACAATACCAACCTCAGGGTGCTCAGAAGAGGCAACAACCTGCCATACAGAAAAAGAAGCCGCAGGCTCAATCTGCTCCAGATTTTTTACTTTTTCCTAGAGAACATAGCCACTCTGCCTCTGGAGACACCCCCCCCCCCACACACACACACACACACACATTGCCAGCAGACTCTGTCACTATGCCCGCAGGTGGCATCTAATCACTTTAGAGCACTGGACTCTGACCATAGTGACAGAAGGGTACAGACTTCACCTGGAAACTCTGCCCCCTCCACATTAGTAGGGGAATATCCTTCTTAGCCGCCTCTTACTGCTCTTTTGCTACAAGAGGTGACTTCTCTTCTATCAGAAGGTGCCATAGAGGAGGTCCCAACATCTCAACAGGGACTGGGTTTCTATTCTCTGTACTTTCTCATACCAAAGAAAACCGGAGGATACAGACCTATTCTGGATCTCAGAAACCTGAACAAGTTTCTCGTCCACGAGAAGTTCAAGATAGTCTCTCTAGGGACCCTCCTACCCTATCTTCAGAATCAAGACTGGCTCTGTACTCTAAATCTAAAGGAAGTGTATACACATATCCTCATTCATCCAGAACACAGGAAATATCTACGCTTCATGTTTCAGGGAAAACATTATCTATAGAAGGTCCTGCCATTTGGACTCGCCTCTGCCCCAAGAGTCTTCACAAAATGCATGGCGGTTGTGGCCGCATTCTAAGATCTCTAGGGATATTTGTCTTCCCTTTCTTAGACGACTGACTCATAAAGGTAGACACTTCCCAAGAGGTCCACCTGTCTTTCTCCAGTACCATGCAGGTACTTCAACATTTGGGATTTGGGATAAATTTTCCAAAATCCCATCTCACTCCTACTCAGACACACGAGTTCATAGGAGCTCTCTTAAACACTCAACAGTCAAGGATGTTTCTACCTCAGCCCTGCTGTTCTCGTCTCACTCAGCTGGCGTCTCAGGTATGTGTCAGAAATCACCTAACTGCCCAAGAAATGCTGTAGCTTCTAAGTCATATGGCCTTAACAGTACACTACATGTAGTACCATATGCCCACCTGCATATGTGCACAGCCCAATGGGCTTTGGCCTCCCAATGGAAACAGCCCTTGGACCGTCTCACAGACAAAATTTGAGTGTCTGCCCATCTGGCCACATCTCTCCTATGGTGGTGTTCCCCAGAAAATCTCCTCGTCAGATCACCATTTCAGATGCCTCCACATCAATGTACCCTGATGGCGGATGCCTCCAAACTGCGGTGGGGAGCCTATGTAGGGATCGTCTCCACTCGAGGCCTCTGGACGGAAGAGGATTCCAAGCTCCAGATAAACTTACTGGAACTTCAGGCAATCTTCAACGCCCTCAAGGTCTTTCAGGGGCATCTAAGCTCCCAGAGGATCCTGGTCCAGACGAGCAATCAAGTAGCCATGTTCTGTGCAAACAAACAAGGAGGAACAGGATCTTGGCCTCTCTGCAAAGAGGCCCTCCATCTCTGGTCCTTTGCATTACTCATCAGATACACTTCTAAGCAGTATATATCCCAGGGAAGTAAAATGTTTTAGCAGATAGATCGAGTCAGATCCTCCTTCCCCACAAATGGTCTCTCCACACGGAGACAGCATCCTTCATTTTTCAGACCTGGGGGACTCCATGGATAGACCTGTTTGCCACTCCACAGAAAGCCAAACTTCCTCTCTTCTGCACCAGGACTCCCATGTCGGGCAGCCAGGTGGTGGATGCTTTTCACCTCCACTGGGGTCGAGAGTTCCTGTATGCTTTTCCTCCCATTCTCCTGATTCCCAAGATGCTTTTCAAGCTTCAGGCGGACAGGGGCTTCATGATACTCATAGCCCCGCATCGGCCACATCAACCGTGATTTCCTCTCCTACTACGTCTGTCTCAGACTCAACACCTAGATCTTGGATCTGCTCCAGATCTTCTCTCTCAGGAGGGTACGCTTCTCCATCCCAATCTGCAGTCTCTCCTCCTCACAGCATGGCTGCTGAAAGTATAGTATTACAGGATCTAAACCTTACTCAGGAAGTAAAAAAGATCCTCTTAACCATCCACCAGACATTCTTAAACTTTCAAGTGGCATAGATTTTCTGTCTAGTATTCCCAGAAGAACCTTAATCCCTTCTCAGCTCCAGTGGAGGCACTCCTCCACTTATCCTCATCCGGTCTCAAAACCAACTCGGTAAGAGTTCACCTGAGTGCAATTGCAGTCTCTCATCATCCCTTGGATGGACAGCCCATTTCCTCACAGCCGCTTGTGGCACGCTTCATGAGAGGCCTCTTGCTCCTCAAACCTCCCATCAGACCACCACTAGTGGCATGAGATCTCAGTGTTGTTCTGGGGCAACTTCTCAAGTCGCCCTTTGAATCTTTAGCCACTACCTCGCTAACAAGTTTCTAACATGGAAGATCCATCTTCCTTTTTGCCCTCACTTCAGCTAGACGCATTAGTGAACTTCAAGCTTTGGTGGCAGCCACACCTTACACACGGTTCCACCATGATAAGGTTATCCTAAGGACTCACCCCACTTTATGCCGAAGGTGGTGTCTCCTTTTCATTTGAATCAGTCAGTCCACCTTCCTGTCTTTTTTCCTAGACCACATTTGTCTAGGGCAGAGGCAACCCTCCATACCCTTGATTGCAAATGTGCCTTAGCATTCTATCTTCAAAGAACTGCAGAGCACCGTAAGGGTCTCAGTTCATCTCCTTTGATGTTAGTCAATTGGGGTTGCCAGTATCCAAACGGATACTGCTAAATGGATAGCAGGTTGCATCTTTTGTGCTTATGATAAAGCAGGGCACTCCCTTGAGTGTCATGTCACTGCCCATAATGTTCCTGCCATGGCTACCTCGATAGCAAATCTATGCTCTGTAGCCAATGACGAAATCTGCAAAGCAGCAACTTGGTCTTCAGTACGTACTTTTGCTGCTCATTACTGTCTGGATAAGGACTCTTGCCGGGATGCCATGTTTGGTCAAGCTGTCCTCCAGAATCTCTTTCAGATTTAAGGGCAACTCCTACTCTCCATCCCGGAACCTAACGATACCAGACGTCCATGAGGGATTCATGACCTCTTCAACTCTGCCCTGAGGCAAACCTACTGGTTCTGAGGTCATTCCCTCTGGCTTCTGGGAGCTAGAGAGTCCCATATGCATAGACTACATTCCTGCTTGTTCATGGAGATAGCATAGTTACTCACCTGTAACGAGTGATCTCTGGGAACAGCAGGAATTTAGTCTTCACAACCCACCCTCCTCCTCTAGGAGTTGTAGGTTTTCTTTTCTCTCTTTTTCTCTCAGCTACAAACTGAACTGAAGAGGGAGAGGTGGGAAGGCAGCAACGCAGGCGCAGTGAGATTCTCCCAAAAGTCTTCCTATTGGATGCTGGGGAGCATTCCCGCATGGGCTCATTCGGTTCTAATGTCACCCATATGTGAAGACTAAATTTCTGATGTTCCTGGAGATCACCTGTTACAGGTGATTAACTATGCTTTCTTGCAGCACCATCAGAGTTCTGTTGGTTGACTCTTCAGCATTTGTATGAAAACAGCAGTAAGAATCATACAGGTTCATGTTGAGTTGCCTTTTGTACCTCTTCTTGAGCACCTGAGTAAAAACTGTTGGTAATAACTGCCTTTACTAGAGGCACCAGGTTCCTTATGAGCAATTTGTTTACAACTTTGTCTCTATTTTGTCGGTATTGGATCAAATTCAGAATACTTTTCAGTAGAGTTCATTCTCATTAAGAGTGTTCATTTGGGCTGTCAGATTCCTTGATCTTTTTTTTTCCCCTGTTGGATAATTCACATAGAAACATTGAAGATGATGGCAGATAAAGATCACACAGCCTATGCAGTCTGCTCAACCATACCAACTACTAAGTTATACCCATTGTAGCGGGATGTAGTACAAATAAGTAGTAGTAGTGGTACCCATGACTGAATTTTTCAGAATTGCCATTGCATATCTAGCATTATCTCTTCAGTAACGTTTTGACTGCTATTTTTGGTTTACATACACATGTTTAGTGGTTTCTTTTATGAGGGTTTCTGTATGAGATCAACATCAGACTATCATCTGTATATAAAAGGCAATTCTTGTGTGTGCATTGTGTTTTTGCGTATGATACATGGAATTATTGTTAGTTCCAACGTGGAGATGTAGATAAGGAATAAAAAGATGTCACTGACAAAAGATCCAAATGTATATTGTGATAACAGTGAAGTATGATTTCTTGCTCCATCTTGTAAAAGTCAACAGCAAACAGCAAGAAGAGGATTCCTGTTCACTTTATTCTCATTTACAAAACTGACAATAATGGAGTGCTAAATAAACAATATAGAGGGATAAGTAGAAGGTTATAGAATTAGAAAGTGAATTTAGTTTTATAAATTTTCGTTAATTTGTTTTAATTTCTTTTGTGTACTTCTTTGTGGGAATAAAATTGACTTTCATAATACTTAAAGAAAAGTCTTTGTAGTTACAGGATGAGGAACGCAGACGACAGCAGCAGTTAGAAGAAATCTGTAAACGGGAAGCAGAAGACAGGGCAAGGCAAGAAGAAGAGCGCCACCGTCAAGAGGAGGAGCGAGCAAAGAGAGAAGCCGAAGACAAGGTGCTGGTTCTTTCAGTGTAATTCAAGTTCTGACCCCTTCCTTCTTGATGGCACATGATAAAGCTTCTCAGACTGACTGACCCTCCACTGCTACCATCACCACCACAAGTATTAAAGCACAGCCTCTTCAGGCTATCCAATTTCTGCACAGTGAAGCAAAGTCCCACTCGGGCTGCCTCTCGCCCTAAAGGATCTTGGCAGAACCATTGGGGTAGGAATCTATACTGCTTCCAGTGAAGTCACAACCTGAGGGATGGGTGGTTTTGGCAGCCCAGAAAGGCTTGTTTCACTGTCAGGTGGATGGAAATGAGAAGAGGCAATGCAGGGAGCATTGCAGTAGTCAGCAGGGGTAAGACATCCATATTGTCATCTACAAAATGTTGTATTTTAATGCAAGTTAATACACTAGGCATTTAATGCAGTGTTCTATTGAAGATAACATCCACTTATTTATTTAACATGTTTTTATATTCACTTTATAACTTTTAATGCTGTTTAGTACAGTGGTTCCTAGCCTGTGGTCTGTGAGACTATAACGGGGGGTCTGCAAGAAGCAGGAGGGGGGGAAATAATCTTCAAGCTGCTGTAGCTTATGCAAGCAAAACACAGAGGCAGAAATAGAGAGAGACTGGGGGAACTGGCTGGGGGAGATAGAGAGAGAAACTGGATAGGGGAGCAAGAGAGAGGACAGACAGAGAGAGACTGAGACATGGCTAAACAGAGAGGGAGACTCAAGGGGAGAGGAGAGAAAACTCTGCATTTGTTTCCAGAGGATGTAGTAAAAGCTGTTAGTGTAGCTGGATTGGATGAGTTCCTGGAGGAAAAGTTCATAAACCATTATTCCAAATACATCCTGCTAGACCAGTCCAGACTAGTGGGTTGTGTCCCCCTGCCAGCAGTTGGTGAGACAGAGAAAAATTCCTGAAGCTTTGTGACATCATCCTTGGTATAAAAGTCTATCCCCAAGGAGAGCTTCAATATTTTCTCTGTCTCAGCAGATGGTGGACTTCTCCTAGCTCCTGACGTTCTCTGAGAAGAGATTTGGTGTCAGTGTAGCTATCTTTGGCAGTTGTGCACACTGTGGTGCTCCTTTGCCAAGTTTTCCTTTCTTCACTTTTCAGAGCTGCCCCTGGTCAAGAGGACTAGTAGAGCACCTCTGAAGGGAAGTGCTCCTGCTCATGAAGAACAGTTGCAGCTTTCTATTCTGACTGTTCTATAAGCAAGACTTCTATCAGCTAAGTTGGCAGTCACCTTTTGTTATTTTTCTAACTCTTAAAGTTTGTTTAAAAAAAAAAAGTACCTTATTCAAGGATCCAGTTGCTGAGGAAGTTGTCGGGCAGCTTTTTCTTTTTCGGACCATTCCTTCTTCATCTGTTTTTTCCTCCTTCGAGAGCAGTGAGTGTTCTATTCTTTCGCAGTCCTCTTTTAAAGTAGCGTCCCAATCTGTCTTTTGGTGGTATTTTGTTGTTCTGACCGCGTGTGCCTCCTTTCTTTTTTCACTGTGCTCTGTTTTCTGCAGTTGCCTTTTTCCTGCTTTTCTTCACACAGTCGGTTGGTGGTTGCTTGCCGGCTCTGTTTTGCTGTTTCCTGCCATAATTTTTGTGCCGTGGCTGCCTTTCTTTCTTCAGAGTCTGATTTTTGGCTCCCCAGTTCTTCCTGTGACTTTTTCTTTTATCCTGTTGTGAAAATGCCTTCTTCCCTACAGTGCTGCTTGGGCTGTTGGAAGAAACGTAAGACTTTGACAGATAGTTTGTGTCGTCCTGTGGTTCTGATCAAGGGGGTCTTTCTGCATCTGTAGGCCCTGATTCTGGTAGCCCTTCCAGGTCTCTTGCTTTAGCTCCCTCTGGGATACCTCGGGGTGATGCTACATCTCAAGATACCCTTCCTCCAGTTTTGTTGCCTGAGTAGCCTGCTCACCCTCTACAACTCTCTATTCAGCCTATGCAGACTTCAGCTGATGACTCTGATATCTAGTTTATGCAGCTATTCCATAAAGCCTAGGATATGTGCACAGCTCGGAAACTTTGGCTACTCCAACTGCTGCTGATCATCTAGAAAGCGTGCCTGCCAAAGTTTGGCTGGCGCTGCTTTATTTAACAGGGTTTTTTTATACCGCTTTATCATTTCAATCAAAGTGGTTTACATTGTAACTTAAGCTTGGTAATGTACATTAAACAGGGACATTGATAACTTGGATTTTTTTTTGAGCAATGGAGGGTTAAGTGACTTGCCCAAGGAGTGCTAGTGGGAATTGAACCCTGGTCTCTTAGCTCCCAAGCCAGTGCTCTAACCATTAGCTACTCCTCCACTTCAGATCTGGCCAAGGAAACCTCCTCTCTTCCAGGGGATTGGCACCTTGCAGAGAAAGGTGACTGTCCTTCAGATGAACATCCTATCACTTCTGAGTCCAGCCAGGAAGAAGGAGAGCTCTCGCCATTGGAAGATGACCAGGAGCCTCGCGAAGACAGCCAGGATATCCGGTTATTTGGTAAGGAAGAGCTTCCTGCTCTCATTGCTCAAATTACAGAGGCTCTGTACCTCTGACTCTCAAGCGCAACAGCCTTCATATTCCTCTAAACCTCAGGCAGACCCCACCATCATGGGCATCAGGAAACCTCTAAGGCTTTTCCCTTTCCCCTGAAACTACAACAGATGGTCTCTTTAGAGATGGATTCTCTTGATGTGTCTCTACGCTCCACTCGTCGCTTGGGTCGTGTTTGCATTTGGTCTTCGGATGACCTTGACCTTGGTCACTAAACGCACAACTATTCCTGTGAAGGGTGGCACCTGCCCTCCATAACCAGATGGATTGCAAGGTGGCAGGCCTCTTAAAAACCACTTTCTCGTCATCAACCTTGGCATTGCAGGCCTCTGTTTGCGGAGGTCTCGCTGCACGCACTCTGCTCCAATGGCTTCAGTCACTTCCAGATGGTCTGGCTTTGCCTCATTTAGAGTCGGTCACTGCCTTTCTTGCAGGTGCCTTTTATGATCTGCTACTTTTATCTTCTTGGTCTGTGGCTGCTGCTATAGTGCCTTGGTGTTGGTTGTGGCTCTGTCATTGGAGTGCAGATGCTGCTTCCAAGTCCTATCTTGCCAAGCTTCTTTTCAAGGGCTGCCTTCTTTTTGGTGAGGATTTGCTAAAACTTGTGAAGGATTTGGGGGAAGTCATGCCTCAACATTTGCAGGAGGATAAGCCCAAATCCAATTTTCGTCATCCTGCCGCATCATCGTCTGGGTCCTCATCTTGTAGAGTCTGCTTCAGAGACGTTCATTGCTACCGGCTTGGCAAATCTGATGGTTCTTTGAATAGGGCTGGTTCCTAAGCCTCAGTCCTTTTGGGGTATCCATCGTGACCAGGACAATTTCTCCTCATCCAACAAGTTTTCCAGTTCTGCCAAATCTTCCTGTGGGCAGTTTCCAGGTCTATTCCGGGGTGCCTCCTTTGGAAGGATGCTTATAGTATTTTTCCTGTGAATGGACCCAGATAACATTGGACTGGTGGGTACTCAAGGTAGTAACATAGAGTTATGCTCTCAGCTTTGCTGAGTTTGCGCTGATTGTGGTCCTCATCTCTCCATGAGGTGCCAAGGCAGTGGCTGTACGCCTGACTTTCCACTGCCGCCTTCAGCTCAATGTGGTATTCCCAGTTCCTCCCTCAGAAAGAGGTTCTGGTCACTATTCCATTTACTTTGTCATTCCCAAAGAGGGCAGCTCCTTCTGTCCTATCCTGGACCTCAAGGGAGTAAAATGCTGTCTTCAGGTGCTGTGGTTCTGGATGGAAACCCTGGACCTGGCGGAAGCATCTTTTCGCATTCCAATTTTCTAAGATCATCAGCAGTATTTACGTTTCGCAGTCCTTGCTCAACATTATCAGTTTCATGTCCTGCCCTTTAGTCTTGCCACAGCTTCTTGCACTTTCTCAAAGGTGGCGATGATAGTGGCAGCTTCCCTACAGTACCAAGGTATTTGGGTTCATACTTATCAAGATGATTGGCTGATCAGAGCAACGAGTTTTGAGGAGGCTACTTCTGCAGTCTCTCAAGTCCTCTCCTTTCTGGACCATCCCGGCTGGGTGGTCAATTATGCCAAAAGCAATTTGTGCCCAGTTCAGTCTCTGGAATTCCTCTGTGCCCGCTTCGACACGAGAGTGGGTGGCGTCTTCCTTTCTTACGACAAATTCAAGAAACTCTATGTTCAGGTCTATGCCTTCCGGCACCTAGCAGCTCCCACTGCCTAGTGTTACTTGCAACTCCTTGACACCCTGGCTTCTGCTCTTGACGTAGTCCCTTGGGCCCGTGTTCACATGTGTCCACTTCAGTACTCTCTTCTGTCGCGCCGGTCCCCATCCACCCAGGACTATCAGATTTGTCTACCCCTTTCTTCAGTGGTTCGCCACAGTCTTCACTGGTAGCTTTTTCCTTAACACTTGTTGAAGGGCGTTCCCTTGGAAATTCCATGTTGGGTGGTAGTCACCACGGATGCAAGCCTTGCAGGTTGGGGAGTGCACTGCCAGGAACAGGCAGCGCAGGGATCTTGGTTCATTCAAGAAGCCTCTTGGACCATCAATTGCCTCGAAGCCTGGGCTGTTCATCTGGCTCTACTCTTCTTTCAATCCCACCTCCAGGGTCGAGCAGTCTGAGTACTTTCCGACAATTCCACCACTGTGACTATCTCAACAGACAGGGTGGGACCAAATGTCCCAGAGTGGCCCTGGAAATTAGTCTTCTATTTCCCTGGGCAGAATCCAACCACCTGGCTCTTTCTGTGCAGTACATTGCGGGAATGGAGGACATTCAAGCAATTTCCAAAGTCGTCATATCCTGAACCCCGGCGAGTGGGAGCTACCTCTGTGGGTATTTGCAAACATTGTGCATAAGTGGAGTCATCCGACTCTAGACCTAATGGTCACCTCTTCCAATGCTGAGATGTCAATCTTTTTCAGTCGTCGAAAGGAACTGAACTTTCATAGCCTAGCTATTCTGGTTCAGACCAGCTTCTCTACAGCTTTCCTCTTTGGCCGCTAATCAGCTGTGTACTCCATTGGATAGAGTCACACACCAGATGGGTAGTGCTGATGGCCCCGGATTGGTCTCAGCATCCATGGTATGCCGATCTTCTCTGCCTCCTGCAGGAGGTGCCCCTCACCCTCAGAGATGTCTTCTGTTTCAGCGGCTGATTCTCATGGACGACCCCCGCTCCTTACTCGCTTATGGTTTGGCTATTGAGTAGCGTCATTTGCTTCGCAAAGGTTATCACAAGTAGTGGCCACTCTTGTGGTGAGTAACCTTGATGGTCATCTACCTCATGTGCCTATGCTTGGATCTGGTGTCTTTTTTTTTTTTTCCTTCATGTTCTAAGAGATCCCTCTCCTCTGGGTGAGTTGATATTCCAGACATTCTTTCCTTCCTTCAGGATGGATTTGATAAGGGTCTCGCTCTTAATTCTTTAAAGGTGCATATTGCAGCCTTGACATGCTTTTGGGGGCATCGCTATGGGTGGTCTCTTGCTTCTCATGTAGGCGTTCCCTGTTTTCTGCAGGGCGTGCACTCCCTGAGGCCTCCCATTCGTCCAATCGTCCCTTCTTGGGATCTGTCCTTAGTGCTTCACCTGCTCACCCGTGCCCCATTTGAGCCTCTCCATAGAGCATCTCTTAAAGATTTGACTTTCAAAACTGTTTTTCTTAATAGCAGTCACTTCAGCACGGTGCCTTTCGGAGCTCCAGGCACTTTTTTGCTGGGATCCTTTTCTGTCTTTTTCCTCAGAGGGGGTTACCAGTTGAACAGTGCCCTCTTTTCAGCCTGAGGTCCTTTGGATTTTCATGTCAACCAATCGGTTATGCTTCCACCTTTTGGATGTTGGTATAGGGCAGTGATGGCTAACCTTTTTGAGCCCGAGTGCCCAAACTGCCGCACAAAACCAAAGAATTTCCTCAAAGTGCCAGCACGTCAATTAAAGCTCCATTTGCATAAGGTGCTTCATTTGCATAAATATTTGCATAATGTTACCATACACTAACTTTTAGTAAACATGCCTCTTAATGAGTATATGGATAAAGAAAGACTAAAAGGTTTCTACATTACTATAATCCAGTACCAACCGCCAGGCACATTAGGAACTACTACAAACGCTGCCCATTTAGAACCCATAGCAAACCCGCCGTATCCTAACAGCACTACCAGGACTCACAAAGCACCATACTCTACCTATCAAAAGGCAACACTGCAAATATTAAACCAATACATCTCAGAGAACAACAATACATGACCTACTGGGGAAAGAACAAGTGGCAATGTCAAATAGGAATTATATAAACAGAATACCTCAGCTCAGTTACACATGCAGAACAGACCATTACCAAACAAGGAATCACAATTTAGAAACAGGAAGACAATAACTAAACTGGGAACCCCAAAAGCCAAACTTGGAATATACAACAACACTGTAAAAATAAAACTATATATTAATTTCCTCTTGTACTAAACAAAGCGCAAAAATTAATGATGCACATTTCCCAGAGCTGACATATTCCAATTAATAAATTCAAAAAAAAGAGATATTTTTCTACCTTTTGTGCATTTTTTTTCAGTTGCAATTGTTCCAGCCACTTTCTTCTGGTTTCTTCGTGTCTTCTGCTAACTCTCCATCTGCTGTCCATTTGTCCTTTCTTCTGTCTTCTTGGGTTTTTTTTCCATTCTCTCTCTACATCTGCTTTAACATACTAATCTTTCTCCTTTTGCTCTTTCCTCATTCCTATTTCATCTACTCAAAATTTACCCCTCCATCCTCAATCCCCACTTACTCTCCCAATACCCGGCCAATTGTAGATTTTTTATCCCTCCCACACAAAATATTTTTCCCCTCTCCATTTTTACTCTCCCAGCACCATCCCATTCTAATCCTCCCCCAACACCAGCTCCCTTCTAGTTCCAGCCTCACCCAGCATCCATTCCCTTCTAGTCCCTGCATCAGCCCATTTCCAGTCCTAGCAGCCCCCCAACCCATTTCCAGTCCTAGCAACCCCCCCAACCCAATACCAGTCCTATCCCCCCCTCATCAACCCACTTCCAGTCCTAACCCCCCATCACCCCATTTTCAGTTTAAGCCCCCCCCCTATAACCCATTACCAGTCCTAACCCCCCATCAGCCCACTTCCAGTCCTAACCCCCCATCAGCCCACTTCCAGTCAGCCCCCCATAGCCCATTGCCAGTCCTAACCCCCCCATCAGCCCACAGTCCATTACCAGTCCTAACCCCATCAGCCCACCTCAAGTCCTAACCCCGCCCCATCAGCCCATTTCCTGTCCCAGCCCCCCATAGCCCATTACCAGTCCTAAACCCCCCCATAGCCCATTACCAGTCCTAACCCCATCAGACCACCTCCAGTGTTAACCCCCCATCAGCCCATTTCCAGTCCTAACCCCACCCAACAGCCCACCTCAAGTCCTAACCCCGCCCCGTCAGCAGTCCTAACCCCACAGCCCATTAGCAGTCCTAACCCCCCCTCTCTAGCCCATTAGCAGTCCTAACCCCCCCCATAGCCCATTACCAGTCCTAACCCCCCATCACCCCATTTCCAGACAGCCCCATCAGCCCACAGCCCATTAGCAGTCCTACCCCCCCAGCCCATTAGCAGTCCTAACCCCCCCTAGCCCATTAGCAGTCCTAACCCCCCCCCCCTAGCCCATTAGCAGTCCTAACCCCCCCCAGCCCATTAGCAGTCCTAACCCACCCCCCATGGCAAATTTAAAAAAAAAAAAAGCAGCTGGCTCTGGCTTCTGCCGCGGCAGCGGCAGAATGCAATGTCCCGTGGGGCCCCCTCCGCCCGCTAAGCCCCTCTGCAAGGGCTTTCAGATTCGCGAGGGAGAGCGTCTCCCTCGCGTCTCTGTTAAGCCCGCAGGGGCTAATGGGAAATTTCCCATCAGTCCCTCGCGTCTAAAGGGGCTGATGGGAAATTTCCCATTAGCCCCTGCGGGCTTAACAGAGACGCGAGGGAGACGCTGTCTCCCTCGCGAATCTGAAAGCCCTTGCAGAGGGGCTTAGCGGGCGGAGGGGGCCCCGCGGGACACTGCATGCTGCCGCGTCCGCGGCAGCAGCCAGAGCCCGCTTTTTCTTTTTCTGCGGACCTTCACGCGTGCCAGCTGCAAGGCCTTCGCGTGCCACAGCTGGCACGCGTGCCATAGGTTCGCCATCGCTGGTATAGGGCATTACGCCGTCATCTCAAACTCACTAATATGTTTCATCTCTCCTGTCTCCTTTTTGTTCTGGCTTCTGGTCCATGAAAAGGAACGGCTGCTTCCAAAGCAACCGTTACACACTTGATCAAGCAGACCATTGAGTCAGCTTATATTTTATTAAACAAACCTGTGCCCATCAGTCTTCGGGCACATTCTATTGCAGGCTCAAACTACAACCTGGGCAGAATGCTCATGGGTAGCTACGCTAGATATTTGCAGGATGGCCACCTGGTCCTCCCTCTCTACCTTTGCATGTCACTATCGCTTGGATGTCCAAGCTCAAGAAGCAGCTTGCTTCAGAGCCTCTGTCTTGACTGCAGCTGTTTCTTCCCACCCTGGAGTGGTTTAGCTATGGTACTCCCCACTTGTCTGGACTGATCTAGCAGGATTATTTGGAAGGAGGCATTTTACTTACCAATAATTTCCTTTCCTGGAATCCTGCTAGACCAGTCCCAGACCCGCCCCTCTAAACTGTTTAGTCCGTCGTCCAGCTAAGACATATTGGTGACATTGCTGTACCTCGCCATGTACATACTTCCTTGGCCTGCGGGTCCTATTTCACATTGTTCAATTTAGCTGCTTGTTATAAGAGTTATTCGTTTATGAACTCATTTTGGTCTGGTTTTCTGCTTCCTTTGCCGTTTGAATTCCTGCTGCTTGTTGTGGTTATACTAAAAGCTCCCCTTGGGGGATGGGTTTTTATACCAAGGGTGATGTCACAGAACTTCGGGAATTTTTCTCTTTCTCACTGTCTGCTAGCAAGGGGACATAACCCACTAGTCTGGACTGGTCTAGCAGGATTCCAGGAAAGGAAATTATCAGTAAGTAAAATGTCTCATTAGAGAACTGGGCACATCCACTTCTTACCTATAGCACAAGCAGTATGGAATCTGTATACCTTTTGGGAACCTGACAGGCACTTGTGACATGGATTGGCCACTGTTGGTTAACACGATACTGGGCTTGATGGACCCTTGGTCTGACCCAGTTTGGCATATCTTATGTTCTTATGAGAGACTGATGGATGCTGGTTAGGAGGGGGGAGGGGGTAAGAGAGACTGATGGGGAGAGGAAGGGAGAAGATGAGATAAAGAGGGCTAGTAGGGACAGGCTTGGTGCTGAGGGGAGAGCATCCAGAAAGAGTGGTGGGGATGAATATTAGGGTTCCTGAAATTTTTGGGATCTAAACCACCAAAAAGTTGGGAACCAGTGGTTTAATAAATTGGCCCCTTATGACTTGACTGGTAAGTACAGAACTCTATAGTACGGATTCTTTGTTTGTTAGTCATGCAATTATAAAATATTTGTTAAAACACCATTTTAATATAAATTGCAGTTCTGTATTTTAAAGATTTGATTTTTATCATTTTGCTTTGCTTTCTTGGCCCACAGAGGAGACAGGAAGAGGAATATTACAACCGCTTGGAAGCTGAAAGACGCAGACAGCATGAGGAGGCAGAGCGGAGACTGATGGAACCAGACGACCCTGGTCTGTACAGACCACCTCTCCCACGGGAATATGAGCTCCCGCTCCCACCCCCACCCCCTTCATCTAATGCTCCTCCACCCCCACCACAGCGACACACCTCTTATCTCAAAACACAAGTCCTCTCTCCTGATACCATTTACACTGCCAAGTTTGTTGCATACAATGAGGATGAGGAGGAAACAAACCAAGCAGGTCAGGATAATTACTCTGGCACAAGAAAATCTTACAGTGACCTTCTTCCGCCTGCCCTTAAGCCACGGCTTCTCACCTGCCAGGCTTGTCCAATCTCAGATGACATCTTTGTTTCCAGATCATTCCAGCTACCCTCAGTCAATGCCAACAGTACTTTTTACAAATTAGGCCAGGCCCCTCCCCTATCAAAAAATATTCTTCTCTGCTAGCAACTTAAAAGATTAGAGAGGAGAAAATAAAAATGGTAATTTTTATTCTACTGTATATGTGATTATACATTGCCCTTCCCTTTAGATTAGAATATAGCAAATCATGTATTTTTCTCCTGATCAGTTTTCTCAGCATCATGATCTAATATCAGCATTAATCCTAATGTTGAATTTTATGAAAATAAATGTGACTTTTAAGGGCCCTTTTACTAAAGCCCACTAAGCAATTAACATGTGTTTTAGTGTGTTGTAACTTCCACGATAACGATAAGAGTTACCATGCAGACATTACAGCAAGCAGCTGCTAATTCCTGCAGTAACTGCACATCGTGCAATGGGGCTGGGAACAGGCATGTGGGCATGCAGTGCACATTCCGTTAGCACAGGGGCAATTGCTGCGCACTGTCGAAATTGCAGTTAATGCGGCTGCACATGATATCTTTATTGGTGGCTTGAAGTGCACTGCGTTAATTGTTCCCCATGTTAAGCTATGTGTCTGGGCCATAACTGCCAGGGATATGCTGGCTAGGCTCCTGAGAGCTACTGCAGAGGCTTTGCCACGCATGTTAAGTGCAAATCCTTACCATCCTTTAATAAAAGGGCCCCCTTAAGTTTGTTTTTGTTTTACTTAGTTTTTGTAAACCTGATCAAAGTACTGTTGGTTTTGACTTTTTAATTCTATACTTTTAATTTTTCCTTCAGTTGAATGCCCATGCTGTACAGAATCACTTCTTCCTACAAGTTTCAGTTAATACAGGGGGGGTTGTGGCTTCTGTTTGCAAATTAGTTTGGGAAATGATCTCTCTTCACGGCATACTTGGCAAGAATTGGTCTAAGGAACTAATCTCTCTGGAATAAAATTCTGTATATGTGTAAATGGCTTTTATGTGAACATATCTGAAAATTCTGGAAATAACCATTTCCTGCAAGATCAGCTTCACACATTTTGGAAATCATTTTTCCTGCAAGATCAGCCTAGCCAGTGGGCTACATACAAACTCTTTTATAGTTAAGCATAATCTCTGATGGGCAGAATTTAGGCAAGTAAAGTGCTGTCCAGAGGGATAATTATTATTTTAAGGAGCTTAGAACATTTTCAGGATAATTCATTTGATTTTATTAGCTACTAAAACTTTGAATTCTCTCAAATATAAGACACTAATCAGCCTTGTGATGAAGGTGCTAACACAACTGAGACGGCATTTAAAATTGGATAAGAATGTTATGGCAAGATCAGGATGTACAAATGTCACACTTACTTGGCCATATCCAATGGAGAACGCATTCAAAAATGCAATCATGCTCAATAAATTGAAAGGAAGGAAGGAAAAAAGATCTCTTACTGTGTTGCTTTGGACTTTCCTCTTCTAGTTCTTCTATATTCTGCACCGTGATCGACTCTGTGAATGGTGGAGCTGCTTGGGGCAGGAAGTTCCAGATGATCTCTCAAACCATGTGATCAGTATGAACTTCATGCTCTGTACAGCTCTACCATTGAGCCGATTGCAATGCAGGAAGTGCTGCTGACCTCTGTGCAAATGCCCCTAAAAATCAGTGGGGGGGCTTCAAAGCCCCATGCTGATTTTTACCGTTGTCTGCCATCCAGTACATGCTATCGAGCCCACCTGGATATGCTTCCTGCTGCTTGCCTGCCTCATAGCTGGGCCTGGTCAGGTCATCTTTATCTTTATTTTTGCGCTTGATATACTGCCCAAGCAAAAGCGTCAGGGCAGTGTACAAAATCAAAGGCAAGCTACAAGCTGGAAAATTGAAAGGAACATCCTTGGTAGACAGGAAAGAGAAAGGAGAATAGATGGTTCTCCAGGACCAAGCAGGAAGTCAGTCCTCACATATGGGTGACGTCGGCGCCGACGGAGCCTTCCGGAGCAATTTTCCCCAGCTTTCAAAGAAAGCCTTTGGGAATTGCAGCGCGCATGCGCGGTCCCCTTCCCGCCCAAGGGTGCCATCTTAGCCAGTCTTCTTTTTTCCGCGGAGCCCTACAGACGTGGTCTTCTTGTCCCCGCAGAAAAAGTTGATTTTTCGTCGTTTATTTCTCTTTTTTCTTCGGTTCGACGCCGGTCTCTTTCCTGCCCGGACTCGCGACGCCGTTGCGAGGAGTCCTCTGATTTTTCGGTTTTTCTGATTTTTCTTGTCAGTTTCGTTTTTCGGTTTTTCGCTGGCAGCCCGGTCCTTTGACCTTGCAGGGGCCCTTTTTCCCCCGATGGCTGCCAGTGGTTTCAAAAGGTGTGTTCAGTGTGACAGAAATATGTCACTCACTGACACACACGATAATTGCCTCCGCTGCCTTGGCCCAGATCACGAGGAACTGATCTGTGGGGCCTGCAGCAAAATGTCCTCCAAAGCTTTACGGAGTCGGCGGCATCAGCGGGAAAGAATCTTCGCAGATCCCTCCCGTACCCGGACCTCGTCGGAGGCCTCGGCGTCCAGAGGCTCCAGCTCTGAGCATCGCCGGAGTTCCTCCGACAGAGGTTCTCCCTCCGGGGATCATCAGCGGAAGGCGAAACCCGCGAGGGCGGCGTTGGTGGACGCTCCTGGTTCCGCGAGGGCCAGGTCGCATAGCCCCGATAGCCGTCCCGGGTCTTTGGAGAAGGAACGTCTCCCGAAGCGACCTCGTTTGGAATCGGAGTTGCCTGCTCGGGTAAGTCCTGTAGTCCTCCTGGACTCGCCTCCGAGGGGTCCGACGTTGGGTCCGACGCCGTTGGGGCCCGAGTCGGGGGCTGCTGGGTCACCTGAGGTCGGACTAAGGTTGACGGCCTTGGAGAGCAGACTATCTGCCTTCATGGACCAGCAGCGGGCACTGATCGCTAGCCTCGCTGGCGCCTCTGCCCCGACCGCCGGGACGTCGACGTCTAAGTCGACCCCGGAGACCGAGCCGATCCTCGAGTCCATGCGGGCTCGAGTCGATCCTCGGTCGAGGTCACCCTCGGCCTCCCGTTCGGGACCGAGGTCGTCGACGCCGACTCCCTCGGCGTCGGGGCGGCCGACGCCTCCGCCCGCCCGAGCCGACCCCACCGATTCCTCCTCGGAGTCGGCCTGGGAGTCTGAAGTGGAAGAGTCACCTGATTCTTTTCGGACTCGGTGTGTCCCCTCGGACTCCCCTGAGTCCGAACCTCGGAAACAGTCCCCCCCTGGAGGATGCCCGGTTCTCGGACTTCGTCAGGGATATGGCCAAGGCTTTGGCCTTCCCTGCGGATCCCGAGGAGGAGCCTCGAGCCGAAGAGCTCGACGCCCTTCAGTACGACTCTCCCGCCAGGGAGCACTTTACTGTACCGGTTCCTCCCATGCTGGAGCGACTACTCTTCCGCATGTGGGAGAGTCCGGCATCGTCGCCGGTATTAAGCAAGCGGGTCGATTCCATCTATCGAGTCCGCAAGAGCCCTGGCTTCCAAAAAGCACAGCTACCGCACCATTCCATGGTGGTGGAATCGGCCATGCATAGGCTTAAGAGCCAGAAGATGCACTCCTCGGTGCCTCCTGGCAGGGAGGCCCGCAACCTGGATGGCCTCGGTAAGAAGTGTTTCCAGGGCTCTATGCTTGCTTGTCGGGTCCAGACCTACCAGCTCTACATGGGCATGTACCTTAGAGACCTGGCTAAAGAGATAGCCGGATTCTCTGCTGGGCTGTCCGAGGAACCTTTGCGGAGGTTCCTAGCCTTGTCCACTGGTATTCGGGAATGCTCCAAATTCATTTCTCGAGCAGCCTATGATGGCTTTGAAGCATCGGCTCGAGTGGCCGCAGCCGGCATCGGTGCCCGCCGACAGGCTTGGCTTCAGTCGTCTGACCTTGAACCCTGGGTGCAGGACAAGTTGGTCGATGTCCCCTGCCGAGGTGAGAACCTCTTTGGCAAGCCCATGGCTGAGAAGGCTGCACAAATCGAGACGGAGACTCTCACCAGAACTAGGCTCTCTAGGAAGACCTCTGCCCCTTCCCAGAAGAAGAAGGGCTCGGGAAAGAAGTCCTTTTACCCGAGAAAGGCAGCTGCCTATAAACACTACCCTCAATATCAGGCCTCCGCAGCTCCCCAACAGGGTCAGCAGGCCAAGGGACGGGGTAACGGGTCCCGTAGGCAGCAAGCCCCCAAGCCTGCACCACCGGCCCCTGCTCAGCAGGGTGGGGGTTTTTGACTTCATCGGCATAGCCTCTCCCCCTCAGCTGGTTCCTCCCAGCACAGGAGGCCGGCTGGTCCACTTTGCCCACAGGTGGTCCAACATCACATCAGATGCCTGGGTGCTTCATGTTGTGAGAGAAGGCTATCTTCTCCACTTCCACCGGGTCCCTCCCTCCTATTTCCCGGGAGAGCCTCCACGACTCCCTCTGCACAGGGACTTACTCCTTCAGGAGTTAGCAAGTCTTCTTCAGGAACAGGCTGTGGAACCGGTGCCCCACCACCTGAGGGGTCAAGGCTTCTATTCCAGGTATTTCCTAATACCAAAAAGAACGGGAGGCCTCAGACCCATCCTGGACTTGCGCAACCTCAACAAGTTCCTCGTGAGGGAGAAGTTCAAGATGCTTACCCTTGGAATCCTTCTGCCCTACCTCCAGCAGGGAGATTGGCTATGCTCTTGGATCTAAAGGATGCCTACACGCACATCCTCATCCACCCAAGCCACCGCCAATACCTAAGGTTTGTGGTGGCAGGAAATCATTACCAGTACAGAGTACTGCCCTTTGGCCTATCCTCCGCACCACGAGTCTTCACAAAATGTCTCGCGGTGGTGGCGGCTTATCTCCGGCTTCACGGCCTCTGTCTTTCCGTACCTAGACGACTGGCTCATCAGAGCATCGTCCTCTCCAGAAGTCACAAAAGCCACACACCGCACTGTGACTCTTCTTCAGTACTTGGGCTTTGTCATAAACTTCGCAAAGTCCACTTTGCTCCCCTCGCAAGATCTCGAGTTCATCGGCGCAAGATTGCACACTCTTCAGGCGCGAGCTTTCCTGCCTCTCGACAGGGCTCAACGGCTCATGGACCTAGCCGGCCATTTTCGCAGCCAGTCCCTGGTCTCGGCCAGGCGCTTCCTGAGACTACTCGGCCATATGGCTTCCACCGTCCACGTGACCCCCAATGCCCGCCTGAATATGCGGCCTGCTCAGTGGTGCCTTCGCAAGCAGTGGCAACAGGCCACGGGCGGCCTAGCCGACTTAGTGCGGATCTCCGGCCCGCTGGCCTCTTCTCTACAATGGTGGCTTCATCGGCCGAACCTGATACTCGGAATGCCTTTTCAGTCTCCTCCGCCGGCTCAAGTGCTGACGACCGATGCTTCTCTCCTAGGATGGGGAGCGCATTGCCAAGGGGCATGTACTCAAGGTCTCTGGACCACGTGGGAGTCTGCGCAGCAGATCAACTTCCTGGAGCTCAGAGCGATCCGTCTGGCTCTCAAGGCTTTCTCCCACCTGACTTCTCACCGGTCCGTCCTTGTCCAGACGGACAATCAAGTTGCCATGTTCTACGTGAACAAACAGGGGGGCACGGGCTCCTTCCTTCTCTGTCGAGAAGCACAGAGGCTCTGCTCTTGGGCCGTCAGCCACGGCATTCTTCTCAAGGCAGTTTATCTCCCAGGCCACGAAAATTGCCTGGCGGACAAACTCAGCAGAATCCTCCAGCCGCATGAGTGGCGGCTGGATCCCTTGGTAGTTCAGAAACTTTTTCTGAAGTGGGGCCTCCCCACGATGGATCTCTTTGCCAGTCCTCTCAACCGGCAACTTCCTCGCTTCTGCTCTCGGCAGCCGCATCCCCTTCGAGTAGCGGCGGATGCTTTTCTGCTCTCATGGTCGAAAAGCCTTCTCTATGCCTTTCCTCCCATACCGCTAGTCTCTCGAACTCTTTTCAAGGTTCTCCGAGACAAAGCTTCCATGATCCTGATAGCTCCTCGGTGGCCCAGACAGCCGTGGTTTCCACTCCTGCTGCAACTAGCGGTGGAGGATCCGTTCCCTCTGGGGTTTCAACCAGATCTCCTAACACAGGATCAGGGGTCCCTACTACACCCCAACTTCAGATCTCTACATCTGATGGCCTGGCTGCTGAAAGGGTAGTCCTTGCTCCCCTTCTACTGCCGGCAGAGGTAGAAGAGGTCGTCCTAGCTTCCCGGCGACCTTCTACCCGCAAATGCTACGCCCTTAAATGGCGTCGCTTTTCCGCTTGGTGTGCCCAGCAGTCTCAGGATCCCTTCTCCTGCTCGGTGTCGGTGATCTTGCAGTACTTGCTCTACCTCTCTAATCTGGGACTTAAGTCCAACTCCGTCAAAGTTCACCTCAGTGCTCTTTCAGCACATCATGTGCCGGTGGACGGCAGACCTCTTTCCAGCGACCCTATCGTGGCAAGGTTTCTCCGAGGTCTCCTTCTACTTAAACCACCTCTGCGCCCGCCAGCACCTGACTGGGATCTGAATGTGGTTTTGCAGCGGATCACCTGTCCGCCTTTTGAACCTATGGCTACCTGTTCTCTCCGTTTTCTTTCTTGGAAAACCTTATTCCTGATAGCCCTCACTTCCGCTAGACGCGTAAGTGAGTTGCAGGCCCTCGTGTCTGATCCCCCTTACACTCGGTTCTACAAAAATAGGGTAGTCCTACGGACTCACCCTAAATTTCTTCCAAAAGTGGTCTCCCCTTTTCACATCAATCAGGCCACACTCCAGCCGAGCTGAAATGCATACCCTGCATACCCTGGACTGTAGAAGGGCATTGAACTTCTACCTTGACCGTACGCGGGAGCACCGTAAAGTTGCTCAGCTTTTTGTGTCTTTTGACCCCAATAAATTGGGGCTCCCTGTCTCCAAGCGTACTCTGTCCATCTGGGTTGCTGACTGTATCGCTTGGGCTTATGGGGCAGCCGGACTCTCGTTAGAAAGTCGAGTCACGGCTCATTGTGTTCGGGCGAAGGCTACGTCAGTGGCTTACCTCCGCTCTGTTCCATTGGCAGACATCTGCCGGGCCGCTACTTGGTCTTCGAGCCAGACGTTTGCGGTCCATTACTGCCTCGAGAGGGAGTCCCGCAGGGACAGTGCTTTCGGACAGGCAGTCCTCCGAAATCTCTTCGAGGTTTGAGCAACTCCTACCCTCCATCCCGGATGGGGGCTACCGGTGGGTAATAATTCAGTGAAGATTCCTTCCTTCTGTACTGCTGAGCTAGAGGGAGCTCATTTTTGTGCTTAGGGTCTCCGGTAGCCTTAAGCTTGGGAGTCCCATATGTGAGGACTGACTTCCTGCTTGGTCCTGGAGAAAGCGTAGTTACTCACCTGTAACAGGTGTTCTCCAGGAGCAGCAGGAATCAGTCCTCACAACCCTCCCTCCTCCCCTTGGAGTTGCAATCATCTGCTTTAGTTTTTTTGCAAATTTTTATGCTGTCTTTTAGCTATGTCATCTGACTGGCTAAGATGGCACCCTTGGGCGGGAAGGGGACCGCGCATGCACGCTGCAATTCCCAAAGGCTTTCTTTGAAAGCTGGGGAAAATTGCTCCGCGAGGGCTCCGTCGGCGCCGACGTCACCCATATGTGAGGACTGATTCCTGCTGCTCCTGGAGAACACCTGTTACAGGTGAGTAACTACACTGAAGGTATAGTTATGATGGATAGAGCTAGAGGAAACCCAGGCAGGCAGGAGAGGAGGGCAATCAGGAAGGAGAAAAGGGGAGGGCAAAGGCAAGATGGAATAAGTGGGTTGTGAGCATGGCTTTGAAACGGGGGAAAGACAGTTCAATATGGAGCGTGAGAGGTAATGAATTCCAGAGTGCGGGGCCCAGAAAAAAAATGCAGAATGATGGGTAAGCCCAAGATGTGCTTGCGTGGGGAGGGGAGGGAGAGACGGTTTACGTTGATGGACCAGAGTAGGCGAGGAGAGACATGGAGATGAATGAGATCTGCAAGATACTGAGAGGTACTGTTGTGAATAACCTTGTGAATAATGGTGAGTATTTTGTATGTGGACCGCACTATGTCTCCTTTCGGGAGCCAGTATAGATGTATGAGCAGAGGGGTAGCATTATCAAACCGGGAGGAATGCATAAGAAGGCAAGCTGCAGTGTGTTCTGGATAAGCTGTAATCAATGAAGCTGATATTGGGGGCAAACCTGCAAGGATGACATTACACTAATAGAGTCTGGACATAATGAGTGACAGTACAAGGCTTGTAAGAGATGGAGGGAGGAAAGATTTGATGGCATGAATTTGGCAGAGGGAAACAAAGGAGTGGTGGATGAGTGAGGAGCTGTGCTGGTGGAAGGTGAGGGAAGAGTCCAGAGTGATCCCAAGGTATCTGAGAGACGTTACAAGAGGTATCGGAGAAGCAGATAACTGAGGAACAAGTGGAGGGCAGGGGGCACCAAAAGTGAACCAAATGGCGGCAGATTTAAATGGGTTAATGTGCAGGTAATTGCCATTTAACCAGGAAGAAACGCGCACGAGAGGCGAGAGTCCAGTGGAGTGAGGTTAGGTGCAGAGGGGTTGGTGTGGAACAAGAGAATGATGTCATCGGCATAGTAGTAACCTGAGACACTGGACTTTGAGGGCAAGTGGAGTGAGGAAAATGTTGGAGAAGGGGGGCCAGCACAGAACCCAGGGGGACATGGTGGAGCAGACCTGAACTGAGAAAGTGTGAGCAGAGAGGAAAGAGCGAAACCAGTGATGTACAAGTCATGGAGATGAGTGAGAAGTGTGGAGTGATCAACCAAGTCAAAGGCAGAAGATAGATCCAGAGATACCACAAGAGAGAAGTTGCCCTTTTCGTGTGACTGATGAAGCTCGTTCAGAAAGGAAAGGAGGATGGTTTTGGTGCTATGCCAAATTCTAAATCCAGATTGGCGGGGGTTGAAGAGCAGAGGTTGGTATCAAGATGTGCTGAAAGTTGTGAGAAGACCAATTTTTCCAAGATTTTAGAAAGGAAAGGAAGATTAGAGACTGGGCAAAAATGTGCAAGAATGGAGGGGTCAAGAAATGGTTTCTTCAAAATGGGTCATGGGAAAGAGACCTGAGGATAAACTTGAGTTAACTATTTGAAGAATGAATGGGCAAAGGGTAAGAGTGGGCTCCAGTAGCCAGGAGGAAGGGATAGGATCCAGCAGGCAAGTCATTTTATGAAATGAGGCTTTAGTGAATTCAGCAGCCATAACTGGCTGGAAGGAATGCCAGGTATGTGGAAAGGCTGGGGAAGGAGAGGGGGGCAATACAGAAAAAGGTGTGGGGGGGGGAGAGTGGAGAGAGAGAGGAGGAGGAAAAGGTGAGACATAGAGACTGTATTTTCTTAGAGAAAAAAGCAGCCAGAAGAGTCTGATCTGGGGCTGATGGGGCAGGGGCTGGAGTGGAAGTCTGGGTTGATAGAGAGTGAAATACCTGGTAGAGCTGTCTGGGTGAGGTGATGATAAATCAGAATAGTATGATTGTTTAGCGGTGCGAATCATAGAGTGGTATTGATGCTGGCAAGAGTGGAAGCATGTGAGTGAGTCTAGAGAGGGATGGCTGCGCCAGGCCCACTCAGCAGGCTGGAGATGGGTGCGCTTCAGGTAGAGTCCCAGATGATACCAAGGATGATGGGTAGGTGGGCGGGAGGAGGAAATAAAGCATTGAGGGACTATTTGATCTAGGATAGAGGACAGTATCCACCTGGTCATTCACAAAGAGAGAGGAAGTTGGATGGAAAGAGTGTGTCAGCAGAGAGAAACTGTTGAAGTGTGGATGGTGTGATATGATGCTTGAGGCAAGTGTGTGGTGAAGGAGAGAAGCTAGTTAAGGATGATGAAGAGGGGAAAGGGAAGGTGAAAAATAGACAGTAATTGTCTGACCAAGGCCGCAGGAGGGTAGAGAGGATAGATGGTGTAAATGGAGAGCTGGCTGGCTGGCTGGCTAAGAATGAGGTCCAGGGTATGGGCTGCAGTATAAGTGGGGCAGGAGAGGTGCTGGTGTAAAGACAGATCCTCTAACAGAGTTAAAAGTACTGGTCCTGGAATGCGAGTCAGGATGTGTATTGAAGTCACCTAGGATCACCAGGTGGGGAGATATGAGAGAGACTTTGAAGAATGAGAATAAGAGTGCATCCCAGAGATCTGGGCGGAGAGAAGGTGGAGCGTAGAAGAGAAGAAAATGAATTGGGGAAGTACGCAAATGGAGTAGGAGGGACCCAGGGTATTGCAAAGGGGGATGAACCTCCGTGAAAGGAAGGGAGGAGCAGTAGAGGACCATCACGCCCCCTCCACTCCAGCCTTGGCAGGACGTAAGGAAGGCAGAGTACCCTGGGGGAAGGCAGTGATGCAGGAGGGCTTCCTCCCCTTCCTAGAGCCAGGTTTCAGTAAGGAGCAAGGTATCTAGCGAGTGCTGAAGTGTGAAGTCCTGGATAAGGTGCACTTTGGAGTGAAGCGAACGGCAGTTTAAAAGGGCTAAGGAGAGGACAATAGAAGTTGTAGAGCACTGCTTAGAAAATGAGGAAGGGGCGGGCAGACAGGGCAGAAGATTAGCCATATTGCAGCAAAAAAGACCAGGCAGGGCTAGCCAGGGTGAGTCAGAGTGTCGGCCCCAGAGAATGGAAATAGTGGCCCATGGTGCTAACCACACTACCATCCCGAAGCTACCACCCTGAGTGGTAGCACGGTTTGCACAATGGGTCACACCGGCCCTGAGACCACTTAGATTTTAATTTCTTTAGACCCCAGTAAACCTGGGACTGCCATAACCAATGTACTCTATCGATATGGCTGGCAGATTGCTCTTCTTTTATGCCCAAGCAGGATTGACCCTTAAAGGTCATGTCAAGACTCATAATGTGCAAGCTAAGGCTGCGTTTGAAGTCCATTTGAGGTACAGTAAGCTTCCATGGTGGAAATTTGCAGGGCTGCAGCATGGATTCAGCCCATACATTCACATCTCATTATTGTTTGGAAAGGGATCCCTAATGCAGTAGTAAGTTTAGACAAATGTCCTCAAGAATCTCTCTGAGATTTAGAATCCAATTTACTAATTTTCAGACTGCTTTCAAAAAAACATCTAATAAAACTGAAGAGGCTTGTCTCCAAAAACAAGTTTTGTCTCTTCTCGTTTGGAGCACTTTGCCAATGTATTTTTCACCTTTTGCTGTTTAAGGCAGCATGAAGCTAGGGAGTTCCATTTGAAAGAACTTGATATCATGTTTGTCCATGGAAAAAGCCAAGTATTTGTCTTACCAATTTATTTAAAGAACACACACACTCTTTTATTTGCTAATCTGATCCCTAGCAATAGAACAGCGAGATTGGTTGGTGGAGGAGTTAATGAGGATTATTCTTGCTGCTGTCACCCCAGAACTCCTTGGGATGAGTCAAGATGGAGGTGGGGGGGGGGGGGTGTTGGGACAAGCCTGCCACTTTACTTCAAGAAGAGTATAACGGGCTTTGAGAGGGGGCTGTGCCGTCAGGGAATTCAGGTCTCCCTGCAGAGGAGGGGTACTGGAGGGGGGGACCTCTAATTCTAGTCAGTTGGCCATTTAATTTTTTTTATACTGCCATGCAAGGGACACTTTTCACAGTTCTTGAGCTGTAGTTATTTTTCAATGAAAACAGGCCCACAAAGCATCTCATTAATGCCAAGTGCATAAAATATCACTAAAACGTTTACTATCGTGAAGTGCACTTTGTGAAATGACTGCCAAAGTTCACTTTGTGCAAAAAAGGCACAAAACCCCTGAACTTTGGAATTTTTTGCATGTTTCATGGCATTTTGTGGTAATTTTCACACACAGTGCTTTTTATATGAGGTCAATTCATGCTTCAGTGCGTAGGGTCCCGTCATCTGGTGATTGCAGTCATATTCCTCAGCCAGGGGCCATGCACCAGGGCTCTTTTCTGGCCTGTATGATCATAGGCTCTGAATACCGCCACTGTCACCCTTAAGCAATGACTGCAACTCCCAGTGACTGTAAACATCACCTTCACCTTTTCTGTTTCTAAGTAGCCAGCATACGACCAGTGTAGCTTTTAGCATTTTAGATTATGTTTAAGGAGCTGTTTTAAAAGTAATATTTTCCCTGAGAGATGTCACTTAAAATTTGATTAGCATCTGTCTCAAATGTACAAAGATATCTTTTGTATCTGGCGAGAACGTGCTTCGTACCTCAGACCCTTTGTTTAATAGTACAGGTTAAGTGAGCTGAAATCATTTCTGTATTTTAAAACAAACCTTACTACTTAGGTTTTTTTGTTTGAGCCCAATGCAAAACTGTGCTTTTATTTTTTTAATTTAAAAACAAATGCTTATCTTGCAGAGCAACAAACCATAGGCAACCCCAGAATGTTTTGGGGGGTTTTTATTACTAGTCAGACATTTAAAAAAAAAAATTCTTTCAATTAAAATGGAGTGAATAGTTGATAGCCATTTTGATAAACGCATACTCACTGCAAACATGATGCTTTAATGTCTAAACAGTCACTGATATTCCATAGTCTTAAGATTTAACCATGATGCCATTGATATCATAATTTGGCTCACTTCAGTATAAGCCCATTGAAATATTTTTATTTACTTTTTGGTTTGTTGCTATTGTGCATGAGCAAGTATGAAAAGTAAAATGTCACCTCATTGTATTCCTTTCATATGAGACTACACATCATTGATGGCACTATAAATAAATAAAACTGGGTTACATATTAGTATTTACAAAAGGTATTCAGAATGGAAACTATTTATACATGGACTGCACAATTATGCTGTTCTGCACAGTCCAAATAGAAGAATTTCAGCCCAGCAGCATTTCTGGAATAATTTCATCTATTTGTGTTTCAAATTGAAAAGCAGGATAAGTAACTGGTCAGAAAAATCTCATTTGGTTGACGGCCAGTCTAAATTTCCTTAGTTAAGTACAAAGCCATTTGCACAAAATGCAGGATTTCATTTCACTATCATATCTGATTTCTCTTTGATCTCCCCTGTATTATTGGATTTGATTGGAGCATTAACACTTGTGAATAGCACTTCTGCTAACTGCTACGCATCTGCTTTTTCCACTGGATAGTGTAATAGCTTGTAAGAAGAAATAGATTGTTCAGTTTCTTTCAATGTCAAAATGCATTAACTTGCAATTAGAATAGCATCAATTAATATTAATCAAATGTAAAATCAATAGGTGGCATGTAGGTGCTGAGTTTGGTGTGTTGTATATTATTTTGAATGTAAAAGATTTATTTGTACTTACATACAACTTGTTAAATGTAAAGTTGAAAAAAATAGGCGAGAAGTCAAGCATAATTTAAACCAATAACTTATGCATTCAAAGTTTATCTCTGTAATGAGACTTGAACACACAAATTAGACAGAGAACGGCTGAATTATCTGTACTGTATTTAGCCTGGTATCAAATCCCGACAATTTAAAACATACCTTTAGTTGTTTAGCAATTTATAAGTACCAATTAATTATTTTTATAATTTTTAATTTTTTTTTTCAGTTTTTGAGATAATTATGGGTCGGTTAAGCTCTGTTGTATTCTCACGTTGTCAAGCCCCTAATTAACATTTCTACAGCTAACAACATGAGGAATCTATTGCCATTCTTCATTGATCCGCACCCTCTTCAGGTCTTCCTTCATTATACTTCAGGTCACTGAATGGCCTCATGAATTAGGCTCCTGGTCAACTCCCATATGAACAGTATCTCTGTTTCCACCTATCCCAGAGTCTCTTCCAGATGGCTTCCATCTTCTCCTCCTTTCCTCAACATGTTGCCGTTAGTATGCTCAGATTAAACCAGTTCAGGCATTCTTGGTTGTTTCCAGAAGAGAGCAATCTATTCCCTTGCAGCTACAATACAGTATTTCAAGAACTTCCATCCCTTTACTTCTTTCCCCACTGAATAAAAATGTAACAAAAGTATTTTTGGATCACAAGGTAGGTGTTGCCCCCACAATATATTCCAATCTCCAGGAACAAGCAGGAATAAGTCCTCACATATGGGTACGTCGGAACCGACGGAGCCTGCGCGGGAAAGCTCCCCAGCTTCCTAGAATGGAAGCTTTTGGGACCTCCCACTGCACATGCGCGCTGCCTTCCCGCCTTCCTGAACAGCTCTCCTCAGTTTCTCTTTTTCCGCGGAGCCAGCAGGTCGTGTATCCTGTCACCGCTGAAGAAATTGTAGTTTTTTGTTTTGTTTCTTTAGACCGCGTACCTGCCTTCCCATACCGATACCGGTATCGCCGGTCTTCCTTTTTCTTTCTTGAAAAATTATTTTCTTTTTCTTTTATTATTTTTCAGCACTTGGTCACTTCAGTTAGGCCTTCAGGCCTACTTGAATTCTCCACATGGAGAAGCCAGCCCCTGGATTTAAGAAGTGTACCAAGTGTACTGCTGTAATATCAGTCACAGACACCCATGAATGGTGTCTTAAATGTTTGGGGCCTGACCACTCCATTCCGGACTGCCCTTCCTGCTCCCAAATGTCTAAGCGTGGGCTGCAGAACCGGGCCAACAAATTCCATGTGCTGTTTGCTTCAGAGAATCCAACATCACAGTCATCCAGGTCATCATCTCCGGATGGATCTCAGGTAACCAAACCTTCTGTGGGCAAGTCCTCAAAGGGCAAATCTCCTTCAAAGCATCGAGAGGCTCTTAGTTTTGAGGACCCTGCCCCAGCCAAACAGCCCCGGCGGGAAGCTCTGCCTTCCAAAACGCCAATTCAGGGGCTACAGGTTGACATCGATGGCACGGCCTCGACAGATCACCTGTTGGACTGCTCTGGGGTACCGGCCCATACCGGTACCGACATCCAGGCAGCCGTGGCGTCTATGGGCAATACTGTCCAATCCATGCAGCAGGCCGTCATGGCTTTCATTAAAGCTGCAACGCCATCGGTAACGCTTTCAGCGGTTCCGGGCCCGGTTCCGGTATCGTCCGCCATGCCGGAACCCAGGCCTTCCTCTTCTAAACGCAAATCGGTACCGTATGGGCTTTCGCTCCATACCGCTTCCATACCCGGTACGCCCGATGTCGATACCGATCGGTATGCGTATCGTGCGTTGGAGGAAACTAGAGAATACACCGATTCCTCTGAGGATTTTGGCTCCTCTGATGAGTCTGCAGAGCTCTCCCTTGACCTTCCTGAGGAACCTTCTTCTCCAAAAAGGAGAATGTCTCCTCCAGAGGATTTGTCCTTTCAGGACTTTATTTTAGAAATGGCTAAAGGCCTTTCTATCACTACCTCCTCTGAAAGGGAACCAAGGTCAAAAAGGTTGGATATTTTAGGATACTCTAAGTCTCCTAAAGAAGCAGTTACCCTGCCTATCCATGAAATCCTTCAGGAACAATTGATGGATTTCTGGGAGAACCCTTTAACTCTGTCTCCTTATTCCCGTAGGTTGGACACCATGTATCGGGTCCCTCCTTCTCCTGGTTTTCAGAAAACTCAATTGCCTCACCACTCCATTGTGGTAAAGTCTGCAATGAAAAAGATCAAGAGTACTAAAAGGCACTCTTCCACACCTCCAGGAAGGGAATGTAAGACACTGGACTCTTTTGGTAGGAAAATCTTCCAGGCTAGTATGCTTATAGCCAGGATTAATTCCTACAGCCTCTATATGGGCATGTTCCTAGGGGAACTTGCCAAGAAAGTGCGGCATTTTGCCCCCTTTATCCCTGAGGATAAACAGGAGGACTTCCTTTCTGTAGTGAAACAACTTTCAGATGTTTCTAAGTTCTCCAACAGAGCTGCCTTTGATTCCTTCGAGGGAGCCAGCAGAGCTTCTGGAATTGCTATTGCAGCCAGACGTCTGGCTTGGCTCCAGGCTTCTGATCTGGAACCCTGGGTTCTAGATGGCTTACGGAATCTGCCCTGTACAGGTGAGAACTTATTCGGTGCAGAGTGGCAAGTTAAAGCCACTCAAATGGACGCTGAAAATGCCACCTTAGAGAGACTTTCTAAGTCCACTTCTACTCCCACTAAGAAGAAGTCTTTCAAGAGGCCTTATTATAAGAAGGCCAGATATGCTTCCAATACTGGCCAGCAATCTTCTCAACCTCGTTTTGCGGCTAAACGTCAGCAAACGAAACAAGCAAGAGCAAAGCCTGCAGCAGCTACTGCAGCTCAACAGGCTCCACCCCCTCAGGGGTTTTGACTTGCCCCTAGAGATCTTGCCATTCCTGGTTCTGGACCAACCAGAACCTCTCACCATACCTGGAAGGTTAGCTCACTTTGCTCCCAGATGGGAACAAATCACAACAGAGCAATGGACCCTCTCTATCATCCGAGAGGGTTACAAACTTCATTTCTCCAACCTTCCTCCTCATCACATGGTGAGACCCTTCAATTCTCCATCTCCTCTCCTAGCCCTGTTGGATCGGGAGATCTCTTCTCTGCTTGCCCAAGGGGCCATAGAAGAGGTTCCTCTTCATCAACAAGGGTCAGGTTTCTACTCCCCCTATTTTCTCATTCCAAAGAAGACAGGGGGATTCAGACCAATCCTAGATCTGAGAGAATTGAACAAATTTCTGTACAAGGAGAAATTCAAAATGCTCTCTTTGGGCATTCTCCTTCCATACCTTCAGAGTCAGGACTGGCTTTGTTCTCTAGACCTGCAGGATGCGTATACACATCTACTCATCCATCCATCCCACAGAAAATATCTTCGCTTTCTGTTCAGGGGAAGTCATTACCAATACAGAGTACTTCCCTTCGGTCTCGCCTCTGCCCCAAGAGTCTTTACCAAATGCATGGCAGTCGTAGCCGCATTTCTCAGAAGCATGGGGATTTTCGTATTCCCATATCTGGACGACTGGCTCATTCGAGCTCCAACTCAGTCGCAGGCCCAGATTTCCCTAGACCGCACAAGGAGCCTTCTGCAGTATCTGGGACTGGTGGTAAACCTTCCCAAGTCTCAACTCAGCCCTACTCAGTCTCTAGAATTCATAGGGGCCCGGTTGGACACCACCACTGCAAGAGCCTACCTTCCACTGGTTCGGGGTCAGCGTCTGCTGAGCTTGGCCTCCCAAGCCCAGTCCAGTACTCACTTGACAGCCAGGGAAATGCTACGCCTCCTGGGCCATATGGCCTCCACAGTACATGTGGTGCCCTATGCTCGTCTTCATATGAGAGCAGCTCAATGGACCCTGGCCACCCAGTGGACTCAGGCGTCGGGAGCACTCTCAGACCAAATACAAACCTCAAACCGTCTGTCTTGGTCCCTCCATTGGTGGATATCCACCAAGAATCTGTTGTTGGGGGCTCCCTTTCAGCCCTTGCTACCCCAAGCAACCCTCACAACAGATGCCTCCCAGTTGGGGTGGGGAGCCCATCTGCTAACTCTCTCCACTCAGGGCACTTGGTCTCCACAGGAGGCCACCCTTCATATCAACCTCCTGGAACTGCGAGCAATTTACCTTGCCCTCAAGGTCTTCTATACCCTCCTTGCCAACCTGACTGTCCTGGTTCAGACAGACAATCAGGTGGCCATGTTTTACATAAACAAACAAGGAGGGACGGGCTCTCTGTCGCTTTGCAACGAAGCTCTCAGATTATGGGCCTTCGCCAGAGAGCACCAAATTCATCTGCTAGCAGTGTATCTTCCAGGAGTTCAAAACTCTCGAGCAGACAGGCTCAGTCGAGTTCTGCTGCCACACGAGTGGTCCCTACACGTGGACCAGATAAGCAGAATCTTTCAGGAATGGGGGACCCCGGACATAGACCTCTTTGCAAGTCCGTGGAATGCCAAACTTCCCCGGTTCTGTTCCAGAACTCCGTGTCAGGAAGCTCAGGCCACGGACGCCTTTCTCCTCCATTGGGGTCAGGCGTTCCTATATGCCTTTCCACCCATTCCGCTGATTCCCAAGACTCTGTTCAAACTCCAGAGAGATCACGGCTCTATGATCCTCATAGCTCCACGCTGGCCACGCCAAGTGTGGTTCCCTCTGCTTCTACAGCTCTCCCAGGGATCCTCCCTGGACTTAGGAGCTGCACCAGACCTTCTGTCTCAGGAGGAGGGGACTTTGTGGCACCCAAACCCCAAATCCCTACATCTCCGAGCTTGGTTACTGAAGGCTTAAGTCTTCAAGACTTTAATCTTTCTCAACCTGTGAAAGATATCCTTCATGCCTCTAGGAAACCTTCCACGAGGCGGTCTTATGCTTTCAAATGGAAACGTTTTTCCATTTGGTGTGCTCAGCAGGGCCTTGACCCTCTGGCACTTCCTTTGAATTCCCTCTTAGACTATCTCCTGCATCTTTCTAATGCAGGCCTTAAGACGAATTCTGTAAGAGTCCATTTAAGTGCTATTTCAGCATCCCTGAAACCTATAAATGGACAACCTATCTCCTCTCATCCTCTTGTTGCAAGATTCATGAGAGGCCTGACCCTCACTAAACCTCCCATCAGACCCCCCCCGGTCGCATGGGATTTGAATCTAGTGCTTGGTCAGCTTATGAAGCCACCTTTTGAGCCGTTATTTTCTACCTCCTTGAAATTTCTTTCCTGGAAGGTACTATTCCTAATTGCAGTCACTTCCGCTCGCCGCATCAGCGAACTGCAGGCTCTAGTGGCTAATCCACCTTATACAAGATTTCATCATGACAAGGTGGTCCTTAGGACGAATCCCCACTTTATGCCCAAAGTGGTCTCGCCTTTTCATCTTAATCAAGAGGTATATCTACCTGTCTTTTTTCCGGCTCCTCATGCATCCAGTGCAGAGAGGAACCTTCATACTCTGGATTGTAAAAGAGCTCTAGCCTTTTACCTTAATAGGACTCAGCCACATCGAAAGTCTTCTCAACTTTTCGTGGCTTTTGATCCTTCACATTTGGGACTTCCAGTCTCCAAGCGTACACTTTCCAATTGGATTGCTCAGTGTATTTCCTTTGCTTACCAGAGTAAAAACATTTCTCTGGAAGGCCATGTCACAGCTCACAATGTGAGAGCCATGGCAACTTCTATGGCTCATCTGCACTCTGTTTCCATTGATCAGATCTGTCGAGCCGCTACCTGGGCCTCGGTTCATACCTTTACAGCCCATTACTGTTTGGACAAGGACTCCCGCCGGGATGCCTTGTTTGGCCAGGCTGTCCTCAAACACCTGTTCCATTCTTAGACAACTCCTGCCCACCTTCCCAGGATGGATGCCTGAGATCCATACGAAGATGGCGAACCCTTGGAGGGGGATCTCCCAGGCATCTCAGCTAGGGAGTCCCCATATGTGAGGACTTATTCCTGCTTGTTCCTGGAGATAGCACAGTTACTTACCTGTAACAGGTGATCTCTGGGAACAGCAGGAATTAGTCCTCACAACCCACCCACCTCCCCTAGGAGTTGTATCTTCTATCTATCTGTCTTCCTGTCCTCTCTCTATTGTCTCAGCTATAAACTCGAAACTGAGGAGAGCTGTTCAGGAAGGCGGGAAGGCAGCGCGCATGTGCAGTGGGAGGTCCCAAAAGCTTCCATTCTAGGAAGCTGGGGAGCTTTCCCGCGCAGGCTCCGTCGGTTCCGACGTACCCATATGTGAGGACTAATTCCTGCTGTTCCCAGAGATCACCTGTTACAGGTAAGTAACTGTGCTTTACTTTAATGCAGTCTTCCCAATAAACTGCCACCTGAGGACAAAATCATCACATATGAAGATATGTTCCCACTTGGCCACACATTTGCCAATATAAATTTCTTCCTTCCTTCCTTCCTTTATAAATTTGTCCACCCCAACAGGGATTAAGTGCCATCTATATAAGAGCTTCAAGCCATTCTCAATTAAATTTTATCTTTATCTTTATTAAAACACTTGATAGACCGCCCAGGCTGAAGCATCAGGGCGGTGTACAATAACAAAATGACAGCCGCTGGGAATGAAGAAAGAAAGGAACGCCAAAAATAATAGGACAGAGAGAGACAATAAAACAGGCAGAGAACAGAGAGGGCCCAAGGAAGGACAAGAGGAGAGGGGAAGGAACACGGGAAAATCAAGGGGGATGGAGGGCACGACTGGGGGATGAGGCACCATCAGCAGGGGGTGGGGGAAGATCGAAAGCTTGGCAGAAAAGGTGTGTCTTGAGGAGGGCCTTGAAACGGGTGTAGGACGGTTCGGTGCGGAGCGGGAGGGGAAGAGAGTTCCAGAGGGCGGGACCTAAGAAAAAGAAGGCGGAATGACGGGTGGATTCGAGGTGGGCCTGTGTGGGTGGGGGAAGGAAGAGACGATTGCCGTGAGATGAACGAAGGAGGCGGGGAGAGGGCTGAAGATGAATAGTGTTGGCTAAATGCTGGGGGGTATCAGAGTGAAGCGCCCTGTGGGCGAGGATGAGTAGTTTGAAGATAAACCGGAATTTAACTGGGAGCCAGTGTAAGGAGAGGAGACACGGGGACACATGCGAGCGAAGAGAGGACGAGGTAACAAGACGGGCAGCAGAATTCTGAACAAGTTGGAGACGATGGAGTTGAAAAGATGGAAGGCCGGCATTGATGATGTTACAGTAGTCTAGACGAGAGAGAACCAAAGACAGAACGAGAGTAATGACAGAGGACGGGGGAAGAAAGGAACGAACGGCCTTGACACGACGTAGGTGGAAGAAGGAAGAACGAATAACAGAGGAGATCTTGGCAATATTCTGTTATATCCCCTGCCACTCCAACTCATCAAATTCCTGCCCCAAGTCAGTCTCCTATTGTTTAAGATGCCTATCCAAATATATGGGAGCTGTCATAAGAGCAATATAGGTCTTTCATTAAATTCCTTTAGAGCCCCCATCTTCCCCAACATAGACATTCAATAAAGGACTTATCTTCTAACAATTTCTCATTTTCTTTCCCTGATCTATTAAGGACCCTGAGCGATCCAACCCTTTAGTCTCCCACCATCAAAAGACCTAATTCTCCTTTCCCAGAAGGAAACCCCTGTTTGTATCTAATACATGTCAGCTGGGAAATCGTATTTTCAAATTATCTCCCATATCTCCCCACCCACCTCCCTCAGTGCCAAAATTAAGTGGCCCAATTTCCCTCCTTTCCCTGAAATCTGTTCAGTTTATACCCACCGTTAGTGAGCGTTCCTAGTCCAGTCCCATACAGTTCTAAGTTGTGCTGCAGCATAGTAGCACTGAAAATCAGGCACAGTTAGCCGCCCCCCTTGTTGCTTTGTGTTCACGAGGACAGAGCTCACCACCTGGGGGGGGCACCTCGTCCAAATGTAACTATAAACTTCCTGTGTATATCCTTCAACACTCTTCCTGGGATAGCAATTGGAAGGACATGGAAAGGTGGAGAAATTTAGGCAGGATAGTCTTTTACTAGCAACATGTCTTAACCAAAACAAAGTGCAATCCAACCACTTATCTGGAACTCTCTGTATCCCCTTAATTATTTCCTTATAATTAACTTGGTATAGGCCATTCCATTCAACCAAAAGTTGAATAGCTAAATATTTACAGCAAGCCTGCTGAAGCCCACTTGAAGAGAAATTTCTCTGTCTGGTCACCTGTACAGGAGGAAGGTTGATGTTCAAAATCATAGATTTCTGCATGTTGACATGGAATCCATACAGCTTCCCAAATTCCCCCATCTCCCATCTTTGAATCAGAAAATGTGTGTGGCTCAGCCACTAAATAGAATGTCATCCACAAATAAGCTAATCCTTTATTTCTCCCCTGCACCTCTATGCCTCTTAGGTCCCTGCTCACCTTCACTCATGTTGCCAACAGCTCTATGGACAAAGCATAGAGCAAGAGTGGGTAGCCCTGTCTCATACCCCTCCCCATTTAGAAAAAAAAGCAGAATAACTGTCGTTTGTCCTCACACACGCACTAGGTCTCTCATACATTGCCTTAATCCAACCCCAAAGCCCCTGTTCAAACCCCATTTTTTGCAGAGACTAAAAAATAGAAGGCCAGTGCACTTGGTCAAAGACTGCTTCTGTGTCTATGGACAGTAACAGAGGAGTCATCTTATCCAATTCTGTCACATAAATTAAATCTAAGATGTTATGGATGCGATCTGCTGCTTGTCTTCCTAGCATAAAGCCCACCTGATTTATATGGACAAGCTTTAAAATAACTTTATTTAAGTGGGTAGTCAGAATTTTTGTTTACAATTTTTTCTTTAAATTCAACAGAGAGATGGGTCTGTAAGAGCCACATTTTTCCAATTCTATTTTCTCCTTGGGTATAACCATGATTCCTGACATTCATTTTTTCTGACGACCCCATCTTTCCAGTACTCTATTAAAGAGATTTCTCAAGGGCTCTGCCAATAGTTCCCCAAATGATTTCAAAGATTTTGCAGTTAACCCATTCAAACTGGGTGCTTTACTGGGTTTCAGTGTTTCTACTGCTCCCAAATTTCCTCCCCAGAAATAGGCTTATCAGACTCCCCCATTTCCTCCTGAGTAAGTAACCCAAACCGTATTGATGTAAGATAGCACTCTATTTCTTCCTCTCACCCCACAGTTTTAGTAATATACAAATGCTGATAAGATTCCTTAAAGCACTGTTGTATCTCCTCTCCCTTTGTTTGAATTTGCCCACCCTTACCCATAATTCTCGCTTACATATCCCTTTTTCCTCTGTTTACGCAGCTTTGCTGGTAAGCCTACCTGCTTTGTCCCCCTGTTCAAAAAAGACTTTCTTAACCCAGTTCACCTTCTCCTTATGCAGTGCTTGCAGTTCACTTCTCATCTCCTTTATTAGAACTTGTTTGGCCCTTGTAGCATTCTTTTATCTAGATGTTCTAGTTTCCTGATCCTATATTTTCATTCTGCAATCTTTAAATGCCCTCTGTCTTTTCTTCTGTGTCCCTACTTAACCAACTGACCCCTAACTACAGCTTTAAAACCTTCCCACACTAACTCTAAAGACATTCCCTCAGTTCTATTCAAATGGAAGTATTCCTGTATCACCCCCTCCAAGTCCTTCATCAACTAGTAGGGAATCATTTAATCTCCAAAAATTACCTTGGAATGCCCTCCAATGGAAGTGGTGGGGGCAAGCACAGTGACAGAATTCAAAATAGCATGGGACAGACACAGTGGATCCCTTTATAGCAACAGGATGAAATCAAAATAAGCATAATCGTCTCTTATATCTGAACAAATAGGGGTGACCTATACGGAGCGGTGGGTACACCCCTAAACAAAGGCATCGGGAGGGGTGATCTGCACGGAGCGGCAAGTGCACCTACCTTTGCTGCCTTGCTGGGCAGACTAGATGGACCATACTGGTCTTTATCTGCCGTCATATACTATGTTACTATATTATTCCAACCCTTCTCCACCCCCCCCCCCCCAAATCTCCCTAGATTCATCCACAATGGAGTATGATCTGCCCACATAACAGGCTCAATATCTATCCTTTTAATCTGGGCTACTGTGCTTTTTAAAAGGAATAGCTTGTCAATTCTTAAGTATATCCCATTATATCCCAAGAAGGGAGGAGGGATCCTCATAATAGCCAAAGACAACCTGCAATTCATAAGCACATATCAGTCCTCAAACACAAACATAGACCTCCTAAAGGTAGAAAACACTGCGGTATCCATCTGCTTGATATACAGACCCCCCTCACCACAACATGAGATTCTTGCCTCAGCATTAGAAAACATATCCTCAACGCAACCAAAAAATTCCAGATCATACTAGGGGACCTTAACCTTACATCAACGACAACCACACATGCAAACACCTTCATGGAGGCTATGACCCAGCTAGGGTATCAACAGCTAATAACAGAGCCCACCCATGAAAAGGGAAACACACTAGACATGGTTTTCATACCTACAGGAGAACATAACAACGTTGAAAAGCCCCTGATTGAGATCATCCCATTACCCTGGTCAGACCACCACCAAATCAATATGCGGATAAAGCTTCCCACCGTGGCTAAAGAGACAAAGGCAAGAAGAATAGCAACCCAACAAAGAAGATTTAACAAACCAAATATGGAATGTCTCATCAAGACCATCAAATCCCACGTAGACTTGGGAAAAACAGACCTCAATGAATTAACGCATAGCTGGGATTCCGGAATTCAAGCCATGGCGATCCCTAAAGAGAAACTCACAACAAACGCAAACAAACACAAATCGGAACCTTGGTACAACATAACGCTGTCCAAAATGAAAAGAGACCTTAGAAAACATGAAAGGAAGTGGAGAATTACCAAAACCAACGAGCTCAAATCTGTGTACCTCAACCTCCTCGCAAAATACAAGGAAGAGGTAAACAAAGCCAAGAGGATGCACCATACCAACATCCTAAGCAAAGCCATCAACAAACCACGTGAACTCTTTGAACTAGTTAAATCATTAACTAAAACAGCCCAACCCGAACATCAGGGTAGCCCCATACATCCACAAACGCTTGCAAACCACTACGAAAGCAAGCTCACCACCAAAAGCTCCACCCTCTATCTACACACCCCATGCCATCAAAAAGAGGATGAGCCCAAACAGGCATGGAGTACCTTCCACAACATCGATATGCAACAATCCATAAACATAATAACCTCAATAAATACCACCACCTCCCCACTCGACCCCTGTCCAACGGCATGGATCAAAGCAGCAAAAAAAGAAATAAACCAGCAAATATCCCACATCATAAACCAGTCACTAAGTCAAGGAATAATGCCTGCCCAACTGAAGCAATCAATAATAAGACCAATACTAAAGAACAACTCGCTCAATAAGGAAGATCCGACATCATACCGCCCCATCTCCGGCATCTCATTCCTCGCAAAGATCATTGAAAAAGCAGTACTCATACAACTTCAAGAACACCTTGATGACTGTGATACCCTAGATGCGCAGCAATACGGGTTCAGAAGAAATCATGGAGTTGAGACTCTTTTGATAGCGCTAATGAACAATCTCCTCGAAGGCCTAGAAGACAAAAAGAAAATGTTTATACTCATTTTCATTGACATCTCTGCCGCCTTTGACACTGTACACCATGGGATCCTCCTCAATAAATTGGAATCTATAGGAGTAATGGGAACCCCCCTCAAATGGTTCTCCTCTTACATAACGAACAGAAGGCCACAGGTACAATTCAACGGGGAGAAAGCTGAACCGTTCTCTCAAACACAGGGCATACCCCAGGGTTCAGCCCTATCGGCATTACTGTTCAACGTTTACATGCAACCCCTCTGTGACACCTTCAAAAAGCATAATATTAAATACCACATCTATGCAGATGATATTATGCTGTACACGCAACTAGATACCGAGGACCCTCATTATACTCCGCTCGAAAATTGTCTGGAGGAGATGTTAAGATGGCTACAAAACAACAACATGACAATTAACCATAAGAAAACAGAAGTCATGTATATATCCAGCAAACCAAACTTCAACCCCCCTCCCACAATCACTCTCTGCAACAACACGTATAGCACGAAGAAGGAAATCAAATATCTCGGAGTAACACTCGACTGCAACCTGAAAATGGAGGCACACCTACGCAAAACGAATAAAGCCATCTTCCATAAACTTAGAGTGATACAACCACTAAGGAAAATACTTGAGCCCAGTGATTTTCGGTCAGTAGCACAAGCCCTCATAATGCCACACCTAGACTATTGTAATGCCATCCTTCAAGGTCTGCCTAAAAAATCACTAAATATACTTCAGATGGCCCAAAACGTGACGGCCAGGATCATAATGGGAGCAGGCATTACTGAACACATTACCCCCATCCTGATAGAACTACATTGGCTCCCAATTGCAGCTAGGATACAATACAAGATGTTAGTGACCACCTTCAAACTAATAAACAACATATCCCCATCATTCCTATCATCACTTATCAGCACGCAACCTGCAAATAGGGACAGAAGAACTATCAACTCAGGCAACCTACAAGTCCCCACCAACTTCAGAACAGTGAAAACAAGTACGAGTCGTAGAGCGTTCTCATTCTCTGCACCAACTATTTGGAATCACCTCCCGTGTGAGCTGCGTTTAACCAAAGACATCACCAAATTCAGGAAGGAGCTAAAAACTCACCTATTCCGATGTCATTACAATCAGCTATGACCATCAACTGAGAGAGTATTCAAAACTGCTATATGTATAATTATGTAAATATGTATATATAGATGTAAGAATGTATAAGTCACCCCCTAAGACGCTAACCATGTGTGCTGTGACCCCAGTTCTTTGTTCATACCACCCCCCCCCCAGTCTTGATTGACAATCCCCGAACATGAATCAAACCGCTGCTGATCGCTGGAAGTAGCGGTATATAAATGTGCAGTAAATAAATAAAATAAATAAATAAATTATGAGAAAAAGGTATAATTCTTAGTAGTAGTATTAGTCATCCTCCACATATTGATAAAGCTGTCCTCTCTCACAAACCTCTTGAGATGTACCCAGTCTCCCTTCCCCTCATACTGCCTATATAAGGGGCCATTATAACACTGAATTCCCTCCCCAAACACCGCCCCACTTCCCAAGTTCTGCATTGCCCACCCAGTTATGCTAAAAAAAAAAAATCACCCTGCAATACCATTCAGGGCATAAAAATTGCCAATATGTAAAAATCCTGATCCAATTGTACCGGCATAGCTATAAACCTCCCGCTTTATTCAAAATTATTTTCTTTTCCCCCACTTTCATTTTTCATGCAAACAAAATACTTCCTCCTCTTCGGGTAGGATTCGGATGATGTTTGATTCCAGTAGCTTCTGTTGATGCTCGATGTCGAGCATGGTCAATGCACTCTCAATGCTGATGCATACCCAGCAGCCGATGCATCTCCTGGATCCATAGAGAGACTTATCAATGCCAAAACCTCATTTGTACTGCTTTCCTTGACCTTTGGGCCCTCTCTTTGACATTTCTGAACACAAATTAGAACAAGAGGAATCCATCAGGCCACAGACGCGGCACGCATCAATTGTGAATCTCCAAGAACAAGCAGGAATGAGTCTTCACATATGGGTACGTCGTTACCGACGGAGTCTGCGCGGGAACGCTTCCCAGCTTCCAATCAGAAAGTTTTTTGAAGCATCCCACCACGCCTGCGTGCTGCCTTCCCGCCTTTCCCAACTTTCTCTCCTCAGTTTTCGTTTTTCTGCGGAGCCGGCAGGACGTCCTCCTGTCACCGCAGAAAATTCTTCTTTGAATTCTTAGTTTTCTTGTATTCGCGGCTGTCTTCCCCGACGCCACCGGTACCGCCGGTGTTTCTTTTTTCTTTCTTGTAAAAGTTTTCCCTTTAAGGGATATATTTTTTCTTCTGAGTGTCTTACGGTTTTTCAGGCCTTCTAGGCCTCTCCATGTCTTCCATGGAACCGCCAGCCACTTTCTCCAAGAAATGCTCAAACTGTGGCAGTACTACTTTATTTTTAGACTCCCTAAATTGGTGTCTAACTTGTTTGGGTCCTGACCTTTTTCCTCGAGCCCTTGGGCAACAGTATTGTGAGAAGAGGTTTTCAACATCGAGTTTCCCTTGATATGAGGTTCCCTTCCAACTTCAGGGCACCGACCAGTTCTTCTACACAGGATCAGGTAACCCACAAACAGTCTGTTAAGACTAGCCAATCCTCGAGTGGTAGGTCTCATGCACAGCATGTAGACGGCTCCGGCCTTGCCCTCGAGGGCCCATTGGCTTCAAAACCCCGGCGGGAGTCTCCGGCCTCCAAAGCCTATGCGGGGTTTCAGGTTGTTCCTGGGGTTCACCCCTCACAGAACATACCTGAGCCATGCCCGGTGGTGGCATCCGCTTCGAGCGGTACCGATACCTCGGCATCGGCACTGGTGTTGGACGAAACACTCCTCACCAGGGATCGTCGTCTGGCATCCTCGGTACCTACGGGACCAGTGGATATGTTCCAGACTGACTTTCCAGTATCGGTACCGGCACCGATACGACCACCGATGTCGGTACCCTCCAGACGTACATCGATAGACTCGCTTCCTTCGATGCCGAGTCTGGAATCGATCTCTAGTCTGGAAGACTGGGTACCGACACGTCTTGGTACCGACACCTATCGGTACCGGACGCTCGGTACCGAGGGTTACTGCTGAAGGCTTTCGGTTACCTCGGTACCGATTGGGCTGTCACCCCTTGCTGCTCCAATGTCGGTGTCGGCTTCGGTTCCGACAACGGTATCGGTACCGGTATCCACAGTAACATCGTGGCCAGCTCCTTCCATGCTTCTTTCAACAGGATCGCTCCCTTCTATACCAAGTTTGGAGTTGATACCTGGCATGGACGATGGGGTACTGACTGTCGCTGGTCCTGACCTCCAGTACCAGCGTCCATCCGTTAAGGATCCCATACTGCACCGTGCAGGATCTTATATTCCTATATACTCAGATAGATCCTTCGGTGCCCAGGTTAGTTCTTTAGATCTAACCTGTCCAAGGGAGGTTCTCTTTGGAGATCCTTCTTTTCAGAGTTTCCTCCTGGATATGGCAAGATCACTTGCCATTCCTATCCCTGGACATGATCCTACACAAGGCTCTGTTTCTACCGAAGCAAAGGAGAACATAATGCTTCCTTTGCATCATTCCTTGCAGGATCTTCTTCTAGGAATGTGGGAAGCACCTTTAAGGGTACCCCCACCTTCCAGAGCAACTGATCTCCTATATCAGGTGCCCCCCTCTCCAGGGTTTCAAAAGACTCAACTTCCTCATCATTCCATTGTAGTGGAATCAGCAATGAGGCGGGTGAAGAGTAAGAAAAAGCACTCTTCTTATCCGCCAGGTCGTGAGTCTAAGACACTAGATGCCTTTGGACGTCAAACCTTCCAGACATCCATGCTTTCAGCAAGAATTCTCTCATATATTTTTTATATGAGTCTATCTCTTGAGGAGGTCACAAAGAAATTACATCTTTGGACTCCTTTTCTTTCAGAGCCCAAGAGTGCAGACTATTCCTCACTGCTTAGTCATATTCAAAATATTTCTTGGTTTCTTACTTGTGCTTCCCTAGACTCATTTGAGTCTGTTAGCAGGACTTCTGCTATAGCTATAGGGGCGCAACGTAGAGCCTGGCTCCAAGCTTCAGACTTAGACAAATGGGCACAACAAAGACTGGGTAATACTCCTTGCACTGGAGAAAATCTCTTCAATAAGGAGTCTTTATGTCAGGTTACTCAGTGGTCCACTGACTTACCTGTTTCTAAGGGCTGTTCTACGCCTTCTTCTTTCCCAGTAGGTAGGAAATGTCCTACCAATCTTTCTTCCCCTAGGGGGAGAAGGTTTTATCCATCTTCTGCCCATCATACAGATGTTCCCAAACAGGAGAAACATCGCCCTGGTCTGAAGAATCCAAACTCTCACCAGGCTCAGCAAACCCAGCAACCGCAGGGTTTCTGATTAATCATCATCATATTTCTTGTGCCTCTTGGGGTTTAGAACCTGCAGTTTTGCTTCTTCTCAGTAGAAGCCTCTCACTGCTTTCATTCTAAACTCTAGGCATGGATCTCTTTTCACAAGACATCCACTTTTTTCTCTCTTATACGAGCTCTTAGGATGTTCATGCCTATAGGTCACAGGTTTCTCCTCTTCTTCCTGCCAGGGAAAGAGGTTTAACAACTATCAAACAATAGCTTTTCTGTACCAGCATGAATTTTTCCTTTCTACAGACTTACCACATTGTAAGTCTCCATTCAGTTCTATCTTCTCTACCCTCTTACCAAGCATTTCCTCTGTAAGAGTGGTACTACTACACTGGAGGGCTTCTTCTTCAGCCCCTCTAGTTTTGTCACTATTCCAGTGTGGAGTTTTTCTTCTCTGAGTTAACTCCCTTCTTCACTTTTGCTTTAGGGCAGCTTATCAGACAGGCCCAGAGCTTTCTTACTCCTGCTCTGTCTGTTCTTTATGTTTTTAAACAGAAAGATTCTTCTGCTGTCTTACTAGCAGCTGCCCATGCAGGAGCTCTAGTGATTGTACCACTGGTTCTTTTCCACAAGCATCCAGGGTTGTCCTCCACGGACATTCTTTCTGGCCTTAGTAGTGACTCCAAGACAGTGGATTCATTTGTCTTGGAAAATCTTATCACTACATGTTTCTTGAATTGTCTTCTATTCTTGCCATCTCCAATTCCCTTGGGTTTGGCAGCATAGTTGACGTAGGTACTGGCTTTTCCAACAGCCAGTTCTATCCCCTAATTCTCCTGCATCATGCTTTCTGCAACTCTACAGAGAAGCTTTCCACTATGGGCCCTTGCTAGAGAGCATTAGGATTTTCTCTAACAGCTGTCTTAGATGGTTGGAAAAGGCTCCCTCAGTCATGCCCTCATGACTGGAAGGGTTCTTCCTACCCTTCTATCTCCTTTTTAAAACAAAGGACATGGGCCTTCTCTTACGTGAAAGATTAAAGAGTTGTTCAATTCCCTGGTTTGGTCCTCTGGATTCCCACCGGGAATATGCTCTTTTTTTCCCTGCAACTCGTCCTCATGGTATCCTAATCCTTCATGGACAGCGCATATTCAGCTAAAGAACGCATGATACCCTTTTTGCTCCTCAAGTTGGTCAACATAGTATCTCATTCCTATGCGTCTTCTGTCCATTTACCATGCTAGAGTTCTGGAAGACTCGAGACTTGCTGCCTGCAGACTGATATTATCCTCTGCTCTTCACGTAACTATCCTGGTTATTTCACTGGCTAGCATTCTTGCAGCATTCTAGTCTGTTCCTTGTCAGGGAGATTTTTCCCCTGACTCCCTCCATCATAACCAGGAGGAATAGATTCTCTATATATATTCTCAAGTAGGTTCCACCTTCTTGTTATTAGATGAATCTTTCCTCTCCACATATCCTATGTGAATATACTTCTATAGGCATATCTCTGCTTAACTCCAGACACCTATATATAGGCCTATATATTGATATCTATCTATATATCTGTATACATCTCTATAGATATATATATCTGTCATTTGTGCGTATATATATTATGCCCTTCTATATCTCACTATAGATATATTCTTATATGTCTATCTATATATCTATATGTATATATATATATACATATATATGTGTGTCTGTCGAGATATTTTATTATAGGTAAATATGTATTCACATACTTATCTGACTGTCTATGCTCATATAGCTATACATATCTCTATATGATTCTGTCAATTGGGCTCTACCCATACCATGCTGTCCAGCATGTTTGGGGTTATACACACACAACCACTTCCCGTGGTAGTTAACAACTTCTACCATAACCTTAAGGTTTAGGTACCCCTGAAGCTCCTCCATCTCCAGTATCTTTCCTAGCTACACCAGTTAGGGAAAGACATTGCGGATCTTCAGTTAATCAGTGGCTCTAATGCCTCAGACATCTGTCCTTTTTGGGATGTAGGGGTTTTCCATACCCCTTCTTCCCACAAGGACTAGGCCGGTTTGTCCAAATCGGTCAGCCTTTCCTCTTTTTGCTCCTAAGAGTGAGCCACTCTGCAGCCAAGAGAGTCTAGGCTTTTTTCATAAAGCCTTCCGCTGAAGGCCTACTGTTTTTGTACTACCCCAGTTGATCTTTGGGGTTACCTCTCACCTTTCAGGATTCTGACCTCCACTGTTTTTTCTAACAGGTTGTTTACCTCCACTTCACAGTGGGGTCCTCCTTGAGGTTCCTCTACTGGATCCCCAGTAGATCTCATGAACCTCCATACTTTTCTGCAATCCTGTTAGGGGAGGTCCATATTGCAATATTTCCTTTTCAATATATTGATGATAATTGTCATCCACACAAGGACTCCTTGCCTGCAGTCCTATGCTAGGTTAGCTGTCTCTTACAGCACCTTTCTGTTCTCAACTCCTACCCTCCATCCTGAGGATGCCTGGCAATATGAGGTGTAGCATGTTCCAGTCTATAACATGCTGGGACTCCAGGCATCTTAGCTTGGGAGTCCCCATATGTGAAGACTCATTCCTGCTTGTTCCTGGAGGTAGCACAGTTACTTACCTGTAACAGGTGATCTCTGGGAACAGCAGGAATAAGTTTTCTCAACCCCCCCCCCCCCCACCTCCCCAGGAGTTGTATTTTCTGTATCTCTATCTTTCCCTTCTCTCTCTCTCTCGCTCTTTGTCTCAGCTTTAAAACTTAACTGAGGAGAGACAGTTGGGAAAGGCGGGAAGGCAGCACGCAGGCGTGGTGGGATGCTTCCAAAAGCTTTCTGATTGGAAGCTGGGAAATGTTCCCGCGCAGACTCCGTCGGTACCGACGTACCCATATGTGAAGACTTATTCCTGCTGTTCCCAGAGATCACCTGTTACAGGTAAGTAACTGTGCTGTATCCATAGGAAAATAAGAATTGCCATACTGGGTCCAAAGGTTATCTAATCCAGTATTCTGTTTCCAAGTACCTGGCAGAATCCCAGAAGCACCCCTAGGGATAAGTAGTGGTTTTACTCAGGTCTACTTTAATAACAATTTATGGACTTTTCCTCCAGGAATTTGTCCAAACGTTTTTGGGTTTTTTTTAACCTAGCTATACTAGCTGCTTTTACCACATCCTTTAGAATCAAGTTCCAGAACTTTAACTATGCATTGAATGAAAAAAAATTGTTTTAAATATATTGCTTAGTAACGTCATGGTGTGTCCCTTAATCTTTGTACTATTTGAAATGGTAAACAATTGATTTGCATTTACCTGTTCCACTCCACTCATCATTTTCTTGACCTTTGTCCTATTTCCCTTCAGCCTCCTCTTCTCCAGGCTGAAAGGCCCTAACCTTCTTAGCATTTCCTCATATGAGAGTCATTACACCCCTTTATCATTTTGATCACTCTTCTCTGTACTTTTTCTAGTGCCATTTTTTTCAAATGCGGCAACCAGAATTGCATACAAGGTGCGGTTGCACCATGGTGCAATAAATGCATTATATTCAAGGTGTGGTTGCACCATATAGCAATAAATGCATTATGTGATATTCTGTTTTATTTTCTATTTTTTTTCCGTATAATTACTAATATTTCATTTTCTTACTGCTGCTGCTGCACACTGAGAACATTTCAACATATTTTCAATGATGGCATCTAGATCCTTTTCCTGGATTGTGGCTCCTAATGCAGAACTCGGCATCCGTTTAGCTTTAATTTGGGTTATTCTTCCTTTTGTGCATCGCTTTACACTTGTCCACATAAAATTTCATCTGCTATTTGAAGTGGAGGAGTAGCTTAGTAGTTAAACAGCCTTGTACCCAAGAGATCAGCGTTCAGTTCCCACTGCTACTCCTTGTGACCTTGGGCAAGTCACTTTATCCTCCAGTGCCTTGGAAGAAAAGGCCTGGCAATCTACTAACATTCATACCTTGCCAAGAAAACCCAGGGGTAGTTGGGTCACCATGAGTCCGCATTGACTTGATTGCACTTAAAATTCATGTTTTGTACAACAACTAGGAGGAAATATCCTATTCATTACTTTTACTATATGTACTGTATATATGTAAGCCGATTCTAAGGGGCCAGTTTACTAAGGGCGCTAAGTATTTAGTGTATGAGTGTGGTAACCATTACTATGACAGCATGCACTAATTCATGTGCTAACTGCGCATAGTGGTACAGGGCAGGAAAAGTGTGTGGGTTGCACACTGCAGTTAGCACACGATTCTTTACTGCACACTGTCACTTGTTCACGGGAGCACTTAAGGGGCAAGTAAGTGCATCTATGCTAATTGAGAATACATGTGGAAGATAATTTTATAAACTCCCGCTTAGTTAATGTCGGAAGCACACATTAATTAAGGCAAGATCACCTACACCAGTCCTAGAGCTGGTGTAAATGCCTTCCAAAATTTGAAAGGAATATGTGTCAAGTATAGGATTTTATAGTTTGTGCTCAGCCTTCCGCTACACTCAAATTCTACCCTTGTGCATGCCCAAAGCAAATGTGCGCATCATTCGATGTGCAACAAATAGCAACTGTGCAATTTGCACACAAGTGTCTACATATGTGCATTTATGACTAAAATACCTAGATTTATGTGTGGCATTTGCACACACATCTAAGTGGCGCTTTAAAATTACCCTCTTTAATGTTCAGCAAAGAGCTTTCCTGTGCAATAACTACATGGGGACTCGCTGGCAATGCCCCCAACAGTTCACGCAGTTTTTGCACTTTCTGCACCTTAATTTTTGCATTTGAGTGGTTCATGCAAGCGTTACCACACTTTAGCAAATGGGTCCCTAAGCTTCAAATGTGAAATCAGCAGGTATTTGTTTGCTTTCTTATTATCTCTGTAGTAACTTCTGATTCTTGAGTGCATGTTGACACCTCTGAAATAAAGTAAAAACTGTTTCATTTCATTGTTTTCACACTACCTCATACAAGTTGTAAAATTTGTGTTTGTTTTGGCAACAGGGCCCAATTCTTACACTGCTTCTATTGGAGAGGTTTACCGGGACCCAAGGGACAAGCGAACTAAAAGGTAAAATATGCATTAATTATATTTTAATTGGCCTAATCAATAACAGTATATTGTTTTATATTATGCATTTTCACTATAAATAAGCATCTTCAGCAGCATCACATTGTTGAATGAGGATAATTGAGAATTTCACAAAAGCCTTTTAACAGTTGCATGAAAGGGAATCCATCCAACTGCTTGACTAACAACCTCTCTATTCTACGTATTCTTTTTGAGCCAGATATCATCCCCAAAACTTTGTACGTAGCCCACTCTGCTTTTTCAGTGGTATGTTACAATTTTTCAGTTGACAACCTCAAAGAACAAACTCTCCCATTACACCAATCAACATGAAAAAATCATAAGTAATTTCCATGTGTATTAGATAACCTATGATGAACAATGTTCAAAACCGGTTTTGTTTTTGTTGTATCACGTCAGGTTTGAAAGATATGTCAGAGGTTTTGCTATGTCTAGCTGAATAGACATAAACTGTGTCCGTGATTACTCTACCAATATTGATTGGTATTTATTTTGCTTTTTAGATTAATTATTTTGATTACGTATTTGGTAATAACAACACTGAAGAAATCATCAGAAATACATTGCCAAGACAGTGTAGAAGTCATTCCGATGTTTTTTTATTACATTTGTGGTTCATTTGCTACTGTATCTCAGTGTTGTACCATAACGTCAGATCTTCGCAAAATGTACAGGTTATATTTTTGGACGCACACTGGGTTACCAGGATAAGCACTGCCTGTGCAAATGGACTACATGATTGGTTAAATGGAAGGAAAACAGCGATGCCATTTGCTGTATCAATGATATGGAGGGAGCCAAGAAACTATCATGACGGCTGCTTATTTTGTCTGATTAATATCACGGGTTTCTCTGCAAAGAACAAGCACAACCTTGTGTATCCACATCTTATGTCTACAATGCGACCAATCCCACATGACGAAACACTTCTTGTTCCAGTTCCTCCGCAGGATGGGCAGTCTTCTGTACCAGACAAAATGGAGTTAGATGAAAGGTGCAAGTGGCGGCCAACCTAAAGAGTCAGAAGATGCAGACTACGTGCCAGATAAAAGCGATAGCAACGTGGAGAAATTCAGCCAGGAAGAGCTTAGTGATCTTATACAAGACTTGGCACTCTCAAAAGATAAAGTGGAACTCCTTGCTTCAAGGCTAAAGGAAAATAACTTACTTCAAAAGAATGTTCTCATTTGCCACATCACACACGCAATCATAATTTATCGACATTCTTTAAAGTAGATGGGCCAATGTGTTATTGCAACGATATCGACAGACTTTTTGGAACCCTCTCACAGGTACACAGACCATAAGAATGGCACTTATTCATTAATTCTTCAACAAAAAGCCTCAAGACCGTTCTTATTCATAACGGCAACATAAAGCCGTCTATTCCAATTGCATACTCTCTTCACCTCAAGGAGACATATGATAACCTGCAGATATTGCTCCAGTGCTCCAATCTATGCACAATGACAATTGCCAGTGGAAAATGGGATCTTAAAGTATCTCCAGGAACAAGCAGGAATGTAGTCTTCACATATGGGTATCGTCAGTACCAATGGAGCCTGCGCGGGAATGCTCCCCACCATCCAATAGGAACGATTTTGGGAGCATCCCTCAGCACATGTGTGCTGCCTTTCCAACTGTCCCTCTTCAGTTCTTTTCCGCGGAGCCGACAAGTGACATACCCTGTCACCGCAGAAAATGTCTTCTTTAAACTGTTTTTCTTGTGGTCGCGCCTGCCTCCACTTAACGCTACCAGTACTGCTGGTTCTCTTTTCTTCTTTTTAAAAAAAAAAAAATATATATATATATATATACTTCTGAAGTGTTTCTCTTCAGAGACTTTTTCTTTTTGGTGCTAGGCGCCATTTTGGGCATTAGGCCCCATTTTCCTGCAAAATGGAAAAACCAGCTAGTGGTTTTAAAAATTGTACTAAGTGTGGCGGTACCATTTTCGTCACGGACACCCATGACTGGTGTCTCAAATGTTTAGGCCCTGAGCATTCTCCTTCGGAGTGTTCCTCTTGTATGGGGATGACTAAAAGAGGAAGACAGAACCAGGCTGCAAAGCTCGGTACCCTCTTTTCTTCAGATGCGATGTCCATTGCATCGACGTCTTTCAGAGCCTTGTCTTCCTCCCATGGATCTCGGGTAACTAAACATAAGAGCCGGTCCTCAAAAGGTAGATCTCCTTCTAAGCATCGAGAAGCCATTGGCATTGCCCTTGAGGAAACGACACCGGCAAAACAGCCCCAGCGGGAGGTTTCAGCCTCCAAAGCACTAACGGGGCTCCAGGATCATTCAATGGTAGTGGAATCAGCCATGCGTAGGATGAAAAGTGCAAAAAGACATGCATCCAATCCTCCAGGTCGTGAATGCAGGACTCTTGATGCCTTTGGGTGTCGAATATTTCAGGCTTCCATGCTTTCAGCTAGGATCAGCTCATACATTTTATATATGGGAATGTTCCTCAGAGTTCACAGGAGATTTGGAGCTTATGAGCCCCCTTCTCCCTGATGACAAACGACAAGACTTCCTTACTCTTGTCAAGCATGCTCAAGACGTTTCCAAGTTTGTAAATCGTGCAGCCTTTCACTGCTTTGAATGCATCAGCAGAACTTCTGCTATTGCCATTGGTGCACGTCGAATTGCCTGGCTTCAGGCATCAGACTTGGAAATTTGGGTGCAAGACAAATTAGGAAATATCCCTTGCACAGGAGAAAACCTCTTTGGCAAGAACTGGCAGGAAAAGGCTAATGAGATAGATGCTGACAATATCACTTTAGACAGATTCTCAAAATCTACAGCCAGTCCAGCCAAAATGAAACCCTATAAAAAACCCTTTTTCAGCAAAAAGAGGAAGTTGTATCCGTCTTATACCCCGCAAGGGCAAAGTCAGGGTCAAGTTGCCCAAAAGGGACAAAAGCAACAATTCAGACAGCAGAAGAAGCCAGAAGGCCTGAGAGCTTAACCAGCTCCACAGGCTCAGCCCCCTCAAGGGCTTTGACTTCTTCCTAGAGAGCTTACCTTTCTTGCCTCTGAAGGGTCCAGAGCCCCTAAACATTCCAGGCAGATTGTGTCATTTTGTCAACAGATGGCACCAAATAACAGCAGAAAATTGGACTGTCAATTGTAGGGGAGGGGGTACAAGCTTCATTTTCACAGCATGCCCCCTCCTACAATCCTAAGACAGTTCAATTCCAAAACCTCTCCAGACAATCTCCTGGATCAAGAGGTCTCAACACTCCTTGCTCAAGAAACAATAGAGGAAGTACCCTTTCCCCAACAGGGTACAGGGTTCTACTCCCCCTATTTTCTTATTCCAAAGAAAACAAGAAGATACAGACCCATTCTAGACCTCAGAGAATTGAACAATATCTGTTACGAGAAAAGTTCAAAATGATTTCTCTGGGAACTCTGCTGCCATACCTTCAAAGTCAGGATTGGCTTTGCTCTATAGATCTAAAAGATGCATATACTCACATTCCGATCCATCCAGATCACAGGAAATTCTTACAATTCCCTTTCAAGGGAAAACGCTTCCAATACACGGTTCTTCCTTATGGTCTGGCTTCGGCACCAAGAGTATTCACGAAATGCATGGCAGTAGTAGCTGCATTTCTGTGAACCCTAGGGATATTTGTTTTCCCTTACTTGGACGACTGGCTCATTCGAGCCCCCACGATTCCAGAAGCCAGCTCTGCACTTTCTCGTACAATGCAAATCCTCCAATACTTGGGATTGGTCATAAACTTCCCAAAATCCCAACTTGCTCCTTCTCAGACCCTAGAGATCATAGGAGCTTGTTTAGACACCAGACAGTCAAGGGCTTTCCTTCCACAGCCCCGCTGTCTTCGAATAGTTCAACTAGCTTCTCAAGCAGCGGGAAAGTCCTCTCTAACTGCTCAGGAGGTCCTGCAATTACTGGGACATATGGCATCCACAGTTCATGTAGTTCCCTATGCTCACCTCCACATGCGAGCAGCCCAGTGGACCCTATCCACACAATGGACACAGGCCACAGGACGTCTGTCGGACAAGATATCAAACTCACAACGACTGATCTTGTCCCTACAATGGTGGCAATCACTGGAGAATCTATTAGTGGGGTCTCCTTTTCAACAACCCCTATTCCAAGCCACCCTAACAGATGCATCACAGATGGGATGGGGAGTACACCTGCACCATCTCTCCACCCAGGGTACCTGGACTCCACAGGAGGCTTGTCTTCACATAAACCTCCTGGAACTCAGAGCAATCTATTTAGCTCTTTGAGTATTCCATGCCCAGCTCAGCTACAAGACAGTCCTAGTCCAAACGGACAATCAAGTAGCCATGTTCTATGTGAACAAGCAGGGCAGAACAGGCTCTCTGTTGTTATGCAATGAAGCTTTACAACTATGGGCCCTCACCAGAGAGTATCCAATTCACCTTCTCATGGTATATCTTCCAGGCATTCAAAACCTTTGGGCAGACAAACTCAGCCGAGTACTGCTGCCTCACGAATGGTCTCTACACCTAGACCAGGTGACAAGGATATTTCAAATCTGGGGAACCCCAGACATAGACCTCTTTGCAAGTCCACTGAATGCCAAACTTCCCTGGTTCTGTTCCAGAATTCCGTCTCACAATTGCCAGGCAGGGGGCGCCTTCCTCCTTCACTGGGGTCAGGACTTCCTCTATGCCTTCCCACCCATTCCCCTCATTCCCAAAACACTCTTCAAGCTTCAGAGAGACAGAGGTCGTATGATCCTCATAGTGCCACGGTGGCCACGACAAACGTGGTATCCCCTGCTTCTACATCTCTCTCAAGCTGCACCTCTGGAGTTAGGGTGTGCTCCAGACCTTCTCTCCAAGAGAACAGGATGCTGTGGCACCCGAATCCCCAATCCCTGTCTTTTGGAGCTGCGAGTAATCCGCTTAGCTCTACAGACTTTTTCTCATGCCCTCTCTCACCAGTCTGTCTTAGTTCAGACAGACAATCAGGTAGCAATGTTCTATGTGAACAAGCAAGGGGGCACAGGGTCCAGACTCCTGTGTCAGTAGGCACAGGTCCTTTGCTCCCTTGCAGTCAAACAAGGCATGTTTCTCAAAGCAGTTTATCTACCTGGTCAGGAGAAGGTCTTGGCAGACAAACTAAGCAGGATTCTCCAGCCTCACGAATGGCAGTTGAATCCACTGGTGGTCCAGCAGATCTTTCTACGATGGGGACTTCCATCCATCGATCTCTTTGCAAGTCCACTGAACCATCAGCTGCCCAGGTTTTGCTCCAGACAGCCGCATCCCCTGAGAATGGCAGCAGATGCGTTTCTGATCTCTTGGTCTATGGGCCTCCTGTATTAGTTTCCTGCCATGCCCCTGGTGGCCCCGAACTCTGTTCAAGATTCTACGAGAAAAGGCCTCGGTCATTCTGGTAGCCCCCAGATGGCCAGACGTGTGAGTGAACTACAAGCTCTGGTTTCTGATAGACCATACACATGGTTCTGTAGGAACAGGGTGGTCCTTCGGACTCATCCGAAGTTCCTTCCAAAAGTTGTCTCCTCTTTCCACCTCAACCAGGAGGTGGTTCTTCCGACATTCTTTCCCAGGCCGCATACCAGCCAGGCTGAGACAGTCTTGCATACTCTGGACTGTAAGAGGGCGTTGTCCTTTTACATTGACCGTACGTGGGGGCATTGAAGGGCTACTCAGCTCTTCGTCTCCTTTGACCCTAATAAATTGGGGTTACCTGTCTCCAAGCATACGTTGTCCACTTGGGTAGCAGATTGTCTCACCTGGGCGTACAAGGCGGCTGACCTTCCCTTGCAGGGTCGAGTCACGGCCCACCGTGTCAGGGCGAAAGCCGCGTCAGTAGCTCATCTCCGCTCTGTTCCGTTGGCAGACATCTGCCGGGCCGCTGCTTGGTCTTCAAGCCAGACTTTTGCAGCCCACTACTGCCTCGAGAGAGAGTCCCAAAGGGACAGTGCTTTCGGACAGGCGGTACTCCGTAATCTCTTTGAGGTTTAGGCAACTCCTACCCTCCAGCCCTTGTGTTGGGCTACCGTACGGGGGTATTCTCAGAGGATATTTTTATCACGGATGCTGAGGATCTTGAGAGAGAGCCATTTTTTTCAGCTTTGGGTTCCCGGTAGCCTAGAGCTTGGGAGTCCCATATGTGAGGACTGACTTCCTGCTTGGTCCTGGAGAAAGAGTGGTTACTCACCTGTAACAGGTGTTCTCCAGGAGCAGCAGGAATCAGTCCTCACGACCCTCCCTCCTCCCCTGGAGTTGCAGTCATATACTTTATTTTGATTTTTGCTGTCTTTTAGCTATGTTGTCAGACTGAGCAAGATGGCACCCTTGGGCGGGAAGGGGACCGCACAGGCGCTCTGCATTCCCAAAGGCTTTCTTTGAAAGCTGGGGAAATGCTCTGCACAAGGGCTCCGTCGTCGCCGACGTCACCCATATGTGAGGACTGATTCCTGCTGCTCCTGGAGAACACCTGTTACAGGTGAGTAACCACTCTGTCTGGTTTTCATCTTTTTTTTATTCTACTCAGTTCAAAGGCCTTTACTCAGTTCTTATTCTTCTTGACCTTTCTGCTGCTTTTGATACTGTTGATCACTTTCTCCTCCTCAACATCTTATCCTCTCTTGGTTTTAGAGACTCTGTGCTGACTTGGTTCTCTTCTTATCTCTCCAATCACTCCTTCAGTGTTTGTTCTGGTGGTTCCTCCTCTACTGCCATCCCTCTTTCAGTTGGTGTTCACCAAGGGTATGTTCTAGGTCCTCTCCTTTTCTCTCTCTACACCAAGTCCCTTGTTGCCCTCATCTTTTCCCATGGCTTTCAGTATCATTTTTATGCTGATGACTCAAATTTATCTATCTTCACCTGACGTTTTTCCTGCACTCCATGCTCTTATCTCTGCCTGTTTATCTGATATTGCTGCCTGGATGTCTCACCGCCATCTGAAATTGAACATAGCTAAAACCAAACTTCTTATATTTTCCCCTAAATCCTCCCCCCCCCCCCCCCACCTTCCTACCTTCTCCATCACTGTTGACAATACTCTTCTTCTTCCTGTTTCTTCAGCCCGGAACCTTGGAGTCATCTTTGACTCCTCTCTTTCCTTCTCCTCACATATTCAGCAGATTGCTAAAATCTATTGTTTCTTTCTCTATAACATTAACAAAATTCCCCCCTTCCTCTCTGAACACACAACTAAATGTTTTGTCCACTCTTTAGTTACTTCCCATCTTGACTACTGCAATCTCCTCCTTGCTGGCCTCCCTCAGTCATCTCCGTCCTCTTCAGTCTATTCAGAACTCAGCTGCATGGCTAATAGTCTGCCAGCCCCGATACACTCATAAAGCCTCCTTCTGAAATCACTTCACTGGCTTCCCTTCCATTTCCTTATCCATTTTAAACTTCTTCTAACCTATAAATGCATTCGCTCTACTGCCCCTCATTACCTTTCCTCTCTCCTCTTTCCCTATATCCCTCCTCATGAACTTCGCTCCTCTTCTGGCTGGCTTCTTTCTATGCCTTTTTCTTCTAATGCCAATTCCAGACTTCGTTCCTTTCACCTTGCTGCTCCTTATGCCTGGAAAAAGCTTCCTCTATCCTTAAGTCAAGTCTCATCTCTCTCCCTTTTCAAATCCATGCTAAAGGCCTCTTTGAGGCTGCTTTTCAATCCTAGTTTCTTGTTTCCTTTGTTTCTCTTCTCCCTATTGAACCCTTATTTCTCTTGCATTGTACTGTCTGTCTTAATTAGATTGTAAGCTCTACAAGCAGGGACTGTCTTCTTACATGTCTGTACAGCGCTGCATATGCCTTGTAGCACTTTATAAATGATTAATAGTATTAGAATTTAATGCAAATTAGCTGTTCAGTTTTTTCACTCATTTTAAATCTGATTAACAGCTTTTACACGATACCAAACATCAAGTGATTAAAATAAAAGTACAAGTGTGCTGCAGCCATGCTACACTCTGCACATGCAGAGAACATAATTGGGTCACTGAATGCTTAATAGCAGCATAGTGAGATATATTATTATATAGCTACACGACAAGTCTTGATTGTTTTTGATCGCACATCGTAGATCAAGAGTAGTTCCTCCTCTTGTTATTTCAATGGCCAGCTGCTGCATGAAACAGTTATTGAGGACATCTAGTAGCTTTATCTCTCTAGCATATCCCACTATAACATTTACTCAATTAGCACTGAGTTAACTGAAATCTCCCAGTGTTATTATTTTGCTAATTTTATTAGCCTTTCTAAACTCTGTGTGCATTCAGCAGTTTATTTCCTCATCTTGGCCACTTAGACAGTATTTCCCCATTATTATACTCTTCCCTGTGACCTTGGAATTTCTGTCCATAAAAATTCCAGAGCATAATTTTGTTGCAGAACTTTTAACCTGCTCTACAGTATGCCATCTTAACATATGGTGCCAGCTTTCCTCCAATTTGATCTGCTCTGTCATGTTAATACTGTATATCAAATACCACAGCTCTCTCGTTTTCAGCCAAACACTATTTTTTGTCTAGTAAATACTTAATTGCTCTTATGGTGACAGATTCAATTTGAAAAATTCACTCCAGATTTATTTGTTTAAAGTCTCTAGTATCTTTTACTAAAACTTCACACACATTCCTAGGGTAATTTTCAGAATGGCAATATCAGCATTCTTTTAATTTTGAACATTTACTTCCAGTATGTACGCAATATTTATACTTATGAACAGCTATAAGATTACCCCCCTAAGAGAGTAATTTTATAATATCTTGCCTACATTGGGAAGCCAAGTAGACATCTATTTTATAAAAACACATGTGCCTTTATAAAATTGCCGCACAAAATCTGCAGAAAGTTTGTCTATAATGAAGCTGTATAAATGTTCACATGTAAATTCTGAAGAAATACACATATTAAAATGCATATAAATCATGGCTCTGCTTAAAATTCACTCCTGAACTTGATAATACCCAGGTTGATTAAAAGTACCTACATTTTTGTCATTGAATGTGAGTTAGTTTTATAAGCAGCGTTTACGCACATCTGCTTGCATAAATGTGCGATAAAGCCTAAAATTACTCCCAGTGTGTCCAGCGAAGTGTATCTTCCTCATGCTGATGGCTTTTTTTTTATTTTGCTGTTTACTAGTTGGTCTCAGTCATAGAACTGTTCTTATTCCCATATCTGTGCCCCCCCCCCCATCATATGCTACATTAGCAACCCCAGGGTGGGAACACTGGCAGGTCACTACTATGTCTTGGCCTAAAGTCTCCATATATAATATGTGGAGAACTAGGATTTGAAAGCTCTGCCCAGATAGCAAAGTTTGAAAGTCAGGCCATTATAGCAACCAGGGTTTTATATAGAGGTTACCTTGATATCGAGCATTTTCATAAGCCATGCTAAGGTACAAGTGCTCTGGTTATTCAAATTTCTGACCACTGTTTGTTTTTAATTGCAATTGGATGGGGTTATGTTTAATCGTAATGCCAAAGATCATGATATTAATTGTACTTCATAAGCCATAAACTTATTTGTGTTTATCTGCAGTCAAGAAGTGGAGATTTCTACAGTTCCTGGAGCCCCAGAGAGCCTTACATTCAAGGAGCGACAACGTCTCTTCTCACAGGGCCAAGACGTATCGAATAAAGTAAAAGCTTCTCGAAAGTTAATGGAACTGGAAAATGAATTAAACACTAAATAAAAATTAAAGGATAGATATATGGCACCTTATGAAATAAAAGTGAAATATTTCAGAATTTGGAAGGAGTTTGGGGAAGGAAGTGGTAAGGAGGGGCATATATTTTTTGTAAAGAGTGATTTTATGATTCTTTATTTTTAAGACTGTTAATTCAGATATAAAGATGTTGCAATAACATGCAGACAGATTGCTTACTTTGCCAAGAGCTTGTGGTTTATATCATTAAAGGAGTATTAAAATATTTTAATAATATGAATCACATTATGGTAACTGGCTGGGTTTTATTTCTGTTCTTTTTTGTGGAGCGAGAACAGGATTTCTAGAAAATGAATAAAATATGTTCAGGTCAATATTCAAATACCATGGTTAGCATATTTTTAAACACTGGCCATGGTGTTTAAATTATCCACGTATATTCGGCACTGCTATCCAGATAGCGAGTGGCACTGAATATATGTTGAGAGCAGTGACTACTGCTGTTCTGTGGATAGCGGTGATATTCAGCGCTATCCATGTTAGCTAAGCAGTTTAATTTAGGACAGCTGGTTATATGAATAGTGGAAGAATATTTCTGACTCTCTGCAGAGGTAGATGGAATGCCCTTGCTTCACCGCAATAGAATAGTGCAAGGGTAGTTCGTATAAATTTTCAGCAGCACTATACAGATAGGGGACTAATCTGTATAGCAGCATCTGCTATGCGGATAAGTCCTTTTGAATAAACTTTCTTTTCCGGTATTTGGGACAAGTTGCCAAAAGATTTTCATCATACTTTGTCTTAAATAATTTTATAATTTTTTTTTTTTTTTGGACGTAGGACATGATACATTTTAGCTACTAAGCCATGAGTGGGCAAACTATGATCCAGTCCCAGGCTACTCATCACACGGCAAATTTTCATTAAATTACTAGTCTTTCTGGCTTTCCACAGCTACCTTGGCAATATCATCAAACGCTAAGAGGCATATTTACTAAACCGTGGTAATGTTTAGCATGCTCAGGTGCCCTGATGGTGACCAATACCATGTGTCAACTATGCAGCCATGCAAAAACTCCTGTGATAAGCTCTTAGCATGGGTTGGGGCAGTGCAATTAATGTGAGCGTCTTTAACAGATGCTAACCATCGGTGATGCACTTAGCACAGGTGCACTTACCACCACTCTAATGGAAACAAGTGCACCCGCAGTAATAGCAAACTGCATAGTGCGAGGGTGGAACAAAACCTGCACTAACTATATGTGGACTTTGCCAGGCATGCCTCTCTCTGTTACGTGAATCTGGTGCCATCCTCGTACTAGTTTTGAGACCTAACATGTGGTGCACTGCCACAGTTTAGTAGACATGCTCCAAAATATTGTGTTAATATCAGCCCATTATAAAAAGCAGACATTTTGGTTCTTTGATGATGGTGTTGCCTGGTCAGACATAGAACCCAAGGGTATTATCATTTACCTGCGTTTTGTCACACACCCAGTCTGTCTTAGGACTCTTATGCAGCTGCCATGGCCTTCCTGAGACCCTTACTGCTGCGGCCTTAGTCGCAGGCACAAACATGAGATACTGCTCCTGCTAATACTGTGAGCAGCCTGCAAAAATAAAAAAGACAATGCTGCCAGCCATCCACTGAAGTCTGATTTTTTTTTTTATTCTGCATAGTGAGTGAAATGTATATGTGGGTTTTATGGCAATTTTTTTATACTGTATTTCTGAGCTAGAGTATATAATAAGGTTTTGCAGTGCTTGTAAAAAAAATAATGGGAAGGATAAATATTTGAGTTCATTTTTTATTTATTTTCTGCCTGGGTTTACTTTTATTTTTAAACATTGGAAAGCCTGAATCTCTCTATTTTATACCCACAGGCTCCATAATAAAATAAAAGGTTTTGGAATGCTTGCCAAAAAACACGGTTTTTTTGAAGGAAAAGGAGAAATATGTGAAGATTTTTAAGCATTTACAAAGCCTTTTTATTAAATAACTTAGAGATTTTCCACTGTTAAAACAATAAACCCCTTTTAACAAAAAAAAGTGTGTGTACCGCTCTACAAAACAGTGTGTGAGATTAGCTTCTCTCAGTTACTATATTACAGACATCCAAACTGATAATGTCTGTAGACTTGACTCTTTAAGAGTGGCTAAAATTCAGAAGTTGATGTAGTCTACTATCCCCAATAGAGATGTCTGTTTTGTGGTTTATGCTTATGACTGTAATTTGTTAGCATATCAGTGCAAACATCTTAGCTGAGTCACACATCAGAAATCTAAGGATATACTCTGAACTCTACAGGCGGATGAAATCCTTCAGTGGACATAAAAATATAAAAGCAACTAAGAAGTCAATGTGTCCTATAGGCTTGAATGTAAAACAGGACTCAAAGGCAAAATGGCATATTTGACATATTAAAGAATGCATTATATTTGTTAAAAAAAACAAACATACATTAGAAAGCTAAGCTAAATGTATGGAATTTGGGGAGACGAGTCTTGCAGTTTTGATGTTTTTTTTTTTTCTTTTAACCCACTAGACCAAGCTTAAACATACCGGAATATGTTAAGTGAGAGAGGCCTGCTTGGTATCTCAGTTGTGTAGATAGGCCTACAAAATAATACCCAGTCTACACTGTGCAACAATTCTTAAGACCTCTTTAGTTAAGTTAGCTCAGTTTATCTATCCATTGGTTTCTAAAGTTGGTGCACACAGGCCCCTTAGCATTGGCTATTCAACTTGATCAAAATTACAAATGCAAATTAAATATAGACTATACATATTCATTGTGGATATTGTAATGCCAGATTTTTTTGTTGATCATAAGGTCCAGTTTTGGGGAATGCCATATTACTGCTAAACCACTTCTCTATTCAACTATGACTGAAGCAGGTCCCAGGTATGGTTTAATTGACATTGGATACATCTCTGTTTAAAAGACACCACGGGGTAATTTTGTAAAGGGTTTTTCACATGTGTTGTATATGCCAGTGTACATGCATAAAAGGCTACTTATGAATTACCACTGCATGTAAGTATGCGTGATGAAAAGAAAATGCACATATGTACACTGCTCTGATGTATTTCTGTTTGGGAGCAGGATCTGGTGGAGCACAAGCGAAGTCACAATTTACATGCAGTCTTCATAAAATATGCTGCTTGCTCATGGGTGTACTGTCCATGAATGCATTTACACCAGCTGTCGAGGTGGTGCAAATTATAGCTGCAATTTATTATAGCGGCTTCATTATAGCTGCAATTTCTGCAATTGTTGTGGGGTAGTTTTATAAAGAGACACAGATGCCTGTGTGTCTTTATAAAATCAGGTACCTGCTTGACCTCTCAACCTAAGCAACCTGTTAAAAAAAAATACCTTCCACATGACTACTTTGAAAAGAGAAAGCACAGTAATTACCCCAAACCTGGAAGAGCAAATCACAGTAATAGTAAATCACTGCTCACTGGATGGGAGATCCTGGGAATAAGAAAAAGGGTATCTTTCTATTGGGGTTGTCATTTTACTCATTAAATTTGGCAATGTTGTACCCATTTTAAGTAGATAATAATTTGATAGATAACCAAATGGACTGAAAACAAGTTCCACATGAAATGCTTCTGTTCTCATTATATTTTTATGTTTCACTTGCCAAGAAGGTTAATTATAACCTAGCATACTAATAATTATCAAAAAGATTATTGCGCTGTTTATAAGTCTCAATCAGTTTGTTATAGTTTCCTGTTTTTATTGTGATACACACTGTTGTAGATGCACTAAACTGTCCAGTTAACTTTTTTTTCTACAATAGGTAGTTTTATTTAAGGTTAGAATGGAATTTCTCTTCCTGCTGCTGATTTTTCAGTTATGCAGCTGTGGCTGATACAGGGGATGATAACTACATCAAAAATTATTTTGTTTTCGTTGTGTGATATTCAAAACAGTATATATTGTGAATCCAAGCCGATTTTTTTTCAATTTAGCAAAACCTTTCATTGGGTTTTGAAGGAATGTTTTTGTTCTGTACCATATTGTTTTTACATATATAAGAACTGCACACTTCCAAATTCATTCACAGCCTTAGAAGCAACATCACTTTTAATAAGAGTTGTATGATAAATAAATACAAGCTAATAGAACTTGGAGTATAAATATATATATATATTTTTCTTTTTACATATTTTGGGTTTCTTAGTAAGTGTAATTTGAAGTGTTCATGAAGGATTTCTATGCTGAAAATGGAAATAAGCAGGCATCTTGAAAACGCTAGCAATCCAATAGTATCAACAAATACAAGGGCAGGTTTACTAAAGGTTAACATGCTTTAGCAAACAGTAATGGGCACATCATTCAACACATGCTAACCTTCAGTAGACATAGCCAAGAATGAAGTGGAGAATGTGATATTGTTCCTGCTGATGCTGCTAGTATCCAGAAAGGTTAATAACAAATTACCATCATTTTGGAATGAATGTGGCCTTTATTGTGTGTTGGATATGTATAAAATTTTCATAATTGTTTCTGCATTACTGTTGTGTGAAACATAAAAACTGCAGTAGTTTCCCATTCCTACTTATTTACTTGCAACCTATTTTTAATAAACTTTATATGTATTTAAGTGTGTGTTTATTTATCCTCTCCTTTCTGTCCTTTCAAATCAATGTGTCCTGACCCAGAACCGGAGCCTCATCTAGCAGGCTTGGTATTTAGAATGACTATGCAAGAGAGACAAAGCACATTATTAGGTCAACATTGATCATCTGCCTGCAGTTGATGGTGTGTGTGTGTGCGTAGCTCTCGTAACCATCAGCCTGCTAGCCATACTAGAACAAGATCCTTGTACCTTCAGTGCAGTATTTATTCACATATAACATAAGGGATAAACAAGATTGCTTCTCCTTGATAACGAAAGGTGAAGGTATAGAGCAGTTACTTCTCAACACTGCAGTCCATTATGAGAAAACAGCACTCATTCATGTCAAATAGCACCTACTTTCTGGAAAATCTGTCAGCAAGTGCTTGATAGCATGGAACCTCCTTGGGCAGTTGGCAAATAGGGACACAAGCTGGGGCAGCACAAGGGTGATGTGGGGCCATGTGCAGAGACTCATTGTGGGCCTCATTTGCATAAATTTGTTTTATTTTAAAATGTATATGTTGCCCATCTAAAATTTTAGTTGGCTTTCAAAGGAGCTCTTCACAAGCCTCTTTTTTGTCCTGGCAATGACTTAGGGGCATGTTTTACTAAATATTAATGTGTGTTAAATGCTATTGCGCCAATAGAAATAAATTGATGTTGCTGCACTTCATGCGCATTCACAAATGTTAATGTGCGTTAACATTTAGTAGACATGCCTCTTAATGAGTTTCTGAATATTTTTTTTTAATATTTATGAATTTTACAATAAATTCAAGCATAAATGAATACACTCAAAGAAAAGAGCAGCAGTTGGTAATCCAAAAAAAAAGAAGAAATACAACAAGCATATAGGAACTAACAAATCTAATGGTTGCAACCCACTAGCCCTCAACTAAGAGAGTGAAAAGAAAACATTACACCGTATCTGAAGGAAAAAGAAAAGCCACCATTAAGGAACTAACCAGTATTAATCCATTAATGCAGCATTCACTGTCTCTGCCTCAGGAACCCTCCGAGAGCTCAAAAACACTGATAGTTGGGAAGGGACATAGAAAATATAGGAAACTGCCTGTAACCTAACAGAACATTTACAGGGAAATTTAAAAAAAAAAACTGACCCCAAACTGCTGTATTCCTGGACGTAGCAGCAGAAACTCTCGTCTAAGTCTCGAGTTTCTTTACATAGGTCAGGATAAACCCGAACCAGAAATCCTCTAAATTTAATCAAACGTTTACGAAAAAACATCTTTAAAAACCAGTCCCTATCATGGGATAGTGAAAAGTTACCAAAAGAGTAGAAGGGCTACAGGCTTCGTCAGCCGATGTCTCCAACAAAGCGGAAACATCAAGAGAGTCAGCCTGTTGAACCCCAGGAATAACCCCTTCTGAAGATCTCCGTCCAGTTGGTAAATAATATAACCTAGTAACAGGAGGATGAGACTCAATAGAGGCCCCAAACACATCCACCAAATATCTTTTAAACATATCTCTTGCAGTAACATAGAAAGACTTAGGAAAATTAACAAGTCTCAAATTCTGATATCTGGTAAAATTCTCCAAATGTTCCAAACAAGACTTTATCCCCATAGTGTCTTTAACTAAAGCAGCTTTAGAATTCTCAATACGTTCGGCTCTTACCTCCAATGAGGAAACGGAGTGTCTGAATACTATTTGCATGAACAGTGAGGATAAATAAACTACCAGATTTCTACATTACTATACTCCAGTGTCAACTGCCAGGCACATTAGGAAGTACTATACATTACAACACATAGCAAACCTGCCATATCATAACAGTGCTACCAGGACTCACAAAGCATCAAACCCTACCTATCAAAAGGCAAAACTGCAAATATTAAACCAATACATCTCAGAGAATACCAATACATCTCATTGGGGGAAAGAGAACAAGTAGGACTGTCATGCAGAAACTACATGAACAGAATACCTCAGCTCGGTTACACATGCAAAACATAGTCCGTCACCAAACATAGAACAAGGGATCATAATTTTGAAATATGAACACAATAATTAAACTGGGAACCCCAAAAGCCAAACTTGGAATGTGCAACAACACTGGAGAAATAAAACTATAAATTCCTTATCGTCCCTCCAGTCTAGTCCCGGAAACTCTAGGGTTGTGCTCCTCTTCCAGCAGCTTGGAGACTGAGAAACGTCATCCTTTTGATGACACTGGTATAAGGACACTGGCACCGCCTCCTCACTCCAGTTATCTCAGTCTCCAAGCAGCTGGAGGATGTGAGCCTGGAGGTCCAGCTCACTAGAAGGACAATTAAGGACAGTTAGTTAGCTTATAATTTTAATTTAATTTTAGTTTAATAGAATGTAGTGTACTTAATTGCTGCCTTTTTTGGAGGCTTTAGGTTTTTTGGGCAGTAGAGTTACTGTGCTTTTAAGATTTTTGGAATTGCAGAGACCTCTCTCCCTTTCCCCTCCCGCTCCTCTGTAGAATTGGGAAAGGAGGGCTCCGATTGCAGCTCAGTCTGCTACAATGGCAGGCAGTCAGACGTGCAGGCATCCCGAGCGCATCATAGAGGGTTTGCCTGTTAGCGCTCGGGTGCTGGGGACAGTGAGGAGACGCGGCTGCATTGCACAGCAGTGATTAAGAGCCTCAAGGTTGGCCCGAGGGATAGCAGGCCCTGGGGAAGCACCCAGTAATTTTGCGATTTTTCTTCTGCGGCAATGCAGGAGCGCCTTCAATGCTGATCCGTGGGACAAGGTAAGGTGCCAGGGATTTATTTGAAGGTGATTCCTGTTTGTATGGCCAGAACTGGCAGCAGGCCTGTGCCATGTGTGTTTTGCGTGGGAAGGGTCAGTAGCTGTGGTGGGTCTTCAAACGCGGTTCCTGAAGCAGGGGAGCTTCATTTTAGGTTGGTTTCTTCAGTGTTTAGCTCCGGTGGTCACCTGCTATTTTAGTGGATAGGAGAAAAAAAAAAGTAACATTCTCAAGAGCCTCAAACCGGGGGCTTTGGGGGGAGGTAGTTAACAGGGGCTGCAGCCTTGGATTAAGAGATCACCATGCCTTCTAAAGCCTTGTGCTTGCTGTGTGGAGTGAAGAGGTCTACAGTATCAGACACAGGGGTCTGTAAAAACTGTAGCCAAGCGTCTGCCGCAGAACAGCAGTACTTGGATTCAGAAAAGGAGGTTCACGAGGAGGAATTGCAGGGTCCTCTGCCCTCCGCGTTAGAGCTGGCGGAGCCCGTACTGGGGCCTTCTACGGCTCCAGCTGTGCCTCTTGCACCAGCATCTTTATCTTCCATTTTTTCCCCGACTTTGTGGCACTGATTCGGAGGGCGTTCGAGAGCGTTCCAGGAGAAGGTGCTCTGTCTGGCTCTGGCGGTGGGGACCTCGGTCAGAAGAGACCAGGGACTCCTCTATCGGTCAGAACTTCGGGAATATTCCCAAAGAAATCGAGAATAGACAAAGAGAAGCAGGAGCAGTCGATGTTTTCGGAAGATCTGCGCACGGAAGATGGAGAGCAGGATCTAGAGATGGACAAGGAGTTGGAAGAAGGAGAGATCACAGAACAGGAGGATCAGGCCAGAGTAGTGCATATTTTTCGGAGAGAAGAGTTGCCTGCGCTTATTGCAGACACTCTTAAGGCACTGAATATACCAACAGCAGGGTCTTCGGAGGAGCCTACAATGGAGGATCCGTTATTACAGGCATTTCGAAAGAATCAGAGAGCCTTTCCCATGCACCGAATGGTAATAGAAATGATTCAAGGTGAGTGGGAGATGCCCGAGGCGACACTCAAGGGTTCGAGATTCATGTCACGTCTGTATCCGTTAGTGGACCAGGGTAAGGAGCTATTTAGGTCACTGAGGGTAGATGCAGCGGTGACAAAGAAGATGACCATTCCGGTGGAAGGGAGTGCGGCTCTCAAAGATACGCAGGATAGGAAGCTGGATGCGTTGTTAAAGCAGGTGTTTGAGGTAAATGCTCTTTCTATTCAAGCGTTCATCTGTGGGGCGTGGGTAGCAAGGGCCTGTCTGCACTGGTCTCAGCGGATCCAGGGAGAGCGGATCGAGGAGTCGGTGGGTGAGGCAGCGAGGTTTGAGTCAGGAGCGGCGTATCTTGCGGATATTCATTATGACCTTATTAGGGGTCTATCTAACAGTATGGCCTCCGTGGTGGCAGCGCGAAGGTACCTGTGGAGCCGCAATTGGGCAGTGGATGTGTCTTCTAAGGCCAGGTTGAGTAAGCTTCCCTTTAAAGGGAAGCTACTTTTAGGAGAGGATTTGGACAAAATTGTTAAGGGTCTAGGAGATTCTAAGGGCGGAAGGCTTCCAGAGGATAAGCAAAAGCAGAGTAAGTTTCCGACGATGGCTAGGATGCCTCAGAAAGATTTTCGTCGTTTTCATTCCCCACGGTTCGCTCAGATTCAGAGGGGGTGTTTTCCCTATAGAAACCAAGGTTTTAGGGGGTTTCGAGGGGCGAGCAGAGGGTTCGCAGCCCCCCCTCAGGACTAAGAAAGCTGCAATGAAGTCAGGAAGACCCAGGTGGAGCTACCGGTGGGAGGCCGTCTACAGGAGTTTTACGCTGCCTGGGTCCAGATTACATCAGATCAGTGGGTGTTAGAGGTGATTTGAGAAGGATATGGTTTGGAATTTCAACGGCCGGTGACCGACTCGTTCGTACAGTCCCCCTGCAAGGCGCATCGCAAGGGCGAAGCAGTCAGGCAGACTTTAGAAAGATTGCTAGCTCTCAGAGCGGTAGTGCCAGTTCCTCGAGAGCAATGCGGTCTCGGTTGATACTCCATTTATTTTGTGGTTCTGAAGAAAGAAGGGACTTATCGGCCAATTCTGGATCTTAAAGAGGGTGAACCGGTGTCTACGGGTATCTCATTTTCGTATGGAAACACTAAGGTCGGTCATCGTAGCAGTCAGAAAAGGGGAATTTCTTAATCCCTCGATTTGTCAGACATGTACTTACACGTTCCGATTCGGCAGAAGCATCAAAGGTTTCTCAGGTTTGCGGTGCCAATGGGACATTTTCAGTTTCGGGCCTTACCGTTCGGGCTGGCAACGGCCCCGTGGACATTTACCAAGGTCATGGTAGTAGTAGCAGCAGCGACACTGAGGAAGGAAAGTGTTCTAGTTCATCCATATTTGGACGATTGGTTAATTCGGGCAAAGTCAAGGTCAGAAAGCGAGGCAGCTACATCCAGGGTAGTCGGCTGCCTGCAGAGCTTAGGTTGGGTGGTCAGTATGACCAAAAGCAGTTTGGTGCCATCTCAGAATCTGGAGTACCTCGGCGCGTTTCAGTACGGTGGCAGGGAAGGTTTGTCTGCCTCCACATCGAGCTCTCGCCTTGAGAACGTTAGTATGACAATTTCTGATGCTTGAATTAGTGCCCTGGGCAAGGGCCCATATGAGACCGTTGCAGAGAGTGTTGCTCAGGAGATGGTCGCATCAGAACCACCCATTGTCTCGGAAGCTACTCTGTCCGGAAGTAGCACGGAAAGTGTTGCAATGGTGGTTGCGTCCGGGGACGCTGGAGCAGGGCATGCCCCTGGAAACGGCAGACTGGCTACCGCTGACTACAGATGCAAGTCTGCTAGGTTGGGGGGCGCACTTTCAGGGAAGGTTCGCCCAAGGACAGTGGACAGACCAGGAGAAAGGGTGGTCAATCAACAGGTTGGAACTGTGAGCGGTAACGTGGGCGTTGCTGAGGTTTCAGCCGTATCTGCAGGGGAAAGCAATCAGGGTGTTTTCCGACAATGCGACGGCAGTGGCCTACATCAACAGACGGGGGGGCACCAGCAGTCCGCCCTTGGAGGCCGAGGCAGAACAGCTCTTCACATGGGTCGAACTAAACCTTCAGGCGTTGTCGGCAGCACACTTGGCAGGAGTAGACAATGTGACAGCCGATTATCTGAGTCGAGTAAAGGTGGATCCAGGAGAGTGGACACTCCATCCAGAGGTTTACGAGATGAGATGGTGGTGAGGCGCTGGGGAGAGCCAATGATGGATCTCATGGCGACATTCAAGTCCGCAAAGGTCGGTCGATTCTTCAGCAGAAGAAAGGAGAGAATGTCAGAGGGTCTAGATGCTCTCATACAGGACTGGTCAGTAGAGCAACTTTTGTATGTGTTCCCTCCTTGGGTGTTAATAGGCTGGGTGGTGCATCGAGTAGAGCGTCACAGAGGGTTAGTGATTCTGATCGCCCCAGATTGGCCAAGAAGGCCTTGGTATGCGGACCTCAGAAAACTGGTAGTGGGGAAGTCTTGGCGTCTACCAGTCAGGAAGGATCTGTTGTCGCAAGGTCCGCTGTTGATGCCTCAGGTGGATCGGTTTTCGCTTACGGCATGGCTCTTGAGAGGGCAAGGTTAAGAGCGAAAGGGTACTCGGAGGCGGTGATCACAACCTTCTTGGGTGCTCGTAGGAGATCTACTTCGTTGGCATATATTTGCGTGTGGCACATCTTTGAAGCGTGGTGTGTGGACAGAAATTGTGAGGCATTACGTGCGACGGTACCGCAGGTCTTGGCTTTTTTGCAGGATGGTTTTCAGAAAGGCTTAGCAGCATCTTCCTTAAGAGTTCAGCTGGCAGCTCTCTCTTGTTATAGGAGAAAGATCAAGGGGAAAGTGATTGGCGCTCTTCCAGAGGTTAAAAGGTTCTTACGAGCAGTGGGACGTTTGCGTCCGCCGTACAGAGAGGCTGTTCCCCAATGGGATCTACAGTTAGTGTTGGGGGCGTTAGGAAGTCTGCCGTTTGAGCCTCTGGCTAAGTTGTCATTGAAGGATATTACCCTAAAAGTGTTTTTTCTAGTGGCAATTGCATCTGCAAGGAGAATTTCTGAATTGCAGGCCTTATGTAAGGAGCCATTCCTAGCCTTTTATGAATCAAAGGTAGTGTTGCGGCCGGTTCCTTCTTTTTTGCCGAAGGTACTATCGCCTTTCCATGTGAATCAGGTAGTATCCTTGCCGGTGTTCCGTAGGGCTTCGGAAAAATCTTCTACGGATCAGTTGCATCGGTTGGATGTTCGGAGGGCCTTGAAGACGTATATCCGACGGACGGCAGAGTTCTGGAAATCGGGTAGATTGTGGTGTTTGTAGGTCCTCGGAAAGGTGAAGCAGCATCAAAGGCGACTATTGCAAGATGGATCAAAGGGGCGATAGCATCAGCGTACCTCTTAAAAGGTGGTTTGGCACCAGAAGGGTTGCGAGCGCACTTGACAAGAGCACAGGCGGCTTCTTGGGCTGAGTACAAATTTGTGCCAGCGGTGGAAATTTGTAAGGCGGAGACGTGGTCGTCCTTAAATTCCTTTGTCAAGCATTACCGTCTGGATGTACAGGCGAATAGGGATACTTGTTTTGAGACAGCTGTGCTTCAGGCTGGGCTAACAGGTCCCGCCCGTTGAATTCCTTTACTGCTCTGTTACATCCCTAGAGTTTCCGGGACTAGACTGGAGGGACGATAAGGAAGATTAAATTAGACTTACCTGCTAATTGTAGTTCCTGAAGGAACTCCAGTCTAGTCCTGGACCTCGCCCCGGTCTTTGGTTATGGTGGGAGCCTGATGCACGGAATCTCACAGGTAAGAGAAGAGTAATCTGTGGGGCTTCGGGTTCAGATGGGGAGGTGAAGAAGGGGATGATACGAAGGTTGAGTCTCTTCTGGAAGGGCAGCGAGGGCCTTTGCAGTTCTTGAAACGCCTAATAGGAAAGTTTTAAAGTTTTACATTTTAAGGGGATTTTTTTTGGATATTTATCGTTGAGAAGTTACTGTTTTGCTACTTAATTGTTGCTCCGGTGAGTCTGCTTTGTCAGTAGGCTGGAGTGAGGAGGCGGTGCAGGTGTCCTTATACCAGTGTCAGCAAAAGGATGATGTTTCTCAGTCTCCAAGCTGCTGGAAGAGGAGCACAACCCTAGAGTTTCCGGGACTAGACTGGAGTTCCTTCAGGAACTACAATTAGCAGGTAAATCTAATTTAATCTTAATTTCCACTTGTACTAAACAAAGTGCAATACATTAGCGATGCACATTTCCTAGTGCTGACATTCCAGTTAATAAATTCAAAATAAAATATTTGAATGTTGGGCATTTTATTTTTCGGTTGCAATTGTCCCAGTCGCTTTCTTCGTGTCTTCTGCTGATTCTCTATTGTCTGCTGTCCATTTGTCCTTTTTTCTCTTCTAGTTTTTTCCATTCTCTCTACATCTGCTTCTAACATACTGACCTTTCCTCCATTTCTTTCTTTATTTCTTTTTCATCCACTCAAATTTCACCCTTCCATCCTCAATCCCCACTTACTCTCCCAATACTCAGTCAATCATAGATTTTTCTTCGCTCCCATACAATATATCTGTTCCCCACTCCATCCTCACTCCCCCAGCTTCTTTTTTTCCCTGCCAGCCCCAGCCCCAGCCCCACCCCCTTCTGATCCTCCCCCAGCATCAGCTCACTTTTAGTTCCAGCCCCTCCCCGAATCCACTCTATTCATCCATCCATCCATCCCCTTGTGTCAGCCCATTTCCAGTACTAGCCCCCCAGTATCGGTGCCTCCCCAGCATCTGCTCCTTTCCAGTCCCTGTCCCCATCCGCCCCCCCCCCCCCATTTGACCTCCCAGCACTCACAGCCATGGGAGAGAAGGCAAATGGTGCTCTTTACTCCTGTGGCTCTTCAGAGGTCAGCCGGGGCTTTGGGCCTCCCTCTGCAGCTGGTCAGGTGTGGGCAACATCCCCACAGTGGACGGGTTGGCCCTGGACCCATGACAAATCTCTTAAGCAGCATAAACAACTTTGTTGACGCAAAACGGTCCTGATCCTTATCCTTGTTATATAAGATTCCTTAATGGTATCAACTATGGATGTATATTAAGAGCAGCAAATTAAATATACATTTAATGGCAAAGCTCAAAAGAATTTCCTGTTTCGATCTTTATCATTCACTTGGTATGAGGGTAGTGTACAATACAAAATTTTGCTGTTGAAAACAAAGGGGGAAAGGACACCATTTTTTGATAGGACAGAGACCTGTTTAAGATGCACCGTTCATGTGTGGTTTGTCTCAGCTTCATGGAAAACTAAGAGGTAAGGCAATTCTTTGTGTATGATGCTGCTGAGTGGTGGAAACTTTGTCAAGTGTAGCTAGCTGAAGCTCATCCCAAATATTTGTCAAAGATTCAACATTCTTAGGGGCCCCTGCAGCAAACACCATGCTCTAGCACAGCAACTTGCTAGATTTTCCTGCACTCATATAAAATAGGCTAGCATGGGAAAACTGCCAGCAAAACCACTGTGCTAAAATGTGCCATAGTGCACATGCCAAATCTATGCAAAATAACGAATTGTTAATTGCTCCCACTGTAAAATCTATGCTGAACTTTAGCGCAGTTCCATACTCTTCTTTTAATGTTAGGCGCAAAGATGCAATGGGAGCAAAAAGATCACAGGGGAATTTTGATACTTCTCAGATAACAAGATCCCCCCCCCCCCTCTCTAATACAATAACCTGATAGCCCAATATCCGCTACCCCCAATCCTTCCCCTGAACCAATACAATAACCTGGTTAGCCCAGTAGCCCCTACTCCACCCCTGAACCAATAAAATAACCTCTTCGCCCATAGGCCCCTACCCTCCATCCACCTGGACAAATAAAATAAACTGGTGGTCCCTACTTCCCACCTGCCCAAACCAAAGAAATAGTTCCTGTGGACCCTAGCTGCCCCCCCCCCCCCATCTCTAAACACTCCCAAAAGGATCCAGACACCGCCCCCCCCCAATACCTTAAAGGTCAGGGAGGTAGAAGTGATATCTACACACTCCTACCCCCATGCCTCTATCTTGAAAAATGGCAGTGCTTGGGCATGTGTGGTACATCCTGGAATGCATCGGGCAGGGTCAGTCTGCCATATAAGGCAAAAATTGCCTTATATGGCAGGGTGACCATTGGGACTGCTGACCTTGTTTTGTGCATCCCAGGTTGCACCACACTGGGCCAGGTGCCATCATTTTTCTAGATGGCAGGGTGGAAGCCTGTGGGGATCATTCCCACTCCCCTGACTTTTAAGGCATGGAGTGGGTCCCAATCCTTCTGAGAGTTGTGAGGGCTAGGGCTACCAGGGCTATTTTATTGATTCAGAGGGGTGGGCTGCAGGGGCCACTGGGCTACCAAGTTATTACATTGCTTTGGAAGGGGAGGGGGATCAGAGATGGAGGAGTAGAGGCTGCTGGGCTAAGATTATTTTAGTGGAGGGATCAAGATCAGACTGGTGTGGTCATCTGAGGTGGTGTCACCTCAGATGACCTGTTTTTAAACAAAATAGAAAGCACACGTATCAAACTTAGCGCAGACCCCTGTGTGCATGTGCCTGGCTTGCTCCCTTTATTTAGTGCTGACTTTTTGTGCACAGCTGATGCCTGCTGTTTTCTTATAGCATCACTGCACAAAATGTCAGTGTTAAACTTGTGTTAGGAAGTTCTGCCAAGAGCTTTAGCACAGGATTTTGGCATCAGTCCCTTCGTTTGGTCATAATCTATGTCATGAATTAATTTCCAATCAGATTGAACATTCAGATACTAATTTGATTATGCTTGGGCTGTCTTGTCAGATTTATAGATGGTTGCTTTTCAATTTAGTGTTTCTACTTCATACAGCTATAGAATGGTCTGGCATGTATTCAGCAAAATCATTCAGAGGTCTCAATGCAGAAACCCTGCACTAGAGCCCAAAGCTCAAGCGTAGAGTTTGCTTAACTCAAGTGTAATGCAGACATTTTGTTCACTGATGCTGTATACAAACAGCATTCAAATAAACTGTAAGCAAAAAGGCTGCGCTAAACAATCAGCGTAAGCCAGAGTGCACATGAGAACAGCATGTATATCTTGCAGAAGCACATGCTGGAATTCCAACCAATAAAAGGTCATCTAAGGGGCAGTTTGACTCTTCACCTCAAATGATCTGAGGAGGCTGAGACCTCTGATCATATGCCTAACACTGGCAATTGTAAAGTTGACACCGCCAAAAAAATCATTGGTGTCCCCGGTAGTCCTGAATCACCCACCCCCTAAAAAAATATCCCTAGTGACCACCTACCCCCACCCTCTGAGCCCAAAAAATAAATATTAGTAGCTCAAGTAGCAACTATGCTCCTCAACCCTGACACACTTCTCTGTTCCCCCTCTGTACCCTCCATCTTTGGGGGGTGGGGGGGTGATGGGGAAATGCCTATGTAGTCCTACCCCTGTACCGCCATCTTGGAAAATGGCAACTCCAGAGTTTAGGCAGAGGAGCCAAGGTGAAGATGGATAATAAAACCCCTTAAACACTTGTAGAACCAGTCTTTATTAGGCCCTGACACGGCGGCATTTTGGCTTGAAGCATTTGTTGTGATCTGCCGATAGCTGCACTAACCAGAAAAATTCTCATTCCAGCACCAGAAACATAATCACAAGCTCTACTTTATGGCCAAGAAAGCCATCATAGTCTGCCTTCAGCCACACTAGCCAAAGCAGTTCTCTGACAGCCATGGCAATCACACAAGAGGAGAATCTCTGGTACAGGGATCAAAGCTCTGTTTTCATACCTCCAGTACTTACAGATGATTCTTTGCATCACAACAGCCACCAAGAGACCTAGAACAGGTACCTTTGAGTCTCCATGGACAAGCAAGAAAATCTTTCACATATAGGTGACGTCCCCTGACGGGAGCCCATGTGGGAACAATCCCCAGCTACTATTGGAAGCTTTTGAGAGGTTCTATTGCACCTGCCTGCTGCTGTGGTGCCATTTTAGCTCAGTTTTTCAATGGAGCCCAACAGACACATTCCAGTCATCCCCTGCTTGGTAAATAATTTTTCTCCCCTGTGGGTGTTCTGCGCTTTTCAGCTTTGCAGTTTGTCTTTTCTATTTCTAATTTTCGTTTGTCTATTTTTTGTTCTTTTTCCATGGAACATCTGCCATCTTAGTTTTGATGACAGACTCATCCAATCTAGGATGGGGAGCTTATCTCGATGGGTTTCATACCCCAGGGCAATTGATCCATCCAAGTCTCCATTAGATCAACTTTTTGGAGTTAAGAGCCATAGCAAATGCTCTAAAGGCTTTCCGAGATCGGCTGGCCAACCAAATTCAGACCGACAGTCAAGTCGCAATGCTCTACATCAACAAGCAGAGAGGAACAGCCTTATATCTCCTGTGTTGGGAAGCAGTCAGGTTGTGGAAGTTTACTTTTGCACATGGGATGGACTTGAGAACAACATACTGCCAAATGAACAAAACACTGGCAGACAGACTGAGTCGAGTCCTCCAACTATACAAATGGAACTGGAAATGGAGGTTGTGGTTCACATCTTTCAGGATTGGGGCACCCCTTCAATAGATCTGTTTTCCACTCCTCAGAATGCCCAGGTGGATCAGTTCTATTCTAGGGTAAGGTCACACAGCAGACTTGCCTTGGATGCTTTCCTCTTACAGTGGGGAGGAGGGTCTTCTGTACAGCATGCATATCCTTCAATTCTTCTCATTGCAAAGACCCTCCTGAAGCTTAAAACAGATGAAGGCACGATGATTCGCAATGCTCCCTATAGACAGCCTTGGTTTCTTCTCCTGCTACAGCTCTCCAGTCAGAAGCAATGATAGCTGGATCATGCACTGGATCTGAATTCACAGGAAGACAGGATGATGTTGTACTGCAACTTTCAGTCCTTGGCGCTCACGGCATGGATGTTGAGAGGCTAATGTTGTCTGAACTCAACCTGCTGGCTGATGTTACCGATGTCCTTTAGGCCTCCAGGAATGCCTCTATGGGAGTATCTTATTACTGCAAATGGAAGAGGTTTGCTGTCTGGTGTGACGGCTAGGCTCTAGATCCTTTTGTCTGTCCCACACAAAAACTGCTAGAGTATCTTCTGCACCTCTCCAAGTCCAGACTTAAGTACAACTCCATCAGGGTTCTCCTTGGTGCAATTGGAGCTTATGGAGGTGTAGAAGGAAAGTCCATCTCAGTACTACCTTTAGTTGTTTGCTTCATGTAGGGATTGCTTCTCTTAAAGTCTCCCTACAAACCTCCTGCAGTGTCCTGGGACCTCAGTGTAGTTCTTTTGCAGCTCATGAAAAGCTCCCTTTGAGCCACTCAATTCCTTCTCTCTGAAGCTTTTGACCTGGAAGGTATTGTTTTTGTAGTCACTTCAGCATGCAGAGTGAGCATGCTTCGGGCTCTAGTAGTTCATCCACCTTACATCAAATTCCATCATAATAGAGTGGTCATCTGTATTCATCTTAAATTCCTTCTAAAAGTTATATTGGATTTCCATCTTAGTCAATTGTTCTACTAACATTTTTCCGAAGGCCTCATGCCCACAAAGGTGAGGCTGCATTGTACAAGTTGGACTGCAAGCAAGCTTTAGCCTTCTGTTTGGAGTGGACAAAAGTTCATTCAATTTGCCTGTTTCTTTTGACCCCAGCAAGCTAGGGGCAGAGTGTTTCCAAAAGCTCTTTCAATTTTTTTAGCAGACTGCAATCTTTTGTGTATGTCCAGGCAGGCCTGAGCCCTGATGGTCATGTCACAACTCACAGCGTTAGAGCTATGGCTGCATTGGTGGCCAACTTCCAAAGCCGCAACATGGTCTTCTGTCCACACATTCACATCTCACTATGATCTAGGTGGGGACTCCTGACATGACAGCAACCGGCCCATCTATACTCCGGAATCTGTTTGGGGATTAGAATCCAACTACATCCCTCCCCCTATGCCAATTCTATTCTGTCTAGGCAACCCAAAAAAAAGGGAAAAATGAATCACTGCTATTGTACATACGTAGTTTGCTTGCAACTCTCCCACATCCCCTGGGAATTGTATTCTACTATAGCTATAGTATCAGACTGAGCTAAAATGGCGCCACGGCGGCAGGTGGGAAAGAGGCACGCAGGCATGATGGAACCTCTCAAACGCTTCCAATAGTAGCAGGGGAGCATTCCCACGTGGGGTCCATCAGGAGACATCACCCATATTGTTGTTGTTAAGTGCTGTTGAGTCGGAGTCGACGCATGGCGACCCTCTGGATAGCTATTCTAAATTGTGTTCGGTCTTCAGTCAGGCGGCTCATTGTTGACAGACTGGTACCCGTAGCTGCTGTTATTGTATCGATCCATCTCATTGCTGGCCTTCCTCTTTTGCGTTGACCTTCTATCTTGCCAAGCATGATGTCTTTTTCTAATGATCTCTCTCTTCGCATGATGTGTCCAAAGTATGGAAGTAAAGACTTGTTATCTGAGCTTCTAAAGAAAGCTTAGGTTTGATCTCCTCTAGTATCAACTGGTTTGTTCTTCGGGCAGTCCATGGTATACACAGTATTCGCCGCCAGCACCATAATTCAAAGGCATCAATTTTCTTCCTGTCTATCTTTTTCACTGTCCAGCTTTCACATCCATATGATGTTATTGAAAATACCATGGCTTGAACAAGTTGAATCTTTGTATGGAGAGAAACATCTCTGCTCTTGAGAATCTTATCTAGGTCTTTCATAGCCATTCTGCCAAGAGCAATGCGTCGTCTGATTTCTTGACTGCTTGTTGCTTCTTTATTGATAGTTGATCCTAGTAAGTTAAAGTTGTTCACGATTTCAATTTCTTCTCCTTCAACGATGAACTTGTTGATTATGTCAGTTGTCATGATCTTTGTCTTGTTTACATTAAGGTGTAGGCCCATTTTGAGACTATGTTCTTTGATTGTGAGAAGCAAATGTTTCAGATCATCTTTAATTTCAGCCAGTAATGTGGTATCATCAGCATAGCGAAGGTTGTTGATGAGTCTTCCACCAATCTTCACACCTCTGTTGTCTTCATACAATCCTGCTTCTCTGATTATTTGCATATAAATTAAACAGGTAGGGGGAAAGTATGCAGCCTTGTCTTACACCTTTGCTTATTTTAAACCATTCTATTTCTCCTTGTTCCGTTTGAACTGTTGCTTCTTGATCAATGTACAGATTGTGCAAGAGTACGATCAGGTGTTCTGGTATACCCATGCTTCTTAATGTGGCCCAGAGTTTCTCATGGTCTACACAGTCAAACGCTTTGCTATAGTCAATAAAGCACAAATAGATATAGTTTTGGTATTCTTTAGTCTTTTCAAGGATCCATCCCACATCCGCAATGATGTCTCTCGTTCCTCGCCCTTTCCTGAACCCTGCTTGCATTTCATGTAGTTCTTGTTCCAGGTATGGTTGTAGTCTTTTTTGAATAATCTTCAGTAGAATCTTGCTGGCATGTCAGATCAGAGTGATGGTGTGATAATTTCCACAGTCAGTTGGATCACCTTTCTTTAGTATTGGTATAAACACAGATCTTTTTTTGCAGTCAGTTGGCCATGATGTTGTCTTCCATATTTCTTGGCAGAGCCTTGTAAGTACGGTTACAGCTGCATCCGATTGCTGTAATACTTCTATGGGAATGCTATCAATGCCTGGTGCTTTGTTCTTTGATAAGGCTTTCAATGCTGCTTCAACTTCTTCTTTCATCACCAATGGTTCCCGATCATAAGGTACAGGTTGAAACGGCTGTTGGTCCACTTGATCTTTATCATATAAAAATCTGTATATTCCTTCCATCTTTTCTTGATCTTCTCAGCATCATTCAACATAGAACCTTGAGCATCTTGTAACATTCCAATTCGAGGCTGGAACTTTTTCTTTAATTCTCGTAGCTTTAGGAAAGGCGATCTTGTTCTTCCTCTAATAGTTTCTGCTTCTATTTCCTTGCATGCATCGTTGTAGTACTTTTCCTTGTCCTGTCTTGCTGCACGTTGGACATCTCTGTTGAGTTCTGTGATTGTCTTTCTTTCTCCTCTGGCTTTAGCTTCTCTGCATTTCTGGGCAATTTTCAGAGTTTCTTCCGTCATCCATTTTGGCCGATTTTTTTTCTTTTTCACCTTTTGTAGAGACTTCTCGTTTTTTTCCAACACAACCTTCTTGATGTCATTCCATAACTCTTCTGGAGCTCTGTCATTTCTATCTAAAGCAGCAAATTGATTTTGCAGGCAGTCTTTAAATTCCAGTGGTATATTCTCAAGGTCATATTTTGCTGCATTCATGAGTGGTTTGCTCTTTTTCAACTTTAGCTTGAGTTTGCATACTAGTAGTTGATGATCTGTACCACAGTCAGCTCCAGGTTTTGTCTTTGTTGATGTTATAGAGCTTTTTCATCGTTGACTTCCACAGATGTAGTCAATTTGATTTTTATACAATCCATTGGGTGAAGTTCATGTGTACAGTCGCCACTTGTGTTGCTGGAAGAAGGTGTTTGAGATGAATAGATCGTTGGTCTTGCAGAATTCTATCAGTCTTTCTCCAGCTTCATATCTGTTGCCAAGTCCATATTTTCCAACTACTTTGCCTTCTTCTTTGTTGCCAACTTTTGCGTTCCAGTCACCCATGACTATCAGGATATCCTGTTTGCATGTTCTGTCAATTTCAACTTGTACTTGTTCATAGAACTCTTCAGTTTCATTCTCTTCTGCAGCTGTTGTTGGGGCATATACTTGAATTATAGTTGTGTTGATAGGCATTCCTCGTAGACAAATAGAGAATAAGCGTCCACTGACTGTATTGTATTTCATTACAGTTCTTGCAAGTTTCTTCTTTATTATAAATGCAACACCATTTCTTCTTTGTCTTTCATTTCCAGTATAGTAGACCATGTGATCATCAGATGCAAAGTGCCCGATGCCAGTCCATTTCAGTTCGCTGACACCCAACAGATCAAGTTGTACACGTTCCATTTAATTCTTGACCACCTCCAACTTCCCTTGGTTCATGCTTCGTGCGTTCCATGTTCCAATATGTAAGACATCTTTACAGCTTCTGACTCTCATTTCATGCGCAGCTACATCAGCAGTCAGACGTCACGAGGGCTTTGATCCAACCACATCATAAATGCTGGCTTTACTCTGAAAAGTCTTCAGCTCTTCCCCAGTAGCTAGTTGAGTGCGTTCTGACCTGGGGGTCTCATCTTCCAGCACTATAGCATAATTTGTTTTGTTGTAACTATCCATTGGGTTTTCATGGCAAGATACAGAAGTAGATTGCTGGGCCTTTCTTCCGTGCAGTTTGTTTGATAGTGGTGCTGTTACAGAAATGTGATCCTCTGCCGTCAACACTATCCCATTCTGCTGCTGCCCAGGTGGGTGGTTTGTCTTGGTCTGGCACCTCAGCTGAGACCTGTCCATCTTGGGAGACCCTGCCAGTAGCTAAACTACTGATAGTTTAGCTCTCAGCATCACTGATGCACACAAGCCCTCACAGCATGACAAGCTGCAAACCAAGTGAGGACATATTCCTGCTGTCCATGGAGGACATATTCCTGCTGTCCACGGAGAATATCTGCTACAGGTGAGTAACTACCTTTTCCTTTGAGTGATAAAGAAACAACCCATAGGGCCCAAAAAAGCCCATGATGACTTTTAAAGCCAGAAGACATGCTAGCCTAAAAGGCCTGGACATCGTACTGGTAGGTGTCTTCTGTACATATAATGGCACTAACCCCAACAGTTCTAAACAGGTACCTGCGTGGGCTTTGCCATTTGGCCATGCATTGTACTCGAAAGCCTCTTATCCTGTAACTCATCAGCTGTCTGGCACAGGTACGACATGAAGCTGCTCTTAGTGGCCCCAGAATGGAAAGGTTAAAAAAAAAAAAGAATTAAACCAGACTTTTCTTCCTGGCTAAATTTTATGGGTACTTCTCACAAGGCTTTGGTGCTTGGAATCCTCTATCCTATTGTGACGGCTTTAACATCTCTACAGTACATGCCTTCAACAGTTGATGTGTAGCCTGATTCTGGGAGGGGGACATCTGGGCTGTCTGATGTCCCCGATGAAGATGGGGATCTTAGGACCTGATTCTGGTCCGTGGGAACAAAATGTTCCCGCAGTTGCCAGCATCTGGCCCGTAGACGGCCCAATGTCCCCCTTCCACCTGCGGTGATGTCCTCCCCACAGGCGCCCTTGACACCCATGTCTCTGGCCCCCAATTTCCCTGCCTCCCAGCCCACGGCTGGACTTCAGTGGCCTGGATCAGGCGGTGGGGACCCTCACATACCTGGCCCCAGGCCCAATCATCCACAAAATGCTGCTTATAGCACCTTTGAGGTGATATAAGCAGAATGTCCCCATGGGACTGGTAGGACGTACAGGGCCGTGACCTGAATCAGCCCTGTGTATGTTGCCAGGCTGGCCTGCCCTAACTCCACCCTGTTTCCTCCCCCCTCTGGCTCTCCCCGTCCTGATGTAGATGATGTTCAGGGAGATCCGGAGGAGGAATCAGCCCCGCAACCCGTGTTCGGAAATGACCTCCATTGTGATGAACAAATAGGGTATTCTCCTGTAGCTTGAAAATGTGCTTGCCACAGGGATGTTTTGACCAGCGGACTTGGTATATTGGTGTTTGCTATTTAATTGCCGGCAAGACTCATGTTCTTCACGTCGCAAGCACTATTTAAAGTGCAACATCAGGTGAGATGAAATTCCAGACACTTCCTCGAGCATGGCCAAATCATGGAGAGGCACCTCCTGTTCAACCCACTGACCTTGCCTTTGAGCCTTCTTTATGAAGGCTCAGTTTTTCCCCAACAGCTGTGCTGGCAGTGAACGCAGTAAAGTAAAAGAAAAGTGTCAAACAAGCAAACGAATCATAGCACTGGGGACCTATTTCAATGAGATTGTCGGATTCATCTATGTCTCTGTCATTTAGAACAAAGTGATTTGTCTAGATGTCCTGGTCAATTTATTTGTTCACATCTTAGCTTGATTCATTAGTCATTATCTCCCAACTGCACAAGCTTGATTCTTTTGCTAAATGGGAAAGAATCTGGTTTGCGTTCTCCAGTACAGGAAACTGGTAAGTAACACTAAGACATGCTAGTTATACTTTCCCTTCTCCAGGACTGCATGGACCCAAGTTCTTAACCCAATGCATGTGCGCATATCTAATCTGTCACATCCTTGTGTCAATAAGAATGTCACTTTGAATGCTAATTTTATCAAATAATTAAGGGGAGTGCCCAACCAGGGTTGTAGGTGGACTCTGAATACTCCCCGAGCTTCTCTGTAAAGTTGACTAGAGTCTCAAATAAGATCCATTCCCCATTAGAGATAGCAGCTTTGTCTATTATTGGTAAATCCCCACAAAGTGATTTGCTCACATTCATGTCCATATACATGCCAGCATCATCATCTATGCCACTTTAAAGCTGGTTAAGCTTTAAAATGTTCCACTGAAGTTAAAAGAGCCATAATACCCTCGGCACAGGCTGGATATCTCAGCTTTACACTGTCGAGTTAAATCTATCTGGTTAAAAATTCCTGTCTTTATATACATATTTTTATTCATGAGGCCCTTCAGTTTCTTTGGGTTGGGCATCCTCATTAGCCAAGGCAGAGAAGGCATTTTGCAGGGATATCTCTTGATGTGTAGGATGTGTAGGATGTCTCTGCGTTACAGGTCGCAATCTTCCGGAACCCACTGTGATCCATTTGTTCCTGGGGTGTTTGATTCTTTGTGGAAGCGGTGGTGGACTTTGTTCAGTTTGTATCCTAGAAGAGGTGTGCTTCATTGCAGCCAGTTCCTCCCTCAGTAGAGACACTTCTTTATGCATGGCTGCTAGGTCTTTCCTTAGTAGAGTCAGTTCTTCATGCATGGCAGCTGACTTTAGGCATATAGGACAAGCTCTTAGGCTCCAAATGATTCTTCTTTGAATGAAAGTACCACAGTTATTGCACTGAATACACAACATGTTTATTAAGCAGTACCAAAAGAGGAAGAATAATAAGAAAAGTTGAAGATGTGGGCGTTATCCAAGTTAGGAATGACAGATGACATGTATGTCATAAGCAGACTCCAACACATTGGAATAACATCCAATGTACATAATTGGTTTAAATCTTACTTAACAAACAGAACTCAAACAGTGAGAATTGATAATCAAACATCAAATACTTTTAACCAAACACAAGGCCTTCCTCAAGGATCTGCGCTATCAGCACTATTATTCAATATTTACCTTCAACCAGTCTGCAACATTTTTAAACGCCATGGTGTACGATACCACATCTACGCCGACGATATTATGTTTTACCTACCATTCAAAATCCCACACCCACCAATTCAACAAATAATAAACTGCTTTAATGACCTAACAGCTTGGCTCAAAGACCACAACCTTATATCAACTTCACAAAAACAGATATTCTCTATGTCACAAGAAACCAAACATATACACCACCAAACACCATCACACTAAATAACCATGAAATTAAAACAAAAAAGAAATAAAATATCTAGGTGTAATACTTGATGACAAACTCAATATGGACGCACATATAAAAAATCTGACAAAAACAATACATTTCAAAATTAAGATCCTGAAACAATTACGTCCATTAATTCATTTACATGATTTCATATCGATAATACAAGCAATAATTACCCCGCATTTCGACTTCGCAAACTTAATTCTACAGGGTATCACACAAAAAAACATTAAAAAAATCCAATTAACTCAAAATATAGCAGCAAGAATTATAATGAAAATAAATCTAAGAGAGCACATTACACCTATCCTTGCTAAACTCCACTGGCTGCCTATTCATGAACGAATACACTACAAAATACTAGTTACCACCTTCAAACTAATAAATAAACTTGCCCCATCAGTACTCAATAAACTAATTTGCACAGAATCAAACAAGAGATTTCAAAGAAGTAGGAATACAAATACAATATCAATACCAAAAGATTATAAAAAAGCCAGAAAACTAACCAATAACAGGGCCTTCTCACACTACACACCGGCGCTCTGGAATAACCTACCTGATAACATTCGCCTACTAACCGATATCAAAGAATTTAGGAAAAAATTAAAAACACATCTATTTACCTTACATTATACACCCCTGGTTGGCCAAACCACACAAATTGACACAGGATAAAAACTTGTAAGATATACACCTGCTCGATCATATAAGCACATAATATGATATCATAAGGTGATTCTCATGTGATTCAATCCATAAGTAAAAAAAAAAAAAAATTTTTGTAAATTTGTATAAAGTTGATGCATTTGTATAAAGTTCTGATACATCCACCTAATCAAGATGGATGACATCACTGTTAGAATTCTTAATTATACTGTTAAATGTAAAAAGTTAACCTCTGTTCCATGTAAAACGTCTAGGACATGTACTTCCATGTACCTTAACAACTTTTCTGTTCAATGTAAACCGCACTTGATACCTGGGAAAGAGCGGTATATAAATGTGTTCTAAATAAAAATAAATAAAATGTGACCACTATATAGGCAATGTAGCCCCTGGGGTGGGTGGGGTGAGGGGTAGGGTGGGTGGGAACCTAGGTGTCTCTGGCCAGTAGGCTGTTTCTGAACAGTGGGCACACAGCAAAGGAGTAGGTAAGGGAACCCACCAAGAAGGGCAAATAGATATAGATAAATATGTGGAGACAAACAGACAAAACTCACAATTTAGCAGCAAATTCAGCAAAAATCACCTTTTGGGAGAGCCCTGGAAAGCACTGCTTCTCTGATGATTTATTCTGCATATAAATTAAACAGGTAGGGGGAAAGTATGCAGCCCTGTCTTACACCTTTGCTTATTTTAAACCATTCTGTTTCTCCTTGTTCCGTTCGAACTGTTGCTTCTTGATCAATGTACAGATTGTGCAAGAGAACGATCAAGTGTTCTGGTATACCCATGCTTCTTAATGTGGCCCAGAGTTTCTCATGGTTTACACAGTCAAAAGCCTTGCTATAGTCAATAAAGCACAGATATCCTTTTGGAATTCTTTAGTCTTTTCAAGAATCCATCTCACATCCACGATGATGTCTCTCGTTCCTCGCCTTTTCCTGAACCCTTTCACTTCAGGTAGTTCTTGTTCCAGGTATGGTTGTAGTCTCTGTTGAATAATCTTCAGTAGAAACTTGCTGGCATGTGGGATCAGAGTGATTGTGCGATAATTTCCACAGTCAGTTGGATCACCTTTCTTTAGTATTGGTATAAACACAGATCTTTTCCAATTAGTTGGCCATGATGATGTCCTCCAAATTTCTTGTCAGAGCTTTGTAAGTACGGTAACAGCTGCATCAGATTGCTGTAATACTTCTATGAGAATGCCATCAATGCCTGGTGCTTTGTTCTTTGATAAGGCTTTCAGTGCTGCTTCATCTCCTCCTTTCATTACCAATGGTTCCAGATCATAAACCTGTCTGTAAAGGAATATTATTCTTCACTCTTTATCCCTACAAAACAGAAGCTTAACCTGGACTCTGGAAACAAAAAAAAAGAACAAAAAAAGAGAAGAAAGGAATGTCAAATCCTAGTCTTCTCTGGGACCAAACAGGAAGTCAGTTCTCCCATATGGGTGATGTCACCAATGGAGACTGTGCGGGAATGCTTCCCAGCTTCCATAGGAAGCTTTAGGAAGGTGCTCCACACATGTGTGCCAGTTTTCCCACCAAAGGAGCCATTTTATCTGTTTTCTTTTTTCCACGTAGCCCTCCAGATGTCGTCTGTCTCCCAGAATTTAATTGATCCCTTTTTTTTCAAGTTTTCACTTTTTTTTTTGGATTAGCATTTTCCTGTCATCTCCCGGAACATTGGTGCTTCAGTGTTGCTTTTTTTCGTGGGGGGGAGGGGTTCATTTTTGGTGTGTAGGTTTTCCTCTCGCACCCCCTGATCAATGAGGACATTGGAGTCCTTTGACTTGGCAGAAGTCGTCTTCCCTACCATATCAATACTGTGCAGTAGCTTCAAGAAGCGCACCCAGTGTGGCCAGACCATTTCCATCACAGACCACCACAGCTGGTGCCTTCAATGCCTCAGGCCTGACCACAAGCCTTCGGACTGTGCTCTCTGCTTGCAGATGATATGCAAGGAGTTTAAGAAGTGGGAATTGCTGTTCGGTTCTGTGGCATTGGCCTCAGCATCAATGCCCTCAAAGGCCCCCGCCAAGGCTTCACATAGCGGCTGAGCCCATTCGGAGCCAAGGGGTTGCAGGGAAATGGAACAGCAGCTCTCCTTTGATAAGGAGCACCCCCAGAAGAACTAGATTTTGACCCCATTGGTGTTGAAGGGTGATGCCGAGCCTAGGGTGAAGGCCCATGGGGCATTGACATCAAAGCCCTCGGAGTGACTCTTAGGGCAAGAGCTGAGAGTGGCCCTCGAAGCTGCCCCGGCAGGAGCGTTTGCCTCCTGAGGCCCCAGAGGGCTGTGACCATCAAGGAGTCCCCCGCCAAGGGAACTGGCATTGGCACCGAAAGCTGTGGCACAGACTCCGGTGACAGTGGAGACCTCTATCCTCACAGAGAGGATGCAGGCTCTCGAGCGTAGCCTTGCTGTGTTCATGGTTCAGCAGGCTACCAGGACCCAGTGACCTCTGGTTTCTTGGCACTGGTGAAGGCCCCATCCACAGTGGGTGTCTCATCTTCAGAGATGCAGCCCATCCTGGAGGTGCATGTTCTCTCAGATGGATCCCGTAAGTACTTGAGGTTCCTTGGTGCAGCGGATGTTCCCTTGGAGTTCATCAGGTTCAGACATATAGGAGCCGAGGACTCCTTTGACGCCATCCAAGTGCCACTGGTGCAGTCACCTTTCATGGCGGTACTTTGAGTTCCACTCAAACTCTGATTTGGAGACCAAGGAGGAATCTCCGGAGAACATCCATTACACAATGTCCCCTCTGATCCCTCGCTCCTATATGAATGGAGGAGGTCCCCCTCCAAGTTCCTTTCCTTCCTCAAGTTCGTGTGAGACATGGGGAAGGCTTTGCCCTTTTCTACTGAGGTGGAGGAGGAGCCTCGAGTGGAGGAATTGGAAATCCTCCAGTACCCGGCTCCCCCTGAAGAGGCCATTACAGTTCTGATCCACCCGATACTGGAACAGTTTCTCTTTAGGATGTGGAAAACACCACTCATGATGTCAACAGTCAGCCAGTGCCTCTGTTCCATGTATCAAGTGCACAAGAGCCCTGGATTTGAAAAAGCACAACTCCATGTGGTGGAATCAGCCATGCACCGGTTAAAAGTTCCAAGACACACTCCTCAGTGCTCATGCACAGCTTTGGTAGGAAGTGCTACCAGGGCTCAATGCTGATGGTTCGGATCCACGCAATGGGCATGTACCTGCTTGACCTGGCAGGGAGTCTTGCTGAGTTCTCGGCTGGTCTGTCTAGAGAGCACCTTGAGTGCTTCCGGAGCCTGGCTGGGAAAACAAAGGAGTGCTCCAAGTGCATCACCTGGGCAGTCTATGACTGGTTCGAGTTCATGGCTAGGATGGCTGCGGTGGGCATCGGTGCCCATCGCCTAACATGGCTACAGTCCTCAGACTTAGAACAATATTTTCAGGACAAGTTAGGCGATTTCCCCTGCTGGGGAGAGAATCTCTTCAGCAAACTCATGGTGGAGAAGGCCGTAGAGTTGGAAACGGAGCAACTCACCATGAACAGGTTCTCGAGACAGACTGCTGACCCAGGAGAAAGGCTTCAGGGAAAAAGTCCTTTTACTCTAAAATGAAAAAGGCCTATGGTGCTTATACCTCATATTACTCGTACCAGTCGCCATAAGAGGAGCAGGTTAAGGGTCAAAACCAGAGCCAGCAGTGCAAGCCTAAAGCCCCAAAACCTCAACCAGCGCTGCAGCCCCAGCCAGGTGGAGGCTTTTAACTTTGACTTCTGACCATGGTCTTTCTTCCCTTCCCAGCCTCTGCCACAGGTGGGGGTCAGCTGCTATACTTTGCCCATAAGTGGCCCAGCATAACAACCGATGCCTGGACATTGCCGGTGGTCTTCAAAGGCTACCTGTTGCGCTCTGATCAGATTCCCCCTATCTTCTTTCCAGGGGAGTGCCCTCTCGAGCATCACCATCACCATCACCAAACTACTCCAACTGGAGGTCTAGGGCCTCTTGGCCGAATGGGCGGTGGAACTCGTTCCACCATCCCAAATAGGACAGGGTTTCTACTCCCGCTACTTCCTGGTTCCCAAGAAAACAGGTGGGTTCCAACCTATCTTGGATCTCCACAATCTCAATTGCTTCCTAGTGAAAGAAAAGTTCAAGATGGTATCCCTTGGAACGTTGCTGCCCTACCTTCAACAGGAAGATTGGTTGTGCTCCTTGGATTTCAAAAACGCCTACATGCATATCCTCATCCATTCCCTGCACAATCAGTACCTCCACTTTATGCTCAGCGGACAACATTATCAGTTTGGGGTTCTGCCCTTCAGCCTTGCATCCACCCCAGGGTCTTCACAAAATGTCTGGCAATCATTGCCGCCTTCCTCAGGATCCTGAGAATATTTGTCTTCCCCTATCTGGATGACTGGTTGGTCAGGAGTGGGATGCCGGAGAAGGTCCGGCAGGCCACACAGCTCATTATTCAGGTACTGGAACAGCTAGACTTTGTCATCAACTACCCAAAGTCTCACCTGCAACCCTCTTAACGCCTCAAGTTCATTAGAGCTCTCCTTGACACCACAATAGCTTGAGCTTTCTTTCCAGCATATAGGGTCCAACACCTAGTCACCCTGGCGAGGGATATCCAGCACTGTCCGGTGGTTGTGGCTCGGTAGATGCTGTGCCTCCTGAGCCACATGACCATGTTACCCCCTCAGCCTGACTTCAGATGCGTCAAACCCAGTGGAATCAGGTGATGGGATATCTTTCAGACAGGGTCACAGTGACTCTGCTGCTCCAAGAATCCCTATCCTGGTGGTAGCAGCCTGCTCATTTGCTTGTGGGGCTTCCCTTCCAGGTGAATGCACCTTTCTCTTTCTTTCCTATCAAAATTTGTAGTTCCTCTTTTATTTAATGGGGTCTTGGCCTCAACTTCTCTTTGGTTTTGGAATGTTGTAAACTGCCTTGATGTTGTGGGGGGCAGTATATCAAGTACATGAACAAACATAAAATAAACCATGTCACCCAGCAGACCTGGTTGAGAGAAAGGAAAATGCTTTAAATAAAGAAAAAGATACATACAAGCTGCAATATCTGGAGGAACCAGATAGAGGGAGCAAGAGGGACTCCAGAGTGACTGAGGAACCACGCCCCACTGATCATGAGGTAATGCCAGCCAACCTCCAATCCTCGAGCACAGGAGGACTTCTTAAGGAGGAAGACTGGAAAGCAGAGGGGAGTGGCAGCGGGAGGAGTGGCAGCGTAAGGAGTGGCAGCCAAAGGAGAAGCAGCTGGAGTGAAGGCTGGAAAAGGAGCAGCCAGAGTGAAGGCAGCTGGAGAGACGGCTGGAGAGGAGGCAACAAGAGTGAACGCAGCAGGACAGCGTGCAGCAGGAAGGAAGGCAAGACAGAGGAAAAGAGGTTAGAATGCAAACCTGAATATTCCACTGCCAGAAGATCACCCAGAGTGAAAGGTGATTGCCTGAGAGCTAATGAGGAACCTGGGAAGGTCTCAGCTCAAGGAGGAGTAAAAGCTGGTTGCCCAGAGAGGCAAAGACATTGCTGCAACTGTTGTCCAAAACCAACAGGGTCACAGCCTGAAGACCTAAGCCGTGCTGTACAGGCAAGCCAACGGAGAAACTGGTGCAGGCCTCAACCTTCACTGGAAACAGAGAAGCCAAATTCCCAAGGTAAAGCTTTTTATGATACAAGCTATAGGAAAAGTTTACATGATAAGAGAGTTTTGAATAATAAGTGTTTTTATAAAGCTGCCATAAAAACTCTAAGGAGAGAGGAATTTCCTCAATATAAAACAGCACAGAGCCAACGCCCTACGAGTTACCCAGAACATTGGGCTGTGCTAGAAGAGCTATATAAGAAGCCTGACTATAACCTACCTGAACTCAGGGACTCAGAGTCAGAGGCTTCCGCCTATGAGCCAATGCAAGTGGAACTGGCAAATGAGGTTTCAGATACAGAAATGGACTGTACGTACTGTACCACGGGAAGCCTAGAATCTTTGCCAGGCCTGTAAGCTGTATGTGTTGCTGCCTAGAACATTCCTGTTGTGTGAATACCAGCGCTACTGTGAAAGTAACAGTTTTGCTTTAAACTTTTGTTTTACTTTTTCTCACCTGAGGTAAGGACATTTGCGTTGTTGTTATTGCCCAATCCTTTGAACCCTTGCGAGAAGGGGAAATAAAAGCCTTTATTTTCCCACCACTTGTGCAGTTGAATTCTTTGGAAGATTAGGATCCAGGAAACTAACAGGACCAAAAGCCAATTGGGCCTCTGGATTACTGGCCAATCACCTCCCTATATAGTTATGTCCGACCTGCCCTGACTGCTACTTACCGCCAGGGTAGTGCTCGCGACAACCATCAAGTCCTAATGATGGATGCCTCCAAACTAGGCTGAGGAGCATATCTAGATGGCTTGTCCATACAGGGCCTCTGGATGACTGGGAAAAGTTACCATCAGATCAAGTTCCTGGAGCTTCAGGCCATTGCCAATGCCCTCCAAGTATTTCAGCAACAGCTCTCCAACCAGGTTGTCTTCATACAGATGGACAACCAGGTGGCCATGTTCTACATCAACAAACAGGGCGGCACGGGCTTGCACCTTCTCTGCTGGGAAGCAGTCCGACTTTGGAAGTTTGCCATCTCGCATGGTATACTTCTCAGGGCAGTATACCTGCTAAGGGAGATAAACATCATGGCAGATCACTTCAGCAGAATCTTTCAGCCACATGAGTGGACTGTGAACAGGCAAGTTGCCAACCACATCTTTTAGATATGAGGCATGCTGTCGATAGGCCTCTTTGCCACCCCTCACAATACTCAGCTCCCACTGTTTTGTTCCAGAGTGCCATGCAAGAATCATTTGGCTCCCAATGCTTTTCTCCTGCGCTGGAACGAGAGTCTTCTCTATGCCTACCCACCAACTTCCCTGGTGGTCAGGACCCTCTTCAATTTGTAAGCAGATGGCGCTACCATGATCCTCATTGCACCTCACTGGCCCAGGCAACCCTAGTTTCCATTTCTGCTCAGATTGTCTCAACAACAACCGCTCAGACTGGGCTATGCCCCGGACCTTATCTTGCAGGACAACAGGCTCTGCTTCATCCCAGCCTGTCATCTCTAGTGCTAATGGCTTGGATGCTGAGGGAAATGAGCTCTGCTTACCCGCAGAACATGAAAAACATACTCCTAGCCTCACTTAAGGACTTGACACGACGTGCCTACGCCTTCAAGTGGCGCAGGTTCTCCGTATGGTATGAGAGCATAAGAACATAAGATATGCCATACTGGGTCAGACCAAGGTCCATCAAGCCCAGTATTCTGTTTCCAACAGTGGCCAATCTAGGTCATATGCACCTAGCAGTTTCCCCAAGAGACACAAGTTCCACAATGCTTGTACTGGGTCAAGCATTGATATCTTCGGTCACTTCTTAATAATGGCTTATGGACCTTTCCTCCAGGAACTTGTCCAAACCTTTTTTAAACCCAGCTACACTAACAGCCTTTACTACATCCTCCGGTAACAAATTCCAGAGTTTGAATACATGTTGAGTGAAAAAATATTTTCTTTTATTAGTCTTAAATAGTTTACCCTGAAGCTTCATTGCATGTCCCCTAGTCTTTCTATATTCTGATAAGGTAAACAATCGATCTACGTTTACCCGTTCCACTCCGTTCATTAATTTATAGACTTCTATCATATCTCCCCTCAGCCGTCTCTTTTCCAGGTTAAAGAGCCCTAACCTTTTTAGTCTTTCTTCATAGGAGTATCCTTCCATCCCCTTTACCATTTTGGTGGCTCTTCTCTGTACCTTTTCTAAAATCGCTATATCCTTTTTAAGATACGGCGACCAGAATTGCACACAATATTCAAGGTGCGGTCTCACCATGGAACAATATAGAGGCATTATAATATCTTTTGTTTTATTTTCCATTCCTTTCCTTATCATACCTAGCATTCTATTTGCTCTATTGGCCGCCGCTGCACACTGGGCCGAGGGTTTTAACATGGTATCCACAATGACGCCTAAATCTTTTTCCTGGGTGGTGGTTCCTACTGTGGAACCTTGCATCGTGTAACCATAGTTTGGGTTGTTCTTCCCTAGGTGCATAACCTTGCACTTGTCCACATTAAATTTCATCTGCCATTTTGATGCCCAGTTTTCCAATTTATCAAGATCCTCTTGCAATTTTTCACAATCCTCTTGGGTTTTAACAACTTTAAATAGTTCTGTGTCATCTGCAAATTTGATAACCTCACTCGTTATTCCACTTTCCAGGTCATTTATGAATATGTCAAAAAGCAGCGGACCCAGCACAGATCCCTGGGGTACACCACTATTCACCTTTCTCCATTGGGAAAATTGGCCATTTAGCCCTACCCTCTGCTTTCTATCTTTTAACCAGTTCCTGATCCACAATAGTACACTGCCTCCTATCCCATGACTCTTTAGCTTTGCCAAAAGTCTCTGATGAGGGACCTTGTCAAAGGCTTTCTGAAAGTCCAGATACACAATATCAACCGACTCACCTTTGTCCACCTGTTTATTCACTCCTTCAAAAAAACATAACAGATTAGTAAGACAAGATCTTCCTTGTCTAAAGCCATGTTGGCTGTCTCCCATTAGGTTGTGACTATCTACATGCTGAGTAATTTTATTCTTTATGATGGTTTCTACCATTTTTCCCGGTACTGACGTCAGGCTCACCGGTCTGTAGTTTCCCGGATCACCCCTGGAACCCTTTTTAAAAATTGGTGTTACATTGGCGATCCTCCAATCTTCAGGTATTAGAGATGATTTTAATGATAGTTCACAGATTACTGATAGCAGTTCTGCAATCTCATATTTCAGTTCTTTCAACACCCTTGGATGTATACCATCCGGCCCAGGTGATTTGCTACTCTTCAGTTTATCTAATAGTTGTAAGACATCTTCCCGATGTATCGATATTTCCTTCAATTCTTCCGCACCTTTAAATACCACTTCAGTCATGGGTAACATCCCTACATCTTCCTCAGTAAAGACCGAAGCAAAGAATTCATTCAGTCTCTCCGCTATCGCCTTTTCGCCTCTTAGTGTTCCTTTAACCCCTTTATCATCTAATGGACCAACTGACTCTCTCACAGGTTTTTTGCTACGAATGTACTTGAAAAGGTCTTTATTTCGCGTTTTTGCTTCCGCAGCAAGCTTCTTCTCAAATTCTCTCTTTGCCTGCCTTATCAATGCCTTGCATTTGACTTGCCAGTGCTTGTGCTGTTTCCAGGTTTCATCGTTTGGCTCTTTTTTCCATTTCCTGAAAGATGCTTTTTTGGCAACAGCCTCTCTGACCTCACCTTTAAACCATGCTGGCAGTTTTTTGGACTTCCTTCCACTTTTCTTAAAGCGTGGAATACAGCTGGTCTGGGCTTCCAAGATAGTATTTTTCAACAACACCCAAGCTTGATGTACGTCTTTAACCTTTGCAACTGCTCCTTTTAGTTTTTTCTTAACTGTTTTCCTCATTTTATCATAGTCTCTGGACCCCTTTTCCTGCTCTGTAGAGTCTCTTTTGTCTTATCTTCTGCACCTATCAGACTCTGGTCTGAAGTCCAACTCTGTCAGAATGCACCTCAGTGCTGTAGCCACTTATCGACCCATAGTTGATAGACCAATCTCTACTCAGCCTTAGTGGGTCGCTTTATGCGGGGCCTCGTACCATCTCACCGCTCCATTAAATCTCCCCCGCTGATGTGAAACTTTAATATGGTGCTCAAGTAGCTCCTTGTACCCCCTTTTGAGCTACTTAGCTCCTGCCCACTCATATTCCTTACCTGGAAGGTCACTTTTCTAGTGGCATTTACTTCTGCACATAGAGTCAGCAAATTGTAAGTGCAGGTAGCACATCCACTATACACCAGGTTTCATAAGAACAGGGTAGTTCTCTGAACTCACCCGAAATTTCTACCTAAAGTAGTTTTTGCTTTTCATCTCAATCAATTGGTGGTGCTACCCATCATCTTCCCAAGACCACATGCCAACAGAGCTGGGGTCTCACTGTACACCTTGGACTGTAAGAGAGCACTGGCTTTCTACCTGGATAGGATGAAGGCCCATCAGCGTTTCTCCGAGCTCTTTATCTCCTGTGACCCTAATAATCTGTGGGTGGTTTTGTCGAAATGCACCTTGTCCATTAGAGTAGCAGATTGCATCTCCTTTGCTTACGCTCAGGCTGGGCTGACTTTGGAATGCCATGTACATAATGTCTGAGCTATGGCCGCTTTGGTGGCCAACCTGTGCTGTTTCTCCATGTCAGAGATATGTAGGGCTGCTATATGGCCTTCAGTCCACATATTCACAGCTCATTACTATCTGGATGGAGATTCCTGGCTTGACAGCAACTTCAGTCAAGCTGGGCTCTGGTATCTCTTTGGGAATTGAAGCTACTCCATCCCACTGGCCCTTCTGTCCACCCACGCTACCATAGAGTCGATCTGATGTTGATGTCCATGCTGGTCGCTGACTCTTGGAACCTCTCAACAATTGCTCATGCTGTTTGTTCTCAGTTTGTTTTTTTTCTGGTTGCCTTATTGGGCTTTTTACAGGTTTCTTTGATAACCTGTAGCTTAGGAGGTCCCATATGTGAGGACTTCATTCCTGCTTGGTCCTGGAGAAATTGAAGTTACTCACCTGTAGCAGGTATTCTCCAGGATAAGCCAGAATAAGCCCCACCTTCAGAATATTACTACCCCCCCCCCCTTTATGGATTGTAAACTCCCATTTGATGATGTTTTATTGTAAACTGCTTTGACCCGGTGAAAGGTGGTATATAAATGTAGCTAAATAAATAAAAATAGCTCTCGTACCCTCCCTTCTCCCTGTGGAATTCCTTTCTTTTTTGACTTGATTAAGCTATGTCATCATACTGAGGTAAAGATGGCTCCTTTGGGCATGAAGACTGACATGCAAGCATAAGGAGCACCTTCCAAAAGCTTCCTATGGAAGCTGGGAAGCATTCCCATGTGGGTTCCATCAGTGATGTCACCTATATGTGAGGACTGATTCCTGCTGGTCCCAGAGAGCACCTACTACAGGTGAGTATCTATGCTTTTCCTATAACTATTACCAGCATGCCTAATAAGGAATAAGGGAATTTTGTTTTATTAAACTGTGCCATCAACTCTAGAATCTATTAATCCAAAAAAATATCCTGAATTCAGTCAAACCTTTTTAGACCTACTTCCTCCCTCAAATTTGTTTACTTTTAGGAATACTAGCAACTGATTTTTATAGAGCTGGCATTGGTCTATTCCTCTTCCTCAGTGCTTGACTTTGTTCAGCATCAACATTCATCTAGCTAATCCATTCAATGTCTAACATGGACTTCTTTATATCTCAGATATTGACTTCTGCCTTTTGCAAAGTTATGCACCTAGGGAAGAACAACCCAAACTATGGTTACATGATGCAAGTTCCACATTAGGAACCACTACCCAGGAAAAAGATTTAGGCGTCATTGTGGATAACATGTTAAAACCCTCCACCCAGTGTGCAGTGGCGGCCAAGAGAGCAAATAGAATGCTAGGTATCATAAGGAAAGGAATGGAAAATAAAACCAAAGATATTATAATGCCTCTATATCGTTCCATGGTGAGACTGCACCTTGAATATTGTGTGCAATTCTGGTTGCCGTATCTTAAAAAGGATATAGCGTTATTAGAAAAGGTTCAGAGAAGAGCCACCACAAAGGTAAAGGGGATGGAAGGATACTCCTATGAAGAAAGGCTAAGAAGGTTAGGGCTCTTTAACCTGGAAAAGAGACGGCTGAGGGGAGATATGATAGAAGTCTATAACTTAATGAACGGAGTGGAACGGGTAAACGTAGATCGATTGTTTATGTTATCAGAATATAGAAAGACTAGGGGACATGCAATGAAGCTACAGGGTAAACTAAGACTAATAAAAGTAAATATTTTTTCACTCAACTTGTAATCAAACTCTGGAATTTGTTACCGGAGGATGTAGTAAAGGCTGTTAGTGTAGCTGGGCTTAAAAAAGGTTTGGACAAGTTCCTGGAGGAAAGGTACATAAACCATTATTAAGAAGGGACCCAGGATATCAATGCTTGACCCAGTACAAGTATTGTGGAACCTGTGTCTTTTGGGGAAACTGCTAGGTACATATGACCTAGATTGGCCACTGTTGGAAACAGGATACTGGGCTTGATGGACCTTGGTCTGACCCAGTATGGCATATCTTATGTTCTTATGGTGTATGGGATTATTCCGACAACATCAGTTCTAACTACCAAGGGTGATACATCTACAGTTCTACTCTCCTTAGTTTATATGCACCATCTGTAATGGTACTGAATGTCCATCACCACTCGAAAAATGTTCTTGCCATTCCATTCCTCTCTGTCTTTCATTACCATTGGACAATTCTGAACTTCTTGAAGCTTGTCTCTTCCATTTTATTTATTTAATAGGTTCTTTTTATACTGCTTTATTTCAGTCAAAGTGGTTTACATTGTAAATTAAACTTGGTAATGTACATTAAACAGGGACATTTGATAACTTGAATTTTCAGAGGCAATGGAGGGCTATGTGACTTGCCCAAGGCCACAAGGAATGCTAGTGGGAATTGAACCCTGGTCTCTTGGTTCCCAGGTCAGTGCTCTAACTATTGGGCTACTCCTACATTCCTATCACCTACCTTTTGCAGATGCTATTCATCATCTATTCTTTCCTACTGTACATAGAGAAAGATCTGCTCCAGTTCCTCCAAAACTGATTGCATGATCAGATTCCAGTTGATTTCTGCAGATATTTAAGGTGCTGGGATATAAATGAACATCCTAGTGTCAAGTATCTCTAGATTACAACAACATTCTATGGTGTCACACAATCCAGTATATCCAGTCATTTTTCTATCTTGACAAAGTGCAGGTGTGTAGCTTGGGTTTTGTTTTTTTGCCCTCTGGTCATAAGTTGCCAGTTATCCTTTCCTATTCAATCAGCTGTATAATTTGGCACTTTTTTTTTTTTTTTTTTTTTTTTTTTTTAGTGCCATCAAGTCAGTGTTGACTCATAGTGACCAAGCTACCTCTGGGTTTTCTTGGCAATGTATCACCGGAAGTAGATTGCCAGCCTTTTCTTCTGAGGCAATGGAGGGTAAAGTGACTTGCCCAAAGTCACAAGAAGTGCCAGTGGGAATCGAACCCTTGCTCTTCTGAGTACTAGGCAGTTGCTCTAACCACTAGGCTACTACTCCATTATAGCTATGGCTCTCTCTATAACCCCATTAAAAGCAGCTGCATGAAGGGCTACATTTCCATTTAAGAAAATACTGTCCCATAAATCTGAATCATAAGGATTCTGATATATACATGGTGGCCCACAAAAAGTGAGAACATCTCATAAATTAAAAGCTTAAATAGTTTACTTATTTACCTTTTTAGCTATATAATGTCTTTATTTTGACAATTTCCGGTCGCCATCTTTGTTTTTTTAATTTGTCAAATGTTTATAGCTGTCTTTTTGAATTTTTAAATAACTTATATGCTATGAGATGTTATCACTATTTTTGGGCCATGTGTGTGTGTATATATATATATATAGAATATATATATACACACACACACAGAATATATATATATATATATATAGAAAGATTCTGAGATATATATATATGAGGATGAGAGAGACTTCAAAGGCCATAATTATTTATGCTCAAAAGAGGGTTCCAAATCAACCCCTGCTTCAAGTAACCATACCCAAGGAGAAGTATTCCCAGAGGCTGCTTCAAGATACACAATAGCGTACAATCCAGAATCACCCTTTCATGCCATTCCTGGAGGGGCTGTATTTCAAGCAAGGTAATTCTGTGGCTCTTAATACAAATTCTATGCCTGAGTGTTCTTAAGAAAGGGTCTATTTTTATTTTTCTTAGATAATATTTTTTGCTGCTTAGCAACAATTTTTGGGTTTTTTTAAAGCTGTTTGCAGAAGGGGATTTTTCTGTTTTAGGCATAGTTTTTCTGCAGCTGTTTTTTTCTGCTATAGCGTTCAAGTTCAAAGAGGAGGAAAAGCACCCTTTCAAGTCATCATACTGCTGAGGTACAGCTAGAGTAGGAAGAAAGGGAAGAGGAGTGGCACTATATGTGGAAAATAATAGTAAAGCCATAGAATTTCAGGGCTTATAATGAAAGGAGGCAGCACTGTGGATTAAACTGGAAAGAAGGAATGGAACATACATTTCCATTGGTGTGACATAGAGACTGTTGAAAGTAACTTGAAGTGGGGTAGCAGGGCCCTCTAGAAGGGTTAATATGGAGAATAGCTTGAAAGGTTGCTGACAGTCTGAAGCCTAGCAGCCTGGAGAGAGATGTGTTATAAAAGCCAAGGTTGTACTTTGGGATGACATTGTTTGTGAGAATGAGACAGGGTGCTTTGTTTTTAGAATGCTGCAGCTGAAAAATGTCTGTTTTGACCACGTGTGATAAACAAAGCTTGATGTAGAGCTGAATTTGTACCATGTAACAGCTTTTCCTTAATAAAAGGAAGTGCGATGGCCTGGCTTGAGGAGGGAATCATGGGAACATGCACACCTGTGAATTCCTCACTTAAGTTGTACTGTTTTATATAATTCTATGTATGTGTGCTTCCATATTTACAGTTGAATTTAAAGAACTGAAGTCAAACATGATACAACTACTACATGAAATTGGCCTATGCAGCAACATGATAAAATGATTCAAATCATACCTCAACAACCAAATACAGCAAGTCAAATGCGGCAAAAACAAATCTACAAAGTTTGACATACAGCAGGCATTCCTCAAGGATCAGTGTTGTCGTCTATTCTCTTTAATATATACATAAAACCTATTTGCAACATCATCAAATACCATAAGATACATTACCACCTATATGCGGATGATATCATGGTTTATACCCCTATCAACATACACGCATCCGACCTGTCTCCAATAACAAGGTGTCTGGAAGACATTATCACATGGCTCACCAACAACTCCCTCTCGGTGAACTGTAACAAGAAGGAAGTGATGTTCATCACCAGAAGCACCACTTTTACTCCACTGAAAACTATCAAAATTTATGACAAACACATATCAGTGAAAGAAGACGTAAAGTACTGGGAGTTACTTTGGATAAAAGCTTCTCTCTCCAGACCCACATTAACAAAACTGACACAAACGCGCACCACAGACTGAAGCTCATCAGAAGGCTCAGGAGCGGTTCTATAATGAGGCGAGTGAGGTGGTGGCCTCAAGCGGCAACATTTTGGGGGCGGGAAAAGTTGCCCCCAAAAAGCTCGCCTCGGCCTTCAAAAAAAAAACCAAAAAAACCCCGAGGAGAGGATCCGCTGCTGCCATGGAAGTGGCAGAATGAAGTGCCCTGCGGCCGCCCCGGCAGAGCCCTCCTCTCTCCCTCAGCGTGGCTTTTCAGAGCCGCAAAGGGAGAGTTCCCCTTTCTCGCGATTCTGTTAAGCCTGCCAGTGCTGATGGGAAACAGGTATTTCCTTCCTCCCTCCCTCTTTCCTGGCCTCTCATATTTTCCCATTTTACTGTTTTCTTTTCTTTCTCTTCTTTCCTGTCCATTATTGGCGTTCTTTTCTTTTCTATACTTCCTGTAGCCAACATTTGTTTTATTGTACACCGCCCTGACGCTTCGGCAAGGGCGGTATATAAAAAACTGTAAATAAAGATAAAGAGTCTGGGCGGGCAGTGGGCAGTCGCTGGTTCTGGACATACAGGGCCAATTCTAATGTTGGCCCTGTATGTCCAGGGCCAGCGACATGTGCGAGGAAGTTATTCCACTTCCGAGGTGGAATAACTTCCCTGGACATGTCGTAATTTCAATGCTGGGGTGTGGATGGGGCAGGGGGGGCCATGGGACATTCCCTGCAGCCCGACCCTGGCCTTAGGAGGCCAGATCGGGGGTCAGGCTGCGGAGAATAAGCACCTTTTTCAGGCGGTCAGCATCGCAGCTCTTCAATGGAACTGCAGTGCCATGGCAACATGACGCTGTGGCTCCATTGAGGATCCTTGACTGAATCAGCTGGGGGCAGTCCTGCACATGCAGGCCAGACTGAATTGCACATGCAGGACTGTTGCGATTCTGATCCCTTGAGGCCAGACATGCCCCGCTGGATCAGAATCACTATCCCCTCTATGCGTCCGGTTCAGACTGGACGCACAGAGGGGATCTGCATGCAGGACAGAATTGGACCCTATCTGTACATATTTGTACCCCTCTACTTCCTACTAAGAATGTACCTAATATTCCCTGTAAACCACTTTGATAGAAGTAAAAGGTGGTATATAAAACTGAATAAATAAATAAAGAAAGATCCTTAGTTAAGTTTTGCTATGTGGTCAGAAGTAGGCCACAGGCTAGGGATCCATTCAGGTTGTGCCATGACTTGGATATTTATTTCTCTTCATTCAAGGCAAGGCACAGGGGACAGAGGATTGTGAGTATGGAGTACAGTGTTTAAGAGAGGCAGCCTATCGTAAACATGGTGATATTGCAAAGTCCTTTAGGAGAGACTTTTTCAGAAGAGCTGCAGTGTTTGAAGATATGTTCTTGCCCTTCTCTTCTTCTCCCTTTATACACAATCAGTTGGTTCCCTTATCCCATCCCTTGGCTTTCAGTATTACCTTTATGTGGATGACTCTCAAGTTTATATCTTCACTTGAGCTTTCTCCTCTCCAGGCACATATCTCCGCCTGCTTATCTGACATCACTGCCTGGATGTCTCAGCACCATTTAAAATTTAACATGGCCAAACTGAACAATTTGTTTTTTCCCCTAATTAATCCTCCATCCTTTCTCCTTTCTCCATCACTGTTGATAACTTTCCTATTCTTCCTGTTTCCTCTGCTCGTAACCTTGGTGTCATTTTTTTTTCCATTTGATCATTTTATTAAGTATTTAGTATCATTACAAACATCACTTAACATGTATCAAACTACACCACTATGCCACTCTCTTCTTCGACAAACTGCAGGCTTCATTCCTTTAATCTTGCTGCTCCATTTGCCTGGAACAACCTTCCCCTGTCCTTGCATCAATCTCTTTCTTCACCTTCTTCAAGTCCAAGCCTCTTTGAGGCAGCTTTTGATTCATAATCCCCCTACCTCGTGTTTCAGCTCTTTGTTCCTATTTTATTATTTCCTTATCGTTCCTCCAGTTTAGTCCTCTACCTCTGGGTTGTGCACCTGTTCCTGCAGCTTGGAGACTGGGCATGTCAAAGTCGTGACATCACTGGATATAGCCTGCTGGTATCTCCCATCAGCCTCCAGTGTGTCCAGTCTCCTTGCAGCAGGAGGACATAGTGAGCCTAGCTTCTGGGCTCACTTGGGGGAACAGATAAGGAGCATTTAGTGTGACAAATTCTATTCTGATTTTACTTTTGATTTTTACCTTTAATTTACTTTTAATTTTACTTTTAATTCAGTTACCTTTGGTTAATTGGCAATCAGGGATTAGTTCCCTTTAGTTAGGAGCAAATTTCCTTATTTACAGTAATTTTAAATTTGAACCTGGCTCTTTAAATTAGTAGCAGCTCTCGCCTTCCCTCCTTCTCAGTTATTTTCACTTGCTGCAGGCATTTGCCAGTGCGGATCTCTCTCCCTTGACTGTACGGGAGAGAGCTCCGGGACCTGTACAGCCACACTGAAGCTGTGTGAGACGGAGCCTCTCCGTTGCTGCGGGATTTAAATTTTACTCTGTGGAACCGGCTGAGCGATCCTCGTCGTGGCTGCCAGGCGCATCAGTGCAGCTTGAGGATCGAGGAATTCAAGGTGGTAGGAGCAGGCTGTGTGGCTTTCTGCCCTGCAGGTAAGGCCTTCGGGCTCGGTCGGTCTGCTGAGGCCTCATTTTTGCAGTGGCTGCTGTTCTTGGCGCCAAAATTCATTGGCGAAGGGGCGGCCATTTCCTCTCTAGGTATTTGGACCGCATGGCGAGAGTTGCAGTGAGCTGCCTGTGTGAGGAAAACAACAGGCAGAATAGCTAGATTTTTGGGCCTAGTGTTTGTTTCTTTCTTTTGTTTGTAGGGTTTTTTTTGAGGCTCAGGGGGTTCCTCAGTCTTAAGGGGGACTGTTGTCAATCCTCTTTATAAAATAAGAATAAACTTAAAAATAGGACAGCAGTTTTGGCATTGATCCCTGATACCACATGTTCTTTCCCTCCTAATCATGTCTCTGAGGAGCATCTGTTAAGTCCCAGGATATTAGGCAATTTGCCAGCTTTTAGGTTCAAGGGCAGAGCCCTAACTTGTAGTTGGAAGGAGGGACAGCCTGGAAGTGTGCTTTTATGTATTCTATAGTGAAAGTTGCCCAAAATTCACAGGGACAGGTTTAGGAAACCTTAGGATATAAAAAAAAATAGACTGACAGTTAAACTATCAACCAAGAAGTGCCTGTGCTATGGTCTATGGCCACCAGAGGGCAGCTGGTACACTCAATAGTGCCTTTCTATGACTGTGTGTATGCAGCCATTATCTGCAAGTCAGGAAAGAAATGCCACAGAGCAGCTGTAATGTTCTGAAAATCAAGATTATATGACCGAGATTTAAAGCTCTTAACTTCTGTATCGTTGGTCGGGCTCTGGTGCCCTACAGGCTGCCGAACGGCAGCACTGCTCATGAATCACATATAGTATTCAGGGCCCCCATCCCTGGGGGGGGGGGGGTAAAATACAAAATCATATTACTCATCAGGTTCACATAGGCAGCAACCTCTAAGACCTCCATTTGCAAGGTGGTCGGTGTATTCCACTGCTATTTCTCTGACTGCAGGAAGGCCGGGGGAGGTGCCTGTGTGTTTCATAGCAACACTTAGCATGCCCTTTCCAGGAAATTCTCATCTATTACTAGAGCAGGGTTTCATTTCATTTCATTTCTCTGGTTGTGGTTAATGCACAGCGTTAGGAGCTGTGTTTGAAAGCTTGGGTCCCACGGACTTCGGTGGGATTTCAAAAAGAAAAAGAAACTTGCTTTAGTGAGAGATAACCTTGTTCATTTTTAGCTAACTCTGTTGATTTTACTTTTGATTTTTACCTTTTGCGTCCTGAATCCCAAGGACGGGACACTGTTTGCTTCCAGGGGTTCTACTTTCTATTTTGCTCTTCAGCTCCCTGGCAGACGCAGCAGGCTGGCAGGGAGTGTGTAATGCCTACTGAAATGCAGAATCCCCCAGGATAAGGGGGGAAGGACAACTGGGTGCAGCGGGGGCTGGTAGCTTCTTGCAAAGCTATAGGAGCAGTTCGGGTAATTTTAGCTGATCTGCTTTGATTTTATTGGAGTTGGCAGAAACTTGGTTTTTGGAGTCCTATACTTTAAAGAAAAAAAAAAGGGGCATAGCTATGTTGATTTACAAGAATCTCCTTCCGCTATCCATAGAAGGTCCTATAAAGCGTTAAAGTCGGTTTATATGGCAGGGTAATATTTTTGCTTAGCTGCTGTGATATAGTGCTATGATCCGCTGTAAACATATTCAAGTCAAAAGGAATTATGGTGATAACTCTCTTGGACAGTTGTAACAGGTGCTTGGGTGAGCGCCATGGCCAGTCCACAGATGTGGAATGCTCTGCCATAAGCATTATGCCATGAGAGGGGTTTTTATAGTTGTGTGGTTTCTCAATGGAAAATTGTTCCTGTTTAGTTTGGCTTTGCCCAAATTATAAGATTTTACGGTAGATTTGTAATGTCTTAATTTTGGCTATATGTGGTTTAATTTTACATATGGAAAAGGCAGCTCAGCGGAGAGACGTTGCAAAATAGAACTCTGGCCTTTAAAGCTATCTATGCTCCCATTCCATTTATCAGAGGTTCTCCAGTACGGAGAGTCTCTGCTAGTGTTCAGCGAATGCCTTAATGGGGGGCCAGAAGCACGCAGCCCGGCTAGTTCTCTAGCAGCAATGGCAGCGGCTCAGACTCTAGTAGGCATACTTCATATGCTGGGCTTACAAGATGGCTTCCACGCTGATCGGCATCAGCCAAGGTGACTGCCGGTTTAGACTGTGAATGTGGAGTCAGCCTGGAGGAGGGGCCTTGCGTTCTCTGGACAATGCCCTGCATACACTGAATCACATCAATTCGATCAGCTACTGGCAGGACACAAGGCACTCTCGCATGCTTTTTTTGCTTCAGTGGTCTAAAAGTGGAGCCTTTACCAGGTGGTATAATGGGAACTTGTCTGCAGTTTCTCGGCTTCTTCATTGCTGACTCAATTGCCACTGCGGAATGAGAGCTGTATTTCATATCACCAGTTGCTAGTTGAACTTAAAATATAAAGTCCATCTTTGTGCAGTCAGACGGAATGGGGTGTTACTCTAGCAGGAAGGCCATGGATTAGTATGCCTGTGTTTGGGAGTTCTTTCTACTTCATATTGTTGGCACAGAAAGAGCGTCTCTTAACATATGCTGAAGGAGTTTTTGGTTAAGAGGTGTCTTTGTAAAAAAAAAAAAAAAAAAGTATTCAGCTGTCCTGAATTTGCCTGTTCTTGAATGACATTTTGAGCCTAAGCAGAGGCAGGCCTGGGTACTACGTGGGTGGGTGCACACCTTGCACTACCAGGGGGTGTGGACTCACTGTATGGAAGAGAACCCTAGCAATCTTCTTTATCGCAAGATAGGAAAGTAGATGGTTCACTGAAGCGATCGTTGGGGGCAATGCTCTGGCCTTACAAGCTCCCATTTGTGGAGCCTGGGGAGGCGAGAGCATGCTTCAGGTGGTCGCAGTGTTTACGGCAGTCTACTCGCCTGGAACAGGAAAGGATCAGGGAGTTGAATCGACTAGAGACTGATTTGCTTTATGGGGCAAATGTGCATTATGGCTTAATTCAAGCGCTAGCTAATATTATTGGCTTCCTTGGGGTTCACCCGGAGGTCTCTCTGGTGGAGGAATGGGGCAGCTGATGGTTCGTCCAAGTCAAGGGTCAGTAAGCTCCCAATTATGTCTTTGTCTTGTCCTTTCCCCGTGGGCTCTCATAGGGCAACTAGTTGGCGTATCGAGGCTTTCAGAGAAAGGTACTCTTGGTAGCGCCCGGTTGGACGAGACGGCCATACTAGGCTTTTCTCATTCGCCTACTCGACAGGCTTTTCCTAGAAGTTGTCGGTAGCGGACGTTCGGCTGCAGCTAGGTCCGCGACTAATGTCTCAGGTGGATCGGTGCCCACCTATGGTTTGGCCTTTGAATGGGCGGTGCTGAAGAAGAAGGGTTATTCTGTGGCAGTCTTCGCCACCTTGTTGAGAGCAAGGAGGCAGGCTGCTTCTGCTACATAGGTCCGTGCTTAGCGCCTTTTGGAAGGCTGCTGTTCACGGCGGCAAGTCCGGGCGACAAAGGTGTCTGTATCCTTGGTCTGAGTTCTCTGCAGGACAGTGTCTGAAGGAACTAGCGGCCAGTTCCTTAGGGGATCCAGCGGGCGACTGTTTCCAGCTGTAGAGGTTCTGTGAAGGGAATAGTGCTAGGTGTTCGGATCGATGTGTAGCGTTTCCTTAAGTTGGGATCCGACTGCGCTCCTCAAGGAGAGTTCGGGTGTCGCCAGGGGATCCCGATTGGGCCTTAGAGGCGTTAGCTAAAGAGCCCTTTGATTCTTTACTCCAGGCGTCGGTAAAGGATTTGCTGTTATAGACAGTGGCTTTGATAGCTCGTTGTTCAGCGCGATGAGTTTCAGAGTTTTAGGCATTGTCATGTAATGAGCCGCTTTCACCCTTTCTGGATAGAGGGTGGTGTTTGCGAGCAGTCCTGTCGTCCTTCCAAAAGGTGGTATCTGATTTTTCTCCTGAGTCTATTGGTTTCTCTTCCAGTTCCCGGTTTTTCTGGAAGGGGAGGTTTTTATTCGTAGCTTACGCCGATAGGAAACATTAAATGCAGGGTGTGGCGTTCGTTTCTTTGTTTTTGTGTGCTGGTTGGAGGTCCCCACAAAGGGGAAGCAGCAGCGAAGGCGGCCATTTCGCACTGGGTTAAGGCGGTGGTTGCCTCAGCTTTCTGGTGGCGAGGTTGTATGATTCCGGGGGGCTTTCTGACTCTTGCTACCAGGGTACAAGCAGCTTCATGGGTGAATCACTGTGTCATTCCACCAGGGGGGATTGGTAGAGCAGCTTCCAGGACGTCTCTTCATTTCCTCAGTAACCACTACTGCCTAAATGTTTTGGCAGTAAAGGATGCCTGTTCCGGGTCGACGGTGTGGTGAGTTGGCTGGATAGGTCCCTCCCAATGATTACTGCTCTGTTACATCCCAGAGGTAGAGGATTAAACTGGAGGAACGATAAGGAAATAGAAATTACACTTACCTGGTAATTGTCGTTCCTTGAGTGATGACAGTGTAGTCCTCATTCCCGCCCAGGGGTGTGATTTCTTCAGAGTTTATTTCTCCAAGGACAAGCAGGATGAGTCAGCCACACCTGGTGACGTCATCCGACGGCACCGAGACGGAAGTACTCTCCATAGCTCAGAAGGGCTTTTGCCCTTCTGAGCATGGGCCAACTGGCCCTGCCCCCCGGCCCGCCCCTAGCTATCCAGTTTCAGTTCTTCCGCCTTGCCAGCAAGACGGATTTAGCTACTCTCCACCAGAAATCAAACTTAAATCATCCCGAGAATTTCTCTTCTTCACCGTATGTATTTTAAATTTAAAATTACCTTATCTCTCTTCTCCTTCTCTGCAGAGCTCTCTTCAGGCAGGCAGAGAATCTCACCCTCTACCAAGAGTAGAGGAGCAACCTAAGGGCTAGAGCAATGGCTTGGGAACCGGAGTCATGGTTCGTCTCTCTCTGTACTCCTTTGGGGCTCGACAGGAAGCGCAGCAGCCCAGGATGTGCCTGTTAGGCCTCCGTCCCCGGCTAGCCCTCTTGAAGGCCTCCTTACTCCAGATCTGCAGCTGAGCTCCGATCCTTCAGTCCAGAAGATGAGTGCGGGGCACTGGTTCAGGCAGCACTACTAGGGTGGGAAGACGCTGCCGCTGCTACTCCCCTGCAGCCGGGATATGCCTCTGAGGCCTCCATCCCCAGCTTCACGCCCCGATGGACAGCCCTACTCTGGGACCCCCTGCGGTGCTCCGCATCGCTCCGGCTGGGAAGGGAGCGACGGACATCGCTCCGGTGGGCATCCCTGCTCCCTACGCTCAGCTCTCCTCCGATCCTGCCTGTCCTGGGGAATTGGAGATGCCTTGCTGTGCCCTGATCCAGCCAGCCACGAGGCTCTAATGGCGGCGGCCATCTTCCCCAATGACATCACAGACCAGGCTCCTCCCCCTATGGTGCCATTGGTCGGCGCCGAGCAATCAAGGGAGGAGGAACCACTCACACAGGACACTGGTTTTTCTCTGCGCCGGTGCCCCAGCACCGGCGCGGTCTTCGCCGACGCCTCCGTGCTGAACGGGCCGTCACCAAATTGCTCCTGCTAGCGCAACCTTAGAGCGTCGGCGCTGTCTTCACCGGTGCGGAGGCGCCGAATTCCTCTGGAGCTGGGATGACGCCGATACTCCTCCCAGGCCGGACTGCCTCTTTCAGCAGTGGGAAGCAGCATCGAGATGGCACTCCATCGCGCCGATGCTCCGTTCGAGGCAGAGGCGGCCCACGGTCCCTCCCCCTGCATCAGCGCATTCCAAGCAGCAGGAGGTGAGGCCGATCTATGCTTTGGGAGCCGGGGGCCCGATGACTTCACGGCCCCCCCGCAGTGCCACTAGCCGGCGCCAAACACACTAGGGCCTGCTCCACCTATCTTCTGCTTTGGCGCCGAGATGCCATGGGCTTCCCCTGACCCCTCCACCCGGGGTTCAACCCCCTTGGTGCCATTGGCTCGCGCCATGACATCGGGGCATCTAGGGCCGGTTCCATGCCTTACTGCCATCCAGGGCAAACCTTCAAAAAATGAATAAATAAATAAATAAGCTGTCCGAAGATGGGGCAGCACGGCCGGATACGATGGTGCCGATACCCTGCCGACTACACACCTTGCCTTAGACAGCAGTGGAGCAATTTTGCAGTAGAGCTAACTGCGGAGAAAGCGGCTGCCAGTTTCAGGAACAGTTAAAAGGCTGATTTGTTCGCTGCCCTCCCCACACGTGGAGGAGTGCAACGGCGCCCTGAGCCCAGCACCGCCGAGGGCGCCCCTCCCTCCTCCCGGTCAGGCTCCAAGGCCAACACCCATCACGGGAGGAAGCTCATTGTCCATGTGCAGAGAGGCGGCAGGGAAACCCTACTGCTCACCAGAACCTAGCATTTGGAGCCCTTCTGGTCTCTCCCTTGCAAAAAAAAACAAAACAAAAAAACCCTCTTGATGACCTTCCGCATGGACCTTCGGCCCTGACAAAGATCCTCGCCGGCATCTCGAGGCATCAATTCTTGCCACATAAGTGGCAACACGGTGGTGCAGTGCACATAGACAGTGTTCAGAAGCAGAAGGTCACAGGTTCAAGTCCCAGCCGTGGCTCCTGCCAACCCAGCCCCCATTTCAGCACTGGGTCTGCAAGGGATGATCTACAGCCGTGTTAGGGAGACACCCCCCCCCCCTCGGGCGTCAGGATCACTCCCAGGCCTGATGAGGAAGGACCGGTTGGCTTAGCCAGTGGAAGGTACTTCTCCCTTGACACTCACTGCCCAGTGTAAGGTACTTGTCTCCTTCACACTCGCTGCCCCACGGGCAGGGCAATATCAACTGGAGACTCTCCTGATATCGGCACCTTAACCTCCACATCAGCTTGCCCCTACCCTGAGCCTACACCGAACTCTAAGCCTAAGTATTTCGGCACTGTTCCTCATGGAGGTGTAGCTCAGGCGCTGCTCCTATGCAGGGGACAGGGATTTCATTCCTACCATTCTCCAATAGGTAGGAGTCTGGCCATTTAATGATGCAGCCCTCCGCTAGAGTCACACTCTTCTTCAGCCAAGGCTGGGTCCTGTTCAAGGTTGGACCTGATCATGGGTCTTCGGCTAACAACCACTAAGCCCCCGGCCAGCGCCGCCCCCCAAATTGACAGCAGTTTGGAGCAGTACATGCAGTCAGTATATTCAGGGGCGGAAGGTCACAGGTTGAGTCCCAGCGGTGGCTCCTGCTGACCATGTTCCTAACTTTAGTGAAAGATCAAGGACTACCAATGCGACATCTTCAAGCTTGAGCGGTAAACATGAACAGACCTCTCGGCCCCCCAGCTTCCACTGCGTGTCGCAAGAACCAGGTTGTGCAATGTGAAGGACTCATATCCGCAGATTGGCGAGCAGATCGGGCACCTGCCCCAATCCCTCGCACCCGGCAGCGCTGTTAGCTCAACAGACTTGGCCCTACTGCCAGGCCTATCGATTCTATAGGTCGGGCGGCACATTGCGTCCCTGCCACATCGCTTAGGAATGGTCAGAGGTCCATGCTGCATACCTCACAACAGGTGGTTGCAGCAGACTCCTGTGACAGCTACTGGTGTCTCACCCATCTTGAAAAATAACCGACCTCTGCCTTGCCTCTTTGAGGCCAATCCAATATGCCTAAGCGCCCAGAAGCCTCGCATCGGCTGGGCGCTGTGGGAGCGCCCATCAGAACCAACTAGGTGCTGTTGACGTGAACAGTGAGCATCAGCAACATCTGGGTGCTGTTGGACTGAACATCAGCACCGCAGCACCCGAGACATCTTCTTGACTCAGGGCGCCTCCCAGAACCAAAGGGGCTGCAGTGCAGGACACTACCGCCCACTGTATCTTAACACGAACAAGCGAAAGGACGCGCTATCCTTGCCATCGAACTTTGGTTCTTAGTCAACTGCCCAAGGTCTCCTCTCCAGCAAACCCGAAACACGGCGTTCGCAAAGGGCAGAGGGACGCCTTCAAGGCCGAGGCCTCTTACATGAGACAGAACCCTGCATCTCCAGACACTTGCAGAGTGCTCTCCAGGCACTTGCAGGGGCACTGTCGCCCTGCATCTGCCTAACACATGCCCTTTCTACTGGAACATATGGCATCAATGGTAGACATCACCATGGACCCTGCCTATGTGAGTAGTCCAGTGGGTGCTCTGCGCTCAGTGGTCCCAGACCATAGGGTCCCTGCGAGGCAGGGTGATAGTCACCAGCCTACCTACGGGCTGGAACCCCCTTCAGACCCCTACACCGTAAGGGATCCTCGCAACGGCTGCCTCCACGTCGGGTGAGGGAGCCCATTGTGGTGACCTCTGCACCAGGACAGTGGGGCACCAGCGAAGAATGTGTAAAAAAAAAACAAAAAAAACCCCAAACAAACAAACCCTTTAACCTTCTAGAGCTCCAGGCTATGGCTGCGGTCCTCCGGGCTTCTTGCCACCACATGCTCCCCTTGCAGAGAGAATCCTGCACTACACAGGCCCCACTAGTGGAATCTGTGGCCTGAACACAAGAGTCCTACGGCACCAGACCCAGCTACTGTGGCCCTTAGTGCATGGCGACAGAGTCCTGCGGCACTAGACCCAGGTTCCTGTGGGCATTGAGTGCAAGGTGGTGAGGTCGCGGCTGGTCATGGGATCCCCATTGTAGAAACGCTCACATATTCAACACCGGACTGCAGGCCCGATTGGGGATGCAAGCACACGGCCACAGCACAGCTATGATTCCACATCTAGGACTGCGCATGCACATAGGCTGCCATGCCGCCGTAGTCCGGCTCTTTCACAGAAGGAAAACAGGTTCCCTCATCCCCGTGAGAAGGACTCAAATCCCATCCATCCAGGCGGACTCACAACTCGACTGCAGGAGTGGAGGAGTGACCTAGTAGTTGGATACCAAGGTCCAATTCCCACTACTTCCTTCTCCCATCGGCGGTCTGACCGCAAGCGCCCTCCCACCTTCCGGAGAGCAGGAAGGGCAACTGTTTCAGACAGTCAGGGCCAGGCCATCAGCACCAGCGCATTCGCGTTTTTCCCTAACTATGGACCTAGGACCCCTGGGTACCTTCTCCACCCACCAAGTGCGGGTGGGCACGGAGTTACTCCAGAGGCTGACACGGTTGGCAACTGCCAAGACTCGTCGTCCCCTTCTCTGATACGAATAGAATTCAATCCTGCGAGGTTTACACAAGCCCCTTGGCTCAACCGGGGCGGTCGCACTTGCACAAGCCTCTGGAACCAGACAGGACGGTCACAGCCCCGATGAATGTGCCAGCATCCTTGATGACTGTGCACAACCTCCTCACGGCCACATGGCGTACCTACCACACGTAATTCCGTCTTTTCCCCAGCCTGAAGCATCATCACACCCCTACTCAGCTTGCCCAGAAATCGCAGGTGACCTTCAATAATCCTAGCAAACGGTCACAGCGTCCTCCACCTCTAGAACTTCCGCATTGCTCCACCGTAGGATGGAACGGCATGGGCACACGCAGGGGCGCAAACCACGCAATTGGGCAGGGACACCTGCAAAATAACAGCATACCACCTGGATATATGCGTCGCCTAGCGGTCTTAGGCTCTAGGCTGCTACCTCCGGCCCGGACTCTCCTAACCAAGTCATGGAATTGTCATGTCTCATGCCCTGGACGGCATTAATACTCTAATTGAATCTCTCTGGCAGTACTGAACTCTGTTAGCACGGTTGGGATTGCTGCTGGTCCTATCCCTGACTGCAGTGACCTCCTCACTGCCGTAGCTGCATCAAGGCATCAGTCTCGCGCCACTCTCGCTGCGCTCCCAGCATTGCGATCGTGTTTTATTCCCGCTCAAAGTGGGTAACTCAGCATTCGAGGGTAACTCAGCATTCGCGGGCGCCCTCTGCTGCGGCATCTCGGCCATTAGACCTTCTCGACAGCTGCCCATTGATGACCATTGTCCCTCACAACCACTGCTGCCGCGCAGGCGCAAATTGGGACTGCACGTCCACACGTCCAGTATTGCTACTTGCTCACTTCTACTGGGCTCACACCCATTGGCGCTGCACATTGTCCTGTGTGCTCGTTACAGGTTGAAACTTGGCGAGCTGACGCCGCCACCAGGTATCCGGGGCACATCTTGGACATCCAGCCCTGATATCATGTCTCTGAACCTGATCTCGGCCTCCCCCTTTCCACCACATCACATTACAGCTTGGGAGGCACCAGGTGTGGCTGACTCATCCTGCTTGTCCTTGGAGAAAACGGAGTTACTTACCTGTAACAGGAGTTCTTCGAGGACAGCAGGATAAGTCAGCCACACAATCCCGCCCTCCTCCCCTGGGAAAGGTCTCGGCCTCTGACCAGTGCCCGCCTCCTAGCGGCTAAGGCTCAGCTAGTGACAAACTGGCTAGCTAGGGGCGGGCCGGGGGGCAGGGCCAGTTGGCCCATGCTCAGAAGGGCAAAAGCCCTTCTGAGCTATGGAGAGTACTTCCATCTCGGCGCCGTCGGATGACGTCACCAGGTGTGGCTGACTTATCCTGCTGTCCTCGGAGAACTCCTGTTACAGGTAAGTAACTCCGTTTTTCAGGCGGAGTGGAGCATCAATCTCAAGGAGTAGACAGATCCTTTCAGTTTCTAGATCACAGTGAGTATCCCTCTCTGTTCTTTCTTCCTTTTCTCTTATTTAAACAAGGTGATGGTATAGGAAACGTGTTTGCATAGGGGGGACATGAATGTAAAGTTAAAAAAAAAAAAAAAGAGAAAAGAAAATTTAAGACAGATACGGTTAAAAAGGTTCCTCCGGTTGAGGAATGGGGAGTTATTTAAAGTTATGGTATAGTTACTTATTTGTTGTTCCTTTGAGTTTGCTTTGTCAATAGTACACTGGAGGCTGATGGGAGATACCAGCAGGCTATATCCAGTGATGTCACGACTTTGACATGCCCAGTCTCCAAGCTGCAGGAAGAGGTGCAAAACCCAGAGGTAGAGGACTAAACTGTCGTCACTCAAGGAACGACAATTACCAGGTAAGTGTAATTTCTATTTTGTCCTGTATGTTTGTCTTTTAGATTGTAAGCTCTATGAGCAGGGACCGTCTATTTATATGTCTGTACAGCGCTGCATATGCTTGGCAGTGCTATATAAATGCTTAATAATAATAATGGTACATGTGAAAATTTGAAGAGAAAAATATAAGTTGTTTGTATTTACGAAGTCGCGGGGCAGGGTCCCCGGTGGCTTCCAGTAACTGTGCGCGTGACCCGGTGCGGGGACCCTGCGCATGGCTGGCAGCATCAGAGGTGGGCGGAAGGGGGGCATTTTTTAAACCCATTGGCTCTCCGGTGAGTGACTCCGAGGAGAGCCAATAGGTGGTGTTGAGTCCAGGACAGTGTGCAGGGGCGCGCTGCTGGACAGGCTTTCGGCAGCTCAGCAGGGGGAGGAAAGGAGCATCGTGCCATTGGCTTGTGCCAATGGTTGTTGGATTCGGCGTTTTTTGAGGCGGTCGGTAGAGCCTTCATCGGTGCAGGAACAGGCCATCGGGGGCCCGGTTCACTTGGCGCAATGCGAGGGGCAGAGCCGGTGTGAGGGATCTGAGGCGGCAGCAGGTCAGCTTGTACGGAGCGGGAGCTTGGCAGGCTCAACTGAGAAGCTGCAGAAGGCGGAGACTGGCAAGTACAGGAATTTGAGGCAGTAGTGGGGGGAATTTTTTTTTTAAAAAAAGAAAAAGTAGAGAAATACGTAAAGGGGGGGGGGGGCTAATTTAAAGAGTGGAATGCCTTCTCGTAGGGGCCGGCAGGGACGGTTTAGGGGGGCTGGCAGGGGGGAGAGGGCTGTGGGTGATAGAGGGGTTCCCCCACAGCGGGAAGTGGGTGCAGTAAATAACAAGGCAGGGGGGGATTGGTGGAGGTGGAGGTGGAGGTAGAGGGGGGGGGGCCAGGCCGGCCGAGGGCCTATGGGTAGGGGTGCAGAAAAAACAAGGAGAGCAGGAAGAGGTGGAGGGAGGGCTGCAGCCCTACCCAGTATAAGTAGGGGGAGACCTTCACTGCGGGGGGGGGGGGGGCGAGGGAGCTGGGGGTGTGGGTGGAGGGCCTCAGGTGAGTGAGTCGGGGCTTTCAGACAGGGTTAGTGAGCCCAGCAGTGCATTAGTCAACACTGATGCCATGCTTCCCGGGGGGGGGACAGGCGTTAGTGGGGCTGAAGGGGACACAGGAAGCATGGGTGGAGGGGTTGCGGGGCAAGGTCTGGGCGAGGTGGGGCTTTGCGAGTGGGGTGAGGGATGGGGGGGGTTGGCAGCTGGGTCGCACCGTGGCAGGGGGCCCGTGGCGGAGGTCAGGGATTTACATTCCCTATGGGGCCGCCAGGAGGGCACGGAGGCTTTAAGAAACCTGGGGCCCCTGCGTCATGGGAGCACTGGGTTGGCGGGGGGCAGGGTTCTTCAAGGGCTGAGTGGTTAGTATATAGTATAGGGTATAGGGGGTGAAGTACTTTTGTCCACTAAAGAAGAGCGGGACCTAGGCGTGGTTGTGTCTGATGATCTTAAAGTAGCTAAACAGGTAGAAAAGGCGACGGCAAAAGCTAAAAGGATGCTTGGGTGCATACGGAGAGGAATGGCTAGCAGAAAAAAGGAGGTGATAATGCCTCTCTATAAGTCTTTGGTGCGACCTCATTTGGAGTATAGTGTGCAATTCTGGAGACCGCACCTTCAAAAGGAGGTGAACAGGATGGAGTCGGTGCAAAGGGTGGCTACTAAAATGATTAGTGGTCTTCATTATAAAGCATATGAGGACAGACTGAAGGATCTTAATTTGTACACCTTAGAGAAAAGGCGGGATAGAGGTGATATGATTGAGATGTTTAAATACCTCCGTGGCATAAATGTTCAGGGAGAGAGCCTCTTTCAATTGAAAGCAAGTTCTGCTGCGAGGGGACATGGGATGAGGGTGAAGGGAGATAGATTCAGGAGTGATATGCGGAAATATTTCTTTACGGATAGAGTAGTGGATCCATGGAATAGTCTCCCAGTGGAGGTGGTAGAGATGAGGACAGTAACTGAATTCAAAAAAGCATGGGACAAACACAGAGGATCTCTAAAGGTAAAAAGGGGACTGTTGTTGTTGATATGGAAGGACAGACTAGATAGGCCATGTGGTCTTTTTCTGTCATCATATTTCTATGTTTCTATGTTTCTATGGTTGGGGGCTTGGCAGCCCGCTTGGTATACCTCTGCCCCCCCCCCCCGTGTTGTCTTTTATGCCTTCATAGGACCCAACAACATTTCAACCTGCAGGGCAAGGAGTAGGACTACAACGGGGATTGTGGACTATGGACGCAGGAGCATCAATGCTGATGACAGAGGGCTCCAGCAGCGTAGAGCGGTGAGCCAACGAGCAGCATGAGGGCGGTGCAGGCTCTGGATGCGGCTGCAGCAGGTGAGCCTCAGGTGCAGCGAGGGGATGGGGCGGTGCCGGGTAGTGTGCTGGAAGGGGAGGGTTCCAAGGCAAAAAGAAAGAAAAAGCATTCGTGCAGGCAGAGGCACGGTTCAGGGTCATCCTCTTCCTCGACGGACGACCCCTCGTCATCCTCGTCTAAAGCGGAGAGCTTTGGGGGGAGGGAGGCAGGGTACAGACAGTACACTCGGGGGGGAAAGGGCGCACCTTCGTTGGCCGCCTCCTCCGAGCTATGGGAGGGGATCCCAAGGAATCTGCGTCGGAAAATCAAGAAACTACGGTAAATAGACATTTTCTGACTATTGGAGGGCAGGAAGCGCTCGGGCAAGAATAGGAAGAAGCGCACAGAGGATGAGAAGGCGGGGCAGATTAGAAGGGTGTCGCATACGGTGGTAAATTGGACAAGAGCCTTTTTGCGGTTGGCTAGCATTTGGGGTCAGCGTTCTGAGGATTACGGCATGTTGGCATATGCAGACTCAATTTTGGAGGCGCCCCAGATGCATGAGGGGTGGGCTTGGTTGAACTATGACAAAAAGTTTAGAGAAAAGATGGAGGAGAGCAAGGTGTTGTCATGGGGTACACAGGACATTAATCTATGGTTGACGCAAATGTCAGTTAGGGCTGCTGCCGGGAGGGGGGGGAGGGCGTGCGGGAGGTGTGACGATGAATGCGGCTGGGTTGGGTCGTTCCTTTCGTTCGGGGGGCAGCAGAGGGCGGGGGGAGGGAGTACGGGGGACGTCTGTTGGCGATTTAACAAGTCCTCGTGTCCTTTTCCCGACTGTAAGTTCCGGCTTGCCTGTTCGGTCTGTAGTGGTGGACACTCAGCAATTAAATGTATTAAAAAGGGAACCACTTTGGTGCCCTCGCCGGCTCTCAAGTAGAGAGGACGTGTCGGGGTTGGCGCCGACACCAATACGCTGGGATGCGATAAAGCCTTGGTTGCGACTCTATCCAAAGAGGAAGGATAGGGAGGCACTGGAATTAGGGTTTCAGTTTGGTTTCATTATACCGGTGCAGGGGACGGTTGTAGGGAAGAGAGCACGAAATTCCCCTTCAGTGCGGCGTTATTCAACCATGGTGTGGGATAAGCTGGCGGTGGAGTTGAGCTTAGGGAGAATTGCGGGTCCTTTCATGGAGCAGTCGATCGCAAATTTAGTGGTTTCTCCGCTGGGGGTGGTGCCTAAGAAGGAGCCGGGGAAGTTTCGGTTGATCCACAACTCGTCTGTTCCATTGGGATCATCTGTGAATGATCACATTCCGAGAGAATTGTGCACGGTGCGCTACACTTCTTTTGATGAGGTGTTGGATTTGGTTAGGAAATGTGGTCCCGGAGCTTGGATGGCGAAAGTTGACATTGAGTCAGCCTTTCGTTTGCTGCCAGTGCACCCGTCTGCTTTTCGTTTGTTAGGTTTTTGCTTTGAAGATGAGTTTTATGTGGACAAATGCATGCCTATGGGGTGCTCTGTTTCTTGCGCCTATTTTGAGAAGTTTAGTTCATTTTTGCATTGGGCACTGGTGCAGAAGGTCGGTTGTGCGCATGTGGTCTATTATTTGGATGATTTCTTCTTCATCGGTGCAACACAGTCAGACGAGTGCCAGCAATTATTGCAAGGCTTCCTGGACATGTCCGATGCCTGGGGGCTACCGTTGGCTGTGGATAAGACTGAAGGCCCAGCGAGTAGAATCACCTTCCTCGGAGTGGAGCTTGACTCGATGGAAATGGTTGCGCGTCTCCCGATGGAGAAGATAGTGAAGTTGAGAGCGTTGGTGGCTAGTGGGTTGGCTTTGGCAAAGTTGACTTTGCGGGAGCTGCAAGGCTTACTAGGTTCCTTGAATTTTGCTTGCCAAGTCATCCCTATGGGACGTGTGTTTTTGCGGCAGTTGGCGGCGGCTACAGCGGGGGTGCGGATGCCGCATCATTGCATTAGGATGTCAAGGATTATGAAGGCGGACTTGAGAGTTTGGGACAATTTTTTAGAAGGTTTTAATGGGACATTGGTTATGATGGAGCCAGAGATGTCTAGTGTGGACTTACAGCTGTACACGGATGCAACCGGAGGTGCGGGCTGTGCATCTATTTTGGGGGAGCGTGGTGTGTCAATAGCTGGCTGCAGTCATGGCGAGTCTCGGGTTTGACTAGCAACATTACCTTCTTTGAACTGTTTCCTATCTTAGTAGTGTTGCATTTGTGGCCTGATAAGCTTTGAAACCATAGAGTAATTTGGTGGTGTGATAACGAGGCGGTGGTCAGCATGGTGAATCATTATACTCCGCGTTGTGTTCAAGTCACGGCACTGATGAGGGAGGTGGTGTTAGCTTGCTTACAGTTGAATGTGTGGGTCAGGGCCAGACATATACCAGGATGCACTAATAAAATTGTGGATGCACTTTCTCGTTTCAAGTGGGAACTGTTCCAGACTCTGGCACCAGAGGCAGACACTGTGGGATTGGTGGTTCCCAATTGATTATGGAAGGTTGGCCAGAAGAGATGGTGAATCTGCTGCGTAGTTCGGTGTCCGCGGCAACATGGACGGCCTATCAGAGGGGTTGCGATAAAGTGGTCGAATTTCTGGAGTCCCGAGGTTGGCAGCCAGGCCTCACCTCCAAAAGTCTAATGGGACAGTATGTTGTTTATGCGAAAGGGAACGGTGTGTCCTGGGCATCGGTGCGGTGCCATCTAGCTGGCTTTACCTTTTTTACGAGAGCAGCAGGATGGGGATACGCGGCACCAGGGTTTTTGGCCCGGAGACTGCTACTAGGGTGGGAACAAGCCCGGCCAACCCCTGGCGATTCCAGGCTACCAATTACGCACGAGTTGCTCTCCAGGCTTTGCATGGCATTACCCAAGGTGGCAGAGTCACCTTATGAAGCCATGCTATTCAGGGCAGTTTTTTGTCTAGCGTATTTCGGTGCGTTTCGGATGGGGAAGTTGGTGGCGAACTCCGGCCATTCCGAAGGTAGTGGTTGCATGGGGAGCGGGCACGTGCAGGTCAGGGATGGGCAGCTGAGGGTGAGGCTGGCTAGATCAAAGACGGACCAGCGGGGTAAAGTCTGTGGGTGGTGCTGAAGGAGGTGGTTAACCTTTCTACGTGCTCGGTAGCTGCAGTGAGAGAGTACCTGCTCGTACGCCCGGCAGCTGGCGGGGGGGTTTTTTTCTGCATGAGGATTCTCGCTGGTTGAGGTACTACCAGGTGGCAGCAGTCCTGCAGATGGTTCTGCAGCATGTGGGCGAGGACCCTTGCCAGTTTACTCCTCATTCCTTCCGTATTGGAGCAGCAACCAGTGCAGCGGCGGCGGTGCTGCCAGATGGGGAGATACAATGCATTGGCAGATGGCATTCGCAGGCCTTTCTGGGTTATGTGCGTTTATGAAAGGGAGGGTATTTGTCCATCTGTAGCTAACTGCTTATTTCTCTTTCAGATTTTGGGCGGTGTCCTCCCGGCTGTTGGAAGATCAGCCATTCATTTGTTCATTGGGCAGGACAGCAGGCAGCAGTGCGGCCGTTAGGTCTTAATTTGGGTCTTGACCCGGATGTGGTGTCCGTCCTATGGCTGGGTGAGCGTGAGCTCCAGTGGTCACAGTTATTGCCTTTGCTTCGGCACCACAGGCAGGTGAGGGATGAGCCTGCAGCGATACTCCTACACTTGAGTGGTAATGACCTGGTCTCTTGGACATGTAAGCAGTTGATCAGAGCGGTGCGGAGGGACTTGGCAGATGTTCTTTGGATGTTTCAAGAAGTTATTCTGTTATGGTCCGAAATCATTCCAAGGCCTGCCTGCCGATATCAGCGGCGCTGATCTCGCGGCCTGACCAAGATTAATCGACAGATTGGTCGTCGGGTCTCCGACCACGGGGGCTATCAAATCTTGCACTCTTGGGCAGAAGTGGATTGTGGGGGATTGTATCGGCAGGATAGGGTGCATTTATCCCCGGTGGGAGTTGACTTGCTGCTCAATGATTGGTAGGAGGCATTGGAATGGATTGTGCAGAGGGAAGCTCGCTGGTCGCAGCTTGGTTGTGGGGGGGCGGCGCAGGGACGTTAAAGTCTCCTGTGCTGGGTGGCGGGATCCCGGAGGATTCCGGGGTCCAGTGCATTAAACTGGAATTGGGACGGAGGTCAGTTGCCCCCAACCCGGATAACCCATGGCCAGCTTTTGCTAATAATATGGCGAGGCCAGGGAAAAGGGGAGGGGGGGGGGATGGAAGTTTGCTGCTGGCTCAGCCGTGGCAGAAGTGGAACGGGGTCACCTTGCTAATAACATGGTTGGTGAAGGCCCGTTTCGCTTGTTGGGTTATTGCAAAGGTTATGTTGTGACTGAAATGTTCTGGCACGTTATGTAAAGTTAATAAAGCTGCGACCAGTTGATTCCCAATTTGTGTCTGTTGTATCTTGTTGGAGAAAGGGGGGTGGGGGCAGTTGAGTATGGGCTGGTGTGGCTGGGGGGGGGGAAGGTGGCAGGGTGGTACCTGGGGAGGTTGTAGGGTAGGGGGGGGGGGGAAAGAAGGGAGCACCGGGTCCGAGCTGCCTCGGTTATTACGAAGCCATGGGGCAGGGTCCCTGGTGGCTGCCAGTAACTGGGCGCGCGGCCCGATGCGGGGACCCTGCACATGGCCGGCAGCATCAGAGGCAGGTGGAAGGGGGGCATTTTTTAAGCCCATTGGCTCTCCGGTGAGTGACAGCGAGGAGAGCCAATGGGTTGTGTTGAGTACAGGACAGCGTGCAGGGGCGCACTGCTGGATGTGCTTTCGGTGGCTCAGCAGGGGGAGGAAAGACGCGTCGTAAACCTGGCTTCCCACCCTCCCGCCCTTTATAGGTGGGCAGTGAGTGGGAGAGGGGTGTCGCAGCTGGTGGGGGGGGGGGTGGGCGGCATCGCGGAGGTTTCCGGGGTCCAGAACATTAAACTGGAATTGGGGCGGGAGTCAGATAACCCCTGGCCAGCTTTTGCTATTAATATGGCAAGGCCGGGGAAAAAGGGGGGGGGGGGGACGGACGTTTGTGGCGGAAGTGGAACAGGGTCATCTTAAGAACATAAGAACATAAGATATGCCATACTGGGTCAGACCAAGGTCCATCAAGCCCAGTATTCTGTTTCCAACAGTGGCCAATCTAGGTCATATGTACCTAGCAGTTTCCCCAAGGGACACAGGTTCCACAATGCTTGTATTTGTTCAAGCATTGATATCCTGGGTCCCTTCTTAATAATGGTTTATGGACCTTTCCTCCAGGAACTTGTCCAAACCTTTTTTAAACCCAGCTACACTAACCAGCCTTTACTACATCCTCCGGTAACAAATTCCAGAGTTTGATTACACGTTGAGTGAAAAAATTTTTTCTTTTATTAGTCTTAAATAGTTTACTCTGTAGCTTCATTGCATGTCCCCTAGTCTTTCTATATTCTGATAAGGTAAACAATCGATCTACGTTTACCCGTTCCACTCCGTTCATTAATTTATAGACTTCTATCATATCTCCCCTCAGCCGTCTCTTTTCCAGGTTGGTGAAGGCCCGTTTCGCTTGTTGGGTTATTGCAAAGGTTATGTTGTGACTGAAATTTTCTGGCACGTTATGTAAAGTTAATAAAGCTGCGACCAGTTGATTCCCAATTTGTGTCTGTTGTATCTTGTTGGAGAAGGGGGGGTGGGGGCAGTTGAGTATGGGCTGGTGTGGCTGGGGGGGGGGGAAGGTGGCAAGGGAGGTACCTGGGGAGGTTGTAGGATGGGGGGGAAAAAAGGGAGCACCGGGTCCGAGCTGCCTCGGTTATTACGAAGCCGTGGGGTAGGGTCCTTGGTGGCTGCCAGTAACTGGGCGTGTGGCCGGCAGCATCAGAGGCGGGTGGAAGGGTGGCATTTTTTAAGCCCCTTGGCTCTCTGGTGAGTGACAGCGAGGAGAGCCAATGGGGTGGTGTTGAGTACAGGACAGCGTGCAGGGGCGCGCTGCTGGATGGGCTTTCGGCAGCTCAGCAGGGGGAGGAAAGGCGCATCGTAAAGCTGGCTTCCCACCCTCCCGCCCTTTATAGGTGGGCAGTGAGTGGGAGAGGGGTGTTGCAGCTGGTGGGGGGGGGGGCGGCGGGATCCCGGAGGTTTCCGGGGTCCGGAGCATTAAACTGGAATTGGGGCGGGGGTCGGATAACCCCTGGCCGGCTTTTGCTAAGAATATGGCAAGGCCGGGGAAAAAGGGGGGGGGACGGAAGTTTGTGGCGGAAGTGGAACGGGGTCATCTTGTTAATAACATGGTTGGTGAAGGCCCGTTTCGCTTGTTGGGTTATTGCAAAGGTTATGTTGTGAATGAAATGTTCTGGCACGTTATGTAAAGTTAATAAAGCTGCGACCAGTTGATTCCCAATTTGTGTCTGTTGTATCTTGTTGGAGAAGGGGGGGTGGGGGCAGTTGAGTATGGAATGGTGTGGCTGGGGGGGGGGACAGGTGGCGGGGAGGGGGGGTACCTGGGGAGGTTGTAGGGTAGGGGGGGGAAAGAAGGGAGCACCGTGTCCGAGCTGCCTCGGTTATAGAAGAGAAAGTGTATAATGATTCATTTGTTTGTTTTTCTGACATGTTTTTAAAAGGTTAAAGTTTTCTGGTTGTAAAAGATTTAAAAAGCTTGGCTGAAAGTTGGTAATTAGTTGTGTTCTCATATGTTGATTTTCTTCTTTAGTAAGTCAGTGCTATATTTCGTCAGACTTATAAGTTGATATTTGAAATGTCTGTGTTCTAATCTTTATTAGTCAGTAATGCGTGAAGACAGATTTGTCTTGTTTCGTTTCGCTCTTGGGTCTTAGGTAAGGTAATTTCAATTGTTTTTCTGTTTTGAGCCGTGTGCTTTGGTTTCTAGAGAGGTGCATTTTGTTTTGATAGCTGTCTGATCTCAATATGAAGGGGGAAAAAAGTGAATGTAGCACTGTGATTTCTGTGCATGCTGATTTTTGCTTTTGTTTTGGTAATCCTTAATTTAAAAACAGCAGTAAGTTTTAAGCCTTAGTCTGTAAGGATTAGTATGTTATGATGTCTATGCATGTATGTTGGTGTGAGGTTGTAGTTGATGGTATGAGCAGGTGATTAAAAGGCATTGTGTGAAGTAAGATATATTAATAATGATAGAAGGATTTTTTTCATAAACAGTAAACTGTTCAGGGTGGTCTAATGATGTGATGTGTTGGTTTAATGAAAATGGAAAGAGAGATGAGTTTCTATGATTGATTTTGCAGTGTTAATGTATTTGGACAGCTAATTTTTCTATCTGTATGGGTTTGTACTGTAGTATGGAATGGATTCTCTGAGTCAATGGATTGGAATGTATTATAGAGGGAGGAGTGGCTCAGTGGTTGGGACAGGTTACCTCAGGCCGGAAGGCCAGGGTTTCAATTCCCACATGGGGACAAGCAACCTCAGGCCGGAGGGACTGGGGTCTCTAGTCCCATGGCCACTCCTTGTGTCCTTGGGTAAGCCACTTAACCCTCCATTGCCTCAGGTACACTTAGATTGTTGAGCCCTTCAGGGACAAAGGAATAAAAAGTACCTGTTAGAATACAGGTAAACCGCACTGATTCTAAAGAGCACGGTATAAAAAAAAAATATAAATAAATAATACACTGAAGTAAGAACCTTAGAAGTAGATAGTACAGAGAACAAGTCTGGCAGAGTTTGTGTGTTTATAGTAACTCTGTAGCAAGAGATATTGTCAGTTATCTGGCCAGAAGGCTTTGAAAGCAAGTTTTGTTAGAGAGGTTTCTTTTAAACAAAAAATAAAGTACAGCCTGAATGTTGCTAATTCTTTCTTTTTCCCCCCATGAATATATAATAAGAATGAATTCTGATTTCCAATTGGCAGTAGAGTTATTGAGAAATAAATCTGAACGATCATAATTTTATTATGTTTAAAAATATTTTACAGAGATCCTGGATTTGACAAGTGTGATAGAGGGGGAAAGAAAATTAACCATTTCTTTCTTTGTGTACAGTAAATAAGTTTAGTCCACAATATATAAGTTTTCTTTTCTAGGTTATGGATCTGAACGTATCCTGGTTAAGAAAACTTGGCTGCTGATTTGATTCTGTGTCCTGTTTTATGAGTGAATGGGAAGATCGTTCATGCATGTGTGATAGCTGTTAGATGTATTTAGATATCTTATAAGTTGTGTGAATTTGCATGATATAACAGACTAAGAAAAGTTATGAAGGTGTTTAAAGGAGATGTAGATACAAGTTAAAACTGAGTTTTATTGTGCAAGCAGCATAGTAATATGTGTGATATTTAAAGAAATGATGTAGAATTAGGGATTTTTACAAATCACATATGAGTCATACAGTTTCATTCTAGCGGGTAGACTAAGTAATTAAATCAAGGTGGTAAATGTGTTTTATGATGTTTTCTTTTTATGTTAACTAAAAATCCTGATATACATCACATCCATGAAAATGTAAGAAATTAGAGTAACAATGTCCTGGTCTATTATAAGCCACCTACAAGAGTCTTATATTGCATGTTTCAGTTTTGTTATAATGGAACGAGCCCTGCAGAATGATGTTTTGTTGCTAGTGGAATAGGTATTGAATTAGTATCACTGACTGAGGTAGATTCAAGGTGTAAATAAATTTCCCTGTGCAAGAGATTAATTGATCCTTTATTATTATGCCATTTTGTACTGAATAAAGTGTTAACAAAGAGAAGTTGTAAACAATGACAATTGAATTTCTAATTGGTTTAAATGCCATATTTTTGAAAGTTTTGTGGCTATGAATGCATTACCTTTTGTTGAACATAATTCTTGGAATTCTATGTAATGACCCATGATGTATCTGTTTCCTTTTGTTTTGTATCCTAATGTCCTTCCTTTGTGAGTTGAGATGTCTATGTCAATAAGACAATCTTCAGGGTAATGTGAGTCAAACCATTGCCTGAGTTAAAGCAGCCTTCCTAAGAATTTTTGGTGAACAATTGAAATGAGTTTAATTTATTTGCCATAAATTGACAGTTATGTTTTTATGTTTGTTACCTCTTAAGTAATAAGATTAAGTATACGTTGCATATTGTCATGGTTGGAAAATAAATTACAAATGTAATTAGTGATATGCATATGTAAGTTGTGCATCTGATAGGAGTGTGTCTTATTTATTTATTTAGACAGATTTGTATCCCACCTTATCCTTCAATCAAAGTGGTCACAATACAAGTGGAAGGTTACAAATAACATAGGGGTAGATAAGACATCAACAGATAAAACTAAGATGAATTAATGTAATAAAATGGGCCTATTGGTAAAAACTATTAATTATATATCAAATTATAAGTTTCAGAAAATAGCAGGGTCTTCAAGGCCTTGCGAAAATCTCTGATATCAGTCATAGTTCTGAGGTCCATCGGGAGAGAGTTCCAAAGTTTGGAAGCCAGTAAAGAAGGAGCTCTTTTTGAAGTTGTTTGTTTAGTCCTACAGTATTCAGCAGGGGTACTAATTATGTTGTCATTATTGGTGCTGCTTCTTCTTGGTCTATTGATAATGTCTCTAGTTATAATATTTTGTAAAGCATCCGCTGACAGGTGATTGTAAATCCTAAAAATAATTAAGTGTCTTGAATTTTGACCTGACACTTACTGGAAGCCAGTGCAACTGTTGTAGGACAGGGGAGATATGATCTGTTTTTTGCTGTACCAGTAATAATACGTGCAGCAGTATTCTGAACCATCTGGAGAGGGTGTAGAGTTAGCTGAGGGAGGCCTTGATAAAGCAGGTTTCCGTAGTCTAGGAGGGGGGTGATGAGAGCCTGACAAACGGTAGGGAAATAGTCTTGATGGAGTAATGGCTTTAGTTTTCTCACAATCTTTAGACGATGATAGGCCTTGTTAGCGATTTTAGCAATGAGAGATTTAAGGTTCAATGCCTTATCCAAAATTATGCCAAGGTATTTGATTTCATTTTTAACTATGATGGGCCTACCTAATAAATCAATAGTATTTGGAGGAATGAAGTTAGGGTTCCTAGTAACAAACATTACCTCAGTTTTGTCATAATTAAGTGTAAAGTTATTATTTGAAAGCCAGGTATTCATGTCTTGGAGACATCTAGAAATTGCTGGAATTGCAGGAAGCTATTAGGCCACATGCTAACTTTATTTTGATAGATAAAAGAATAGATTAAGAAATGTAGATGCAAAATAGATATATGTTGCAAGCTAGCTTGGTATACATATATTCAAATAATTTGTAATAATTTAGTGCTAGCAGTAGATGTATTGTAACTGTAAATAATTTAACATTAGATAAGATAATCCAGTTTAATAATTCTGTATTGCCATTAGTTTGCAATTGTGAGGAATCAGAGGAATGTTGTAGTGGTGAGTTTTGGTTCTTCAAATTATATATTGTATGCACTGTATCCTATGGGCCGAAGATGACAGCTACTGTGAATGAAAGGAAGTCTGCAATGCTACTGAAAGCAGGATAGAAGCAAAGATCAGTGATTCCAGCACTGCTACAGAAAGATATATATGCGCCATGAAGCTGGGTAGAAGTCATTGAAACTGTCCAAGATGTGCATAGAGTAGCCCAAAGTGAAAAATAGAATGCTGCTGGAGAACCTGCAGTTGTGACCAGTGTCATGATGTGGGTGCAAACCTCTGAACTACTGAAAGATCTATGAAGAGCAGTTGGCCACTGTCAGCATATTGTGCTTGCAAGAATAATTGGTAAAGCCTTACTCTCTATACATATTTTTATTGAGACCTAGCAAGGGCAAACAGTGTCACATAGTTTTGGTTTATTTGCAGGATGCTTGTAATCCTTTTCTATATTGTCAAATGGAGCATATGTATAAAGATGTCTTCCAATCAGTAAGATGAAGTTCATCTGTGAACCAAATGTGGTGCCTAGGACTCTGAAGCACGTGAAGAGAAAGGCGTTCCCTACTATGGCAGAAGATTTATTTTGGACTTGGATATGTTTGAGCTTTCATTCATTTGTAGTGATTCTGTCTAGAATCAGAGGGGGAGACTTGAAAATAACGAAGTGGGGTACCAGGGCCCTCTGAAGGGGTTAATATGGAGAATGGCTAGGTATGTTGCTGACAGTCTGAAACATAGAAGCCTGGAGAGAAATGTGCTATAAAAGCCAAGGTTGTACTTTGGGATGACATTGTTTGTGAGAACGAGACAGAATGCTTTGTTTTTAGAATGCTGGAGCTAAGAAATGTCTGTGCTCTGACCTATAACATGTAGATAAACAAAGCTTGATGTAGAGCTGAATTTGTACCATGCAACAGTTTTTCCTTAATAAAAGGAGGTGTGTTGGCCTAGCTTGAGGAGGGAATCATGGGAATCTACACAAGTGTACACACCTGTGAATTCCTCATTTAAGCTTAAGTTGTACTGTTTTATATAACTCTCTGTGTATGTGCACTTCCTTATTTGCATTTGAATTTAGAGAATTGAATTCAAAGATCCTTGGTTAAGTTTTGCTGCCTGGTCAGAAATAGGCCATAGGCTAGGGATCTATTCTTTAAATTCAATTGCAAATGAAGAAGCACAGAGACACACAGTTATATAAAACAGTACAACCTAAGCTCAAGTGAGGGAATCATGGGAACCTGCACAAGTGTGCACACCTGTGTGCAAGTTTAAGTTGTACTGTTTTATATAACTCTCTGAGTCTGTGTGTTTTTTCATTTGCAGATGAATTTAGAGAACTGAAGTCCAAGGGCCGAGGTTAAGTTTTGCTACCTGGTCAGAACTAGGCCACAGGCTAAGAGATCCATTCACAGACCACTTCACATGCAGAAGAAGTGGACAGATTTAAGTGAAGACATTCACAATATTGCTATGGAAGGAGAATTGCTACTGATGGGCTATTTCAGTATATCGGATGTTGACTGGTACATCCCTACTGTGATGTCATCTAGAAGTAAGGAGATCCTGGATTCTCTATAGGGAGAACTATCTTGGCAGCAGAACTCACAAGGGAGGGGTCCATAGCGGACTTGGGTTTACAAATGGGAAGAGTATTTCTGATCTTATAATGAGTGGTCATCTTGCATCCAGTTATTCCATGATGGCATGATTCAATATTAAGACAAGGGCTGAGATAATTAATTCAAATGTGAGGGTTTTAGACTTTAGGAAAACTAACTGTCAAGATGGGACAAAACCTCAAGGAGTCATTAGCTGGTTGGGAACAGCTGGGGATGTAGAAAAGTAGTGGACAAAACTGAAAGTGGATATCTTAAGAGCGACAAATCTTGTTAGGAATGTAAATAAATGGAAAAGGAAGCCACTATGATTCTTAAGTTTCTGGAGAGCCTTTTTCTTACTGGAAGGAACTTTGAACTGGCGTCTGTGCTGGGCACCCTTTAATGATGCCACTTGGGTCTTTAAAATCAGAGGCCTGGCCATGGTTGCATACTCAAAGGGGAAGAACATGCCCCTTCAGAGCATGGTTGGATGAGGAGTGGTGGGGCAGTCAACGGGGATGGTCAAAAGGAAGAAGTAAGTTCCAGCACATCGAAGGAAGAAGGTGGTTAGTGCTGCAGATCTGATGGATCATCATGTTAAAATAGTGCCACCTAATGAGTTAACGACATCCTTGGTGAGTACTGACTCAGCTGCTGATAGCTCCTTAATTTTGGGTATTGTAACCCCACCAGCCTTTGTTGTCAGCTGGGGAGGCTCGGTCATCAAACCTGGATGAGGGGAGTGAGGTACTGGTCCCCTCAAATATTTCCTCACCTGTGGAAGGTGTTACTGGGAATTTGGACTCTAGAAACTGGCTTCCTATGTCTAAACCTGTTTTTTAAACTTTGTCTGTATGTCCAAACTCTACAGCCTCTCCACTGCATGAAATGTCCTTGAAAGATACATGGGAGGTGGTATCCAGTTTGGAAGCATCTTTTGGGGCTTCTATGAAATCTTTCTCTGAATTTACTGGGGATAATGTGTCTAAGCTGTCTGAAAATGAATTAAAGTTGTCTTCTGTGGACTGTCACTCGATGAAGGTTGAGTCTCAAGTATCTGCTTTACAAGCTGCAGGGTCTTCCTGGATGAAAGACAGTTTGATGTTACTGTACATCGTTATTTAGAGATGATGGAGAATGCTTCTAGAACAAAGACATTTTTTTTAAATTTTCCTTCTATTCATTATTTAACCCCTTTGATATTATTTCAAAAGTATCGGACACTCTAAAAGTAACAAATATTTACTATCTTCCCAGAGGCAAAAAAAGTTTTGGAAAAAGAGGGGAGTGGTGTGGATGAGATTTTTAGATTGGATAGTTTAGATGTTCTTGGAAAATTCCTCTGATGAGATATATATTCAGGCTACATTGTTATTATTTTTGTGTCTGAGAGTGATAGAAGCGCTATTTTAAGGTAATATTTTTCTAAGATGTTAGTTTCCTTTTGCGGTCAACCTATAAATCTGTTTCTGGATGTTTCTAGAGCTATACAGTTCAAAGGGAAGGCTTTTCTGGTGTTGAAGCAAAGGTTTTGGTGACAGGAGCCACTTTTTTTTTTAAATTTCAATGCAAGTGCTTAGTGGCCTATCAGAGTAAGCAGTATGTTTTGTTTTACTTTGTTCAGTTAGAATACTTCCTACAAGGTAAATGATCTTATTTTTAGCTAATGATTTCTGTAAGGATGGTTAGTATAGATTGGGTTTTTGTTGGGATAACTTTACCAGAGTTCCACTCATAATAATATTTTCCTTATTATGTTTTGTTCTCACCAGACTCTCCTAGATGTGGGTTAGAATTATGTATATTTCCCTTATTTGTAAAAATTGGTGTCCTTGGCTGTGGCATCTAACAGATTGTAATAATTGGTATATCTTGTATCGTTTTCTGATTTTTTAAACTAAAATTCTATAAAAAAGTTAAAGTTCCTGAAAAACTGAGGAAAAAGAAGCTGGCCTTCATATAATACAAGCAATCACAGAAAGAGGAAGACAAGCATGGGTATTTGGAAAAGCTTCTGCCTTTCGACAAGAGGATCAGGTAAAGGTGTTTTTCAGGTGCGGTTCCAAAATTTTGGAATGAATTATCTGTTATAATTAGGGATGTTGATGATCATTATGTAGTTTCGAAAAGTTTTAAAGATGAGGTTATGGGATAACCTTTTTTAATCATACTTAATGTGAATTGCCTATACTTCAATTTCGTACTCTACTTTGTACATCTGCAGATTGTAAAAGTGGAATATAAGCGCTGTTATTAAATTAAATTAAGAAAAGCTAGGAAAATAAGAAAGCAAAGATACTGTACCGAGGGAAGAAAAATAGTCAATGCAGTGGGAGGGGGGAGGTAAAACAATTGTGTTCTCAGGCTCAAGAGTGAAAGGAAGAAATATATAGAAGCTGATAAGGATAAAGCGGACTTACATAACAAATATTTGTGTACTTTGTTCATAGATGAAGGGATGGGAGTAGGAACTTAGAAGCACACATAAATAAGAACAAAAGTGAGACAGATCTTGAACGATTTTCAGAAGCATGTGTTTGTGAGGAGCTAACTAAACTAAAATAGACAAAGCAATGAGGCCAGATGGTATTCATGTGAGAGTATTGAAAGAACTTAGCAAAGTTTGGGCAGTGCCACTCTAAATCTTTTCAGTGCTTCTTAGAGTAAGGAGTGGTCCAAGAGGACTGGAGAAGGGTGTGTGTGGTCCCTCTACACAAAGGTTGAAAGTAAGGACAATTTTGGAAACTACAAGCCAATTAGTCTATCCTCTGTTGTGAGTAAATTAATGGAAACACTGCTAAAACAGAAGACACTCTCTTCTCAAGCCCTTCTGGATCCATTGTAATCTGGCTTTCATCCTTCTACGTTCTACAGAAATGGCTCTTGCCAGTCTTCAGTGACTTGTTCTTGACCAAATGCAAGGGCCTTTACTCGATACTCATCCTTCTTGACCTTTCTGCTGCTTTTGACACTTGCTTACCATCTTCTCCTTGATACCCCGTCCCTGCTTGATTTTTAAGGGCTCTATTCTGTCCTGGTTCTCTTATCTTTTCAACTGCACTTTTAGTGTATGGCCTGGTGGATCCTCCTCTACTGCTAACCTGCTCTCGGTTGATATATCCCAAGGGTCTGTCTTGGGATCTGTCCTTTTCTCTCTCCACATCCATTCTCTTGGTGCACTCATCTCTTCCCATTGTTTTCAGTGCCATCTTTACACTGATGACTCTCAGATCTACCTCTCTACACCTGAAATCTCTCCAGGAATCCAGGCCTGTATCGCTGCCTGCTTATCTGACCTTGCTGCATGGATGTCCCACCACTGTCCAAAACTTAACATAGCCAAAACTGAGCTTCTTATCTTTCTCCCTAAACAAAAACAGACTGTGAGCCCTTCAGGGACAAGTTAAATATATACTGTACCTGAATGTACACCGCTTTGACCTGGTGAAAAGCTGTATATAAGCATTGCTAAATAAATAAAAAATAAATAAAACACCAAGCATGAGATATTCTATGGGAACAAATATTCCACTCTGCACTCACTCAAGTTCCATATCATAATACTTTTTTGGTGGACCCATCACTTTGAGAAGCCAGACTTTATACAAAGCTAGTTCTGACCAAGGTCTATTTTACTTTATTTTAAATATATCAAAATCCTATTTGTTATCAATCTTATTCCAATTAAAAGGATAAATAGCCAATCTTGACTTAACAGTCTTTTCTTGATAAAATAACATTCAATGCCCAAAGCTTCTCAGAACTGGCACAACATTGTGTGGATCAGGGTACATCCATTAATGTAGTTAACTTGTGGTGAAATCACTTTGGCAAAACCTCGCTCTTCCCCTGAAGCGAATGTGAAATGTTGTGGGGAAAGAGCCATGTTTTGTCAAAAGCATATCTAGAAGAATAAAAAACAAGATGCATCACAATCAAATTCCCTTAAAATTGAATCAAAAGTTGATACTAAAAGTGTCTTGGCACCATGTTTGAACATAAGATATGCCATACTGGGTCAGACCAAGGTCCATCAAGCCCAGTATCCTATTTCAAACAATGGCCAATCCAGGTCACAAGTACCTGGCAGGTTCCCAAAAGGTATACAGATTCCATGTTACTTGTCCTATGGGTAAGCCGTGGATTTCCATGGTCCTCTTTAATAATGGTTTATGGACTCTTCCTCCAGGAACCTGTCCAAACCTCTTTTATATCCAGATACACTAACAGTTTTTACTACATCCTCTGGCAACGAATTCCAGAGTGATTACACATTGAGTGAAAAAAGTATTTTCTCCAATTAGTCTTAAATGTGCTATATTTGTAACTTCATTGCATGCCCCCTAGTCTTTCTACTTTTTGTAGGAGTAAAAAAAGATCTACGTTTGCCCATTCCACTCCATTCATTATTTTATAGACCTCTATCATATCTCCCCTCAGCTCCTGCCCAGCACTATGTAAAACCATGTCTAGGTGGTGCATGAGGTCTGCTACCTTTGCACCAGGCAGGCATGTTGCCAGGCAATCCTCACGTCCACCAGCCACCCAGCTATCTACATGTCAGATGATTGAATTGCCAACTATAACTGCTGTCCTAACTCTTCCCTCATGAGTAAATGGCCCTGGAGATACATTCTCCATGCGAGAGGGTATTACATCTCATAGAGGACAGGTTCTAGCTACAGGATCACTTCCTGCCACACCAGATAAACAAATATAAGGAGTCATCTTTTGAGCTGAGAGCATTTATTATATACCTGGATCAACATTATTAGAAAACTCAGATTTTCTTTAAAAAAAAAAAAAAGTCATTCGAGCTGAGTACATCTGTAAACCTGGGTCTATTTTATGGTGAAAATCAAAGGCTCTGTGCATTAAACAAAATCTACTTCTGTAATATAATTATTACCTAACTTGAGAACTGTATTCTGTCACCCTGTGTTTTTTAAGAAAATTCTTTCCTGTGGTTTTAATAATTATAAATCCATTAGCCAGCGTTTATCAGTATATCTTTAGATTGCATTTTAGATTTATTACTTGCTGTTTTCCAATCCAAGCTCTGGGAGAGTTACATAAAATTTGGATACACAAGTTATTTCCCTGCCTACACTGGCTTACTAGCTAGTAAATATGTCAAAAATGTTGCTTATTCATAGTTTACAGGATCAGACATGTGGAGGGTAATTCTATAAACTCCCGCGCAGTAAGGAGCATGTTTATTATAGTGTGCTTCCAGAGTAGCGTGAGGTTAATGTGCAGTTTTGGTGCTGTACTAAAAAGTAGTGTGGGGGCCCTGTGCTAAAGGCCCAGTGCTCCTCTGGTAGTGCGCATCATGATGGGGACTGGCGAGGGCAGGCAGATTCCTGGTACGACACAACTAGAATGGGCATTAGTTCCCCTACTAACCACACTTCACGCAGGTAGAGGCAGTGCAAGTAAGGCCTCCTCAATGAATGGATTTAGTTGCACCCACAGCCCGTTTGCCATGTTAAAGTGTGGCTTGTCTGCGCTAACTGCAGGGGGACGGAGGCACACATCCCCTTGGATGGTAGATATGGTAGCTGTGAAGTACTTAAGCAAATGTCTAGCACATAACATTCTGCACACCTTTTACAAGATTTCCATCCTAGAGGGTAATTTTAGAACAGTGCACCTAAAAACAGATGTGAATAGGAACATGTAGTTGGCTTTAAAAAAGGTTTGGACAAATTCCTGGAGGAAAAGTCTATAACCATTAGTAAAGAGGACCCTAGAAATCCACTGCTTACCCCAGGACAAGCATTATGGAACTGCCAGGTACTTGTGAGCTAGATTGGTCACTGTTGGAAACAGGATACTGGGCTTGATGGACCTTGATCTGACCCAGTATGGCATTTCTTATGTTCTTAACATTTTTTTATAAGGCAACATAGCCACCTATGTGTTCCTATAAAATAAGCACCACAAAACCTCTTCAATAGTGCACCAATTCCAATGCAATAATTTACAGCTGCTCTGAACCAAGTGTAAATGAGCACATCTACTCTATGCATGTATGTGATACGTTATGAAATGTGTGTGCACTTCACAGCCAAGTACACACGTTATTGTCAGCATGCATATTTATACGTGTGTATACATCCACACAATTTTAGAAAAGTCTGCCACGTGTAAAAGTTTTTACACAAAGAAAAATCTTTCTACAATAACTTCCATAGCATGCAGTCAATGGGTTGAATATGTCAGTCAGGGGCTGATGATGCAGGAATTCCAGAAGGCTTTCTCCTTTACACTAAACTGAATCACTGCACATGATGCCCTTGTGAAATGGATTGATTGTACGAGACATTTTGGAAGTTGTTTAAAATTACTATGCCCTAAGTGTTTTGCATTTTTAGAAAACAAATCCCATCCAGAACCAAAGGTGCCTGCTTTCTGGAATACGTGTTACATTCCTTTTGCCTTGAAAGTTTAGTATGGATAGTACATCAAACCTAAAGGTTACTAGTGTACCAAGCACACAAATCTCATAAACCTTATTTGCCTTCATTAAAGAGGCCAAAAGGTAACTAGATGGACTTGTATTGCTTGCAAGTATGTACTACTACTATTTATCATTTATACAGCGCTACTAGGCCTATGCGGCGCTGTACACATACACGTAAAAAACAGTCCCTGCTCCACAGAGCTTAGAATCTGCTAAGACAGACAGGGGACTAGGGAATTCTGAAGAGACAAGATTAAAATACACATGGGTGTAGACATGAGAATAAGTATTCAGGATCTAAAAGCAGCCTCAAAGAGATGAGGTTTTAGTCTGGATTTGGATAGGGCCAGACTCGGGTAGTACATTCCAAGCATATAATGCAGCAAAGTGGAAAGAACGAGTCTGGACTTGGCAGTAGAAGAGAAGAGCATAGGCACAATTTATTTGCTTGATGAGCTGAATTGCCGAGAAGGGGTGTATGAAGAGATAAGAGAAGAGAGGTAGTGAGGAGCCGCAGAATGAATACATTTGTATATCAGAAGAATCAGTTGAAATTGAATGCAGAAACGTATAGGGAGCTCATGAAGTGACTTGAGATGACTCGTTATGTGAGCACAGTGACTGGCAGAAGATTAGCTATGCAGCTAAGTTTTGGACAGATTGGAGGGGAGATGATTCAGAGAGAGACCAGCAAAAAGCAAGTTGCAATAGTCTAGACAAGAGGTGATGAGAGAGTGGATAGGGGTCTTGGTAATGTGATCTGAGAGAAAGGGACACATTTTGCTGCTGATAGAGAAAGATATAACGGGATTTAGCTATCTGTTGGATATGTGCCGAGAAAGAGAGAGAAAAGGTAAGATGATCACAAGCTTTCCAGTCAAGGAAAAGTGAAGGATGACAAACATAAAAAAGTGAGGAAAGGGGAAAGATAAGGAGCTTTGTCTTGGCTATGTTCATTTTCAGATGGCAGCAGGTCATCTAGCATCAGACAAGCAGGCTGAGATTTGGGCCTTGATTCCTGGAGAGATTTATTGTTTAAAGATATAAATCTGAGAGTCATCAGTGTAAAGATGGAATTGAAAACCATGGGGAAAGATTGGGGTACCAAGAGAATTAATGTAGAGAGAAAAGAGAAGTGGTCTCAACCCTGAGGAACACCAACCAATTTAACAACGAGCAGTTATTACAACTACAGCATACATAGGCACTTATACATTATTCAGAATACATTAATCATATTTACACAGCATACCAATGTCTCCAATTATCCCCCATCACTCTCTCTTACCTCCCTCCTCCTTCCCCAGATATCCAATGGGCTTAACTCCCCCATCAGTGGCCCAGAAGTCAGTACACACCACCCAACACAAAAATTAATATCCTTATCAAGTAGTTGCACCAAACTTTCAAGCAAATATGCTGCATTGCCCACTTTCCATCTATAAAAGAGTTACCAGATCTCCTTAAATTGCAGTTCTCTATGTTGTCTCAGGCCCGTTAAGTCTGCCATTTTATATATAAACCCTAACTTCCCTTGGATCCATTCAAGAGAAGGCATGTCTACCTGTTTCCACCTTTGCGCCAATACCAACCAGGCAGCTGTAAATCCAAAGAAGCAAATTTGTACTTCTAAGCTTGTAAAGCCATGTGATACACTGTGTAGCAAGGCGAAAACCATCTGGGGCTTCAACTCCCTCTTAAGAAGGCGACCCAAAAAAGCAATTACTTGAGACCAATAAGTCTCTACTTTTGGGCAAGTCCACTACAGATAGACAAAGGTGCCATCCGGTCCACAATTCCTCCATCACTTCCCATCTCCTAATCGCAGATCTTTCAAATTCTCATCGGGGTGTAGCACCACTGATAATATAGTTTATAATGATTCTCCAGCAGACTTACAGACACCCCCTCTTCCACAGCCCTTTAATAATAGCTTCCCATTTCTTCTTATCCCAAACATTTATTTATTATATATCACGTTTCCAAGGATCAATGCGGTTTACAGAGAACACAATTCAGCATTACATTAAACAGTTTGCATAGAATGGTGAACAGTTTTACATGGAACAGATATACAAAATTATTTATAGCAGAACAGTGTAACTATATACATTTAGAGGGTTGCTTATATCTGAGGGTTTATCGAAGAGGGGAAAGGGAAAGGGCCAGAAGTAGTAGGAATCAGGAGATGAGAGAGGGGTCGTCTGATGCCGTCAAAATGTTCTTTAAATAGGTGGGTCTTAAGCAGCTTCCGGAATGTAGCAAGGTCATGGGTGTCTCTGATATGGTGTGGTAAACATACCCCAAATCTTTATTTATTTATTTATTTTATATACATTTGTATACCGCTACTTCCAGCGATCAGCAGCGGTTTGATTACAGATTGGAAATTGTCAAATCATGACAGGAAATTTTTTGAGGTATAAACACATTGATTAGACAGGAAAGCACAGCACACAGAGAACTATTTTACAGGGAACATGGGCTATGGAGGGTTAAGTGGCTTGCCCAAGACCACAAGGAGCACCTGTGGGACTAGAAACCCCAGTCCTTCCGGCCCAAGGTTGCTGTCCTCTAGTGGGATTTGAACCCCCGACCTTCCGGCCCGAAGTACCTTGCCCCAACCACTAGGCCACTCCTCCACTTCCTCCCATTGATGTTAATATCTCTGTTTCACCTTCCTCATCTCTCCCAGGGCATGATACAATTTAGAAATGCTCCCCTTCATTCCCATAACCTCAAAGGCCCTTTTCAGAGAAGGACCTCAAAGTTAAGAAAAGTCTTCCCCTGTTTTAACATCAGATGTTTCACTTGGCTATATTGAAACAAGTCCTGTTGGCTCACATCATAAAGTTCCTGCAGATCCTTAAAGGAGAACAGCTTTCCTCCCCTTATAAATGGATCCAGACACTACAAACCCTCCCGCTCCCAATTTGCAAGCACTTTATCTGTCACACCTGGAGCAAAGGCAGAATTAAACTGTAATGGTGTCCTACGAAAGACCCTGCGATCTTTAAAAGCTCGCTTCTTACATCTATCCCAGATCACTCACGTTAAATGAGTTATTGGATTTTGCCCAAATCTCCTCCAGAGCCATGCCCTTTCACACCATAAGGCATAATGTAGAGGAGATTCCCCCACATAATCTAACTTCTCAACAAATAGGGGTGTCCTATATGGAGTGGTGGGTCCACCCCTAAACAAAGACATGGGGAGGGGTGGCCTGCACGGAGCGACGGGTGCACCTACTCTTACCGTATATTTGCTGGGCAGACTGGATGGACCATGCTGGTCTTTATCTGCCGTCATTTGCTATGTTACTATGTTACTATAATGGTGCTCCAGCTGAACCCATTCCTTATGTCTACAGCTATCCCCTTCGACTGCAGCCCAGAGTTTGCTGATTCATAGTATCTCTGCAGTAATCACCAGCAGGGCCGTACCAAGGGCTGTGCAAGCAGTGCGACCACCCAGGGCGCAAGCACAGAAGGGGGCACCAATACCATCACTGCGCTCCCCAAAAGCTCAAAAAGAGTGAGTTACTGAATATAACTGGGTAGAGGGGGGCACCAGAGTTATTAGTCACACAGGGTGCATTTCTAGCTTGGTATGGTCCTGATCACCAGCCCCCCCCCCCACCCCCCTTATCCCTGGGGAGGAACAATACCTTTTAAGGAATTCTAGGCCTCTCATAAACCCCATTGTCTCTCTCAGCTCTGATCAGGAAAGCCGCCAGGACCTCCACAGGGAGACCATTTAATAAGTATAGTAATTTAGGCAATACGGTCGTTTTAATGCTATTTATACATCCCAGCTAGGACAAATGCAGTTTCCTCCACTGGAGTAGATCCATCATCATATTCTTCCACAAGGGCAGATAGTTCAGCTTGAAAAGGGACATAAGGTCTGCAGTGAGATTTACCCCCAGATATTTAATGGGGCCCTTGGCCCAGCAGAAAGGGAAGACACTTTGCAGTAGCTGCAGTGTCATAGGGGATGCCGATATGTTTTAAGATTTCTGATTTTGCTGCAATAACTTTAAACCGTGATGCTTTCCCAAAATGATCTAACTCCATCAGTACTGTAAAAAAATCCCAAGCTCAGTTATGGAGAACAAAATATTGTCTACAAACATGGAGATTTTATATTGCTCATTCTTAACCTCAAAGACCCTGATCCTCAGGTGAGACCTCACCCTATGTGCCCTAGGTTTCATAGATAATACAAAAAGAAGAGGGGATGGGGAGAATCTTGTTTCATTTCCTCTCTTCAACTCAAACATTGGGGTACAGCTCAAAGTAACATTCAGCCGTGCGAGGGGGTCTATGTAAAACATTTTTATCCATCTTAGAAAATTCCCTCCCAACCCCATTTTGTCTAACACCCTGAAGAGATGGAGCCAGTAAACACGATGAAAGGTTTTTCAGCAAACTCATGAAATACAGGAGATATATCCCAGGGCACATTCCCACGTGGAGGCCCCAAAGTCCAAAGTGAACTCTCAATTTTAAAGCACAGCTCCAGCGATTCCAACCACTCATCATTTACCACTGCCCTGCTGATTTTTTCTTCAGTTTAAGGCAGGCCACAAATTCTAATGTTGCACCACTGAGAGAAGTTTTTGAGATCTTCCATTTTCAACTGTAGTTCTTCATTAGCTTTTGTCAGATTCTCTCTCGACTTGCAGAGCACTCACCTCTTCCTTGTGCTCATCGAGTCTATTCTCTGATTAATCCACTCTCTGTCCAAGATTGCTCAAATCCGCTATCCAGGCCTTTGCTTCCTCTTTGAAGGATGAAAGGTTATTTTTTAAATCTGAGAACCAATGCCACATGTTCACCTGAAGCTAAGCCATTTCTGAGACCCCCCCCCCCCCCCCCGCATAATTGATGTTCACCTCCACCTCCTGCACTACTGGCTGCTCGCTCACCTTCCTCACGACCTGGAACCTGCGGGACCTCTGCTCTTGTAAGCATAGGATTTTAAATCAACTGTGGCTTTTTTTGTTGCCATCAGCAGCGCCAGATCATCCCAGGATTCTTCACACACAACAGGATGAGCTGGAAGGCGCTGTATATTTATTTATTTATTATTCTCTTATATACCGTGCTATTCTGCATCAGTGCGGTTTACATTGAACAAACTGAAATTACATTGAACAGGACATTATAACTTGGAGATAACTATTTTACAGAGAACATGGACTATGGAGGGTTAAGTGGCTTGCCCAAGACCACAAGGAGCACCTGTGGGACTAGAAACCCCGTCCTTCCGGACCAAGTTTGCTGTCCTCTAGTGGGATTTGAACCCCCGACCTTCCGGCCTGAAGTACCTTGCCCCAACCACTAGGCCACTCCTCCACTCTATGTAAATGAGAAATAGTAGTAGTAGTAGAGGGAGAATGCTGCTAAAAAAAAAAGGTCTTTATAGACAGCCACTGAGAGCCACTTGCTTAAGCTGCCACCATGTCCGATACGTTACTTCTTCCTCAGATACACCAACTGAAAGCAGGATAGTGGTGGAGTAGGATCCACCAATGCATACCCTGAAAGGGGGATGGAAGAGTTAAGAAGAAAACCAAGACAGAACACAGCCCCCAAATCCAAGCAAGAACAGGGTGCTAATCCGCAGGGCAATTCCTATAGCATTTTACAAAATAAAGGGGGGAAGGTTTAGAAGATTTGTGTGGCATCACACATGCATTTACCCATGTAAATTGCATATATAGCAGAATTTACCCATGTGGATTGCATATATGTGTAAACGGTGATTTCAGAATGCCATTATGGTTATGCTTATGTTTATTTACTTTATATACTGCTAACAATGACATCATAGCGGTTTACATAGAATACAAAACAATACAGAAAGCCGTTAGCAGAAAAAGGAAAGGAAGTTACAACAATGCATAGGATAGCAAACCAGGAGAGCCATACAACGAGACAGAGGAGAGGGAAAGAGAGAGGGAAAGGGAAGTAGATTTACACAGAGGGGTCGGGGAGGTCAAAAGCAAGGGCAAAAAGGTGGGTTTTCAGACTGCTCTTAAAGGAGGTGTGTTGCTTTTCAAGCCGAATGGAAGAGGGCAGGAAGTTCCCTCTGGACACACAAATAGATTCAAAGGGGGCATGAATTAGGAAGTTATAAAAATTATATATGGACTTCCCATTTTACTATGGGGAGTATACGTATGTTTTTAAAAATGTTCAGCAGTTGCACCTCTTCTGAGACATGCTCAAGTTTCAGCAGTTTCTGCTTTGACCAGGGCCTGAAGGGAGCAATTGCGCTTAGCCCCCTGGTGATTTCTGCCACTTTTGAAATGTAGAAATGTCTCTTTCTGGGCTTCACTCCTTAATGAGTCGCATTTATATGTAGAGTAGTTTGGAGACCGTCAAAATCAGCATCTTAAATGCAGAAGCTGCTGAGTAATGCCACTCTTTCTCTGAATACGTAGATTTGTGAAACTGATGCTCTGATTGTACAACTCAGCAAATGCATCTTTATTTGTAGCATTTTTATACGTATTTTACAAAATTTCTGCATTCAGTGGGGCTTTTTGTAAAATACTTAGGGACTTCCCAATATTGAAACCTAATTCCCACCTAAACATCCAACGCAAAATGGGGCTTAAAATGTGTTATGGAAAATAAAGTGAAATGTTGTAGCTGCTATTGCCCATCTCACACTAATCCATTTCAGTTTGAATAATTTTGTCTCAACTGTAAATTTGATCACCTCACTCATTGTTCCTATTTTCAGATCGTTTATGAATATGCTAAAAAGCAGGGACCCTAGCACAGATCCCTGGGATACTCTACTATTCATCTTTCTCCATAGAAAAAATTGGCCATTTAGCCCTGCTCTCTGTTTTCTATCTTTTTACCAGCTCCCAATCCACAACAGGACACTGTCTCCTATCTCATAATTTTTTAATTTCCTCAAATGTCTCTCATGACAGACATTGTCAAAGGCTTTCTGAAAATCCAGATACATTATATCAACTGGCTCAACTTTATCTATCTGTGTATTTACACCTTCAAAAAAAATATGAGATTACTGAGGCAAGACTTTCCTTGGATAAATCCATGTTGGCTTTCTCCCATTAAACAGTGACTCTCTATATGTTCAGCAATTTTATTCGTTATAATTATTTCTACCATTTTGCCCAGCACTGATGTCAGGCTCACTGACCTGTAGTTTCCCAGATAACTCCTGGAACCCTTTTTAAAAATTGGCATTACATTGGCCACTCTCCAGTCTTCAGGTACCATAGATGATTTCAATGATAGTTTACAAATTTCTAATAGTAGGTCTGCAACTTCATTTTTGAATTCTTTCAGCACCCTGGGACGTATATCATCCAGTCCAGGTGATTTGCTACTCTTTAATTTATCAAATTGCTTTATTACATCTTCCTGGTTTATCGAGATTTGTTTCAATTCCTCTGAACATCACCTTAAAACACCATTTCTGGCATGGGGTAACTTCCCTACATCATCTTCAGTAAAGATCGAATCAAAGAATTCATTCTGTCTCTCTGCTATGGCCTTGTCCTCTCTTAGCTTACCCCTCTATCATCTAATGGTCCTGCTGACTCTCTCATAGGTTTTGTGCTATGAATGAACTTGAAAAAGGTTTTATTATGTTTTTGCTTCCCTGGCAAGCTTCTTTTCAAATTCTCTCTTTGCCTGCCTTATCAATGGCTTGCATCCAACTTGCCAATGCATATGTTGTTTCCTGTTTTTGTCATTTGTCGTCTTTTTCCATTTTCTGAAAGATACTTTCTTGGCTATAACAGTCTCTCTGACCTTATCGTTAAACAATGCCAGTAGTCATTTGACCTCCCTTCCACCTTTCTTAAAGCATGGAATACAATTTGGGCTTCCATGATAATATTTTTAAATAACATCCAGGCCTGATGTAAATTCTAAACCTTTGTAGATGCTCTCTTTAGTTTTTTTCTCAACCATTTTCCTCATTTATTGTAGTCTCCCTTTTGAAGCTTAATATTAAACTTCTTAAACTTGTCAAATGTGTTCTGAAAATCTAAATATACTATATCAGGGGTCTCCAACTCCAGTCCAGGAGGGCCACAAACCAGTCAGGTTTTCAAGATGTCCCCAATGAATATGTATGAGATATATTTGCATGTACCGCCCCCAATGTAATTAAATTTATCTCATGCATATTCATTAGGGATATCCTGAAAATCTGATTGGTTTGCGGCCTCCAGGACTGGCGTTGGAGATCCCTGTACTATATCAATCGGCTCATCTTTTATTTACATCTTCAAAAATATCTAATAAATTGATAAACCAAGACTTCCCTTTGCTAAACCTCATGCTGACTCATTCTTATTAAGCCACATCTGTCCATATGGTCAGTAATTCATTTTAGAATAGCTTCTGATGTTTTGCTCAGAACCAGCATTAGGCTCAGTCTATAGCTGCCTGGATCACCTCTGTGGTGCTTTTTAAAAATGGGTATTACATTGATACCATAATGTACATGAAGGCACATTTTAGATAAGATATGGAGATCAGAGCTGAGACACTGATGTCAGAACGTCCCCGATTCTGATGGCATTTAGGAACAGTTTTGCTAAACGTCGTTTCTAACATACACATCTGCATGAGATGACACTATCCTTCAGTCAGTTCAGTTAGAGGGAGAAATAAACATTGAGGGATTAAGGGGGAGATCCATCTTGATCCCTCCTGTAAACGTGGATATAATTTGCACATATAAATGGTGATACTGAAATGTTTAAAACGTGAATAAGGCTTCTAAAATAACCACCTGAGCTTTACAAACGAAATCAAAAGGTACTTTCTCAGTATCCTATAGCCAAAAAAGCTGAAGATATAGTAAGAACTACTAAATTTATTAATAGTCAGAATCACCTAAGTAACTCCAGCTTTAAGCTGTTCACGGGTAACCTTTAATGATTGCTGTGCCATTTATTTTGGTATTAAAATAAGTCCCACATTACCTGAGTAAGGTATGCGCATAGCTTTGCATTTCAGAAATCCAACTTAACAGTGTTCCACAGATAGTTTCCTGCTCTAGAACAGATATTGGGGAATAAACACACAAAAGTGTTTCTGAATTTCTATTTCCATTTATTTCTTGACATACCACTAAGCGTGGAGCGTCTGGTTCTTAAGAGCACGGTATTTTTCAGCTGTCCTATCACAGCATTATTTCAGAGTCCTCACATGAATCATCTGCGTAGGGAATCTCCTCATTCAGTGTACTTCCCGTGGGCTTTGTGCTGCTCTGAGACCAGCTAGCCACATGCCATACAACTCGGTCTGGCAACAGTGGAGCATTCACTTGTTCACATGTAAGAGGCTGCTCTTCACCAGCCCCCTTCATGATATACCTTACTTCGTTGTTATTTTCATGGACGTCAACTGTGATGGTAGTTTTATTTGGCTTGAAGCAGCACGACTCAGCCATGTAATCTGGGTCAAGGTTCATGTCGAGATGAGTGAAGCGCAGGTCTTTCTCACTATCCTCCACCAAGCTTGTGTTCATGTATATAACATGGTCCTTGTTCAACTTGTCTGAAAGGCTGCATAACAGCTCCTCCAGATGAAGCTTTAACTCTGTGAAGGTAGGTCGATCAACTGGATCTGCTCGCCAACAAGAGTACATAATTTCATATCTGTAAATATACAAATTTCATTTTAGTAGGCTGACAAATGTAATTCCTAATATTCTGTTTTTATCAATTGCAACAAATCCACCCCAGGCTGTAATCTCCTAGTAATCTTGACCAAGATTTGTTCCTGCTTCCTACTAAGTTGGTTCTGCTTAAACACAAACACACACATGAAAGCAAATCCATTGAGTTCCAAAGCTGAATCTCAAGCTCGGTCCTGATTTCTGACACGCACTGGAACACTGCACTGATTACAAGGATGACAGAATCTGAATCCACAGGTTCCTTCCATTGGAGGCAATTCTTTCTGCAAACCAACCAGTAAATTGATCCTGCACTCGACATGCCAGGATGGCTGCAGCACTGGCCTGTACTGTGCTAAAGGCAAGGCTGCAAGATGAGTGGCTATCTGGGATGCAATGCTGCCACCACTGTCATTATAGTGTAGGTGGAACACAGCTCCTATGCGGCCAGGACTTCCCTTCCCCACTTACACCGCTGGAGGGGAACAACCTCCGACTCTCAGCGTTGTCCTGCGTAGGACACCACAAAGCATAAGGAGAGATGCAACTTGGATGTGCTTCTGCCAAACACAAAATGTGCATACCAAAACCTTGTCTCTTGAAGTTGGCAAGAGTGCCCTAGTGAGGGATCTGAGACCATGGAAAAAGCTGTCAACCCCATCCTAAATCAATCTTACAAAGTCACCGGAGTAAGCAGCAATTTTGCTAGGAACTATAAGTGAAGACCATGCCTCCGTCTTAAGCACCTTTCTCTTATCAATCTTTTGGGTAGATATTTATTATGTAAATTAGGATGTTCTCCTGATGGAGTTTAGAGGTATCAGTATCAAATGAGCTAGAGGTTCTTGGGTGCTCATACCTGCATTTGATATGGTCCCCACTTGATTTCTATGTAAAAGACAGGTCTTGAGAGTGGAGCTTATACTGATGCTGACTCAGTCTGTGTTCCAGCCTGCATTGAGTCACACAGGATAAAGGTTTTGCAGGAAAAAAAATACACTGTAAAGTCTCTATGGATAGAATTCCATGAAAAGGGGGAAGGGAATGACAGTAGGGGTATACTACCATCTGCCAGGCCAGAATGAACAAATGGATGCCAAAATGCTATTTCAAAATTTTATCTTGTTAAAATACTATTGAATGCTGTTATTTTATTTGTGAACTGTTGTGCTCTTTGGCTGTGAAAGGCTGTCAAGCAAATATGAGTAAACAAACATCTTTTGTTTAAGCAGATTTGCAATCTATAGTACAGTTTAATAATTCAAAGACATCCAAACAGTACATTTCTGTTGCCTGCGTTGCACAAAAACGTCCATGCTAGTGAAATGAAAATGAACCATGTTAATAAACTATTTTTCCTGATTCCCAACCTAAGTTAGATTTAAGCTAAAATAGTACAAAGCTGAGGTTAGCCCAATAACCTAGGCAGTGTTGCAACCCTGAGGGAGATCTAAGTTCAGAACTCCTATCCAATGATCCAGGTTGGACCTGGGCATGTGCTGGACAGGACATCAGACTTGAGGGAGGGAAGTAGCACTCTACTATCATGATTTAACTCCCACCTATAACCAAGGTGAGTTATAGTGAGGAATATATATTTCCCTTTCCTCGGAGGGGCTTACAATCTTTTACTAAAGGTGCTAGCTAGCAGCATGTGTCTGGCATGCACTGAAAGTGTGCCTTGGGGCACGCCTTGCCAGCTAGCATAGGGCCATGATAGTCAGCGTGGGCCGATTACCATGCTAACTCTGCATCCCATATTAGGGATGCGAATGGATGGGCTAGGGGCAAAGAGTAGGCATGATGAGCTCTGCGCAGTTAGCGTGGGGCACACACCATATGCTAAATGCGTCCTGTGCGATTAGCAACGGTTCACTTAATTCCATCTCAATGGGTGAAGTTAAGGGCAGCCGCGCTAATGTGCTGCAAATTTAGGGGACAGGACCCCGCATTAACTGCCGGGAAAATGCCGTTCACATCCCCGACAGTTAACATGGTGCTGTTGCACCTAATGCTCCATGGCTTTGGAGCTATTGGCTTGTTAGGTGCAACACCTTAGTGCCCTTTAGTAAAAAACACCCTAAGTTTGTACCTCAGGCAATGGAGGGTTAAGTAAGTTGCCCCATGTTGCAAAGAGTGCCAGTAGACTTTCAACCCTAGCTTTCCTGGTTCTCAGCCCAGTCTTTTATCTACTAGGCTTTCATTACATTGCTGGCTCTCAGGAGCACCTCGAAGAGACAACCTTTTCAGCCTTGCAGCCAGCAAGGGGGTTCCTGTCCACCCAAGGAGCGCAGAAGAGATCACTTAGGAGACAAGGTAAACCTTTAAACATTGTGAAAGTAAAAAATCTTTTCTATCTGAAACTGAAGAGGGGAGGAGGGAGCAGTAAAATACTCACAGCTCATCCAAGCAATCTGTTGGTTGTTTCAGCCTGTGACCCTGAAGAAGATAGTCATAAATTTCATGATTTTGCACTCCTGGGTAGGGCGTCATCCCCCTGGTTGCTATCTCCCATGCTGTCACGCCAAATGCCCACTACAAGAAGAAAAAATGCAAAACTAATAATATATTTTCAGAAGAGAGAAATGCATCTTTTCATATGAACAGATCAACTCCCAAAGTTTCACTGACATCTTTTGCAAACGCTTAAGTTTCATCCATGTTAACATATTCCAGAGTTGTAAATTCATAGGTGAAGCTAAACTGCAATCAAGTCATTGTACAAAATTAAAGTTTTTATTTTAAAAAATTGGCAAGTTCAGTATGGTGGTGATACTTGTTCTGTTTGCTATTGTATTTTAGTCTGATCAGAAATTAGCCATGTCAACATGCTTACCTCTCCCCTCCTATGTTAAGATGGTAATTTTAAAACAGCACTTTAAGCACAGAAATAAGCTTTACAAAACTGCCCATCCTGTGTGTGAATAAATGTGTGCACTTACGGACTCTGTGTGGGTAACTAATCCAGCAGTTTCAGGAAGCATTCGTAAAGACAGGGTTGGGGTGGGATTTGCACTGAGGTGCATACTTTACCTCAGAAGAATTATGTGCACCAGTTAGCATATACAAATGTGTTTTCCTGGAATAATTTCATTTTCAGATTATAGTAAAGTCAATATAGTAAAATATAAGGATGTCCAGGCCCAAAAATTTTGTTTTGTATCATTTTGATTTGATTTTTTTTTCATATTGTATGGCTTCACATCAGGTACAAACTTAGGTGAATGTTTACTGAAGTGCTGTAGCCAGTAGCATGGGGTTTAGAGCAGATTTCATATGCCTTATGATGAAGACCACTGACCATTTTAGTAGTCGCCCTCTGAACTGATTCCATCCTGTTTGTATCCTGTTGAAGGTGTTGTTTCTAGAATTGTACATAATAATCCCAGTGAGGTCTTACTAGAGCATTATACAGAGGCACCATCACCTCCTTTTTCCTGCAGGCCATTCTTCTCCCTATGCACCCAAGCATCTTTCTGACTTTTGTTGTCGTCTTTCTACCTGTTTGGCCACTTTAAGATCATTCAATATGATCACCCCTGGGTTCTGCTCTTCTCTTGTCCATTGAAGTACATCACCCTCTATACTGTACCATTCCCTTGGGCTTTTGCAGCCCAAATGCATGACCTTGCATTTTTTAGCATTAAAACTTAGTTGTGAAATTCTTGACCTTTCTTCATGTTATCCACATCCAGTGCTAGGATTTGAAACCTCCTAGGAGCCGGTTTGGTTGGTAGTAGGAATCAGTCATGTTGCACCAGTTTGTGCAAATCAGTTCCTAGCATTTCTCGCGTTTGCCGAACCGGCCCCGACAGACCTTGTTGCTGCTGCTGCATCAACAATGGTGGGATTCAAAACACCCGACAGTATTTTGATGGTATTGGGGCTTCTCCCAATGCAGCAAACCCCCCAATGCTATCAAAATACTGTTGAGTGTTTTGAATCCTACCACTGCAGATGCGACAATGACATGGCCTGCTGGGACTGGATCAGCGAATGCAGGAAATACTAAGGACCGGATTACGTGAACCAGCTTAATCACACCACATCTTCCAGTGTGTCTACTCTGTAGCTGATTTTGGTACCATTGGCAAAGAGGCATACCTTTCCTGACAGACCTCCCACAATATCACTTAAGGCAAAGAAATTGTTTAGCTTTTCTGCTATTACCTTATCTACCCCTTGGTCGTCCAACAGTCCTACTAGCTTCCCTCACTAGCTTTTTCCTTTTGATGTACTTGAAAGCACTTTAGTCTTAATTCTTGCCTCTACAACAGCATGCTTGTTTTCAAAGCCTCTCTTAGCATGCTGTACAGCAACTATTTGAAAGTTACTTAAAATAAGTGGCGACTCATGGATAATCCAGGAGGGATGATGCCCATTGGCCCTTAAGAGGAAAGTGATCATGTAAAGATATTTTATATTACACCAAGGTGTTCCAGTCTATTTGCTGATTTAGCCCATGTGGATATACCATGTCTAATGTAACGATCCAGTATTGTTCACGGTAATTTAATCTTGCCTCCCGATCGCAACCTCTCTAATGTGCTGCTACATACTCAATAATATGCCACGAGAAATCAGTGAAAGTATGCTTGTGTTGATAACAATGATCCACAATTGGTGCAGATCTAGTTAATGTATTCAATCGAGATCTATGTTCTCTCAGTATGTTCACCATGGTGCGTTTAGTGCATCCCTACGTATATCGTATCACAGGGGCAACTCAAATCTTGATTAATGGATTTGTTACTGATCTCTTTTTATTGGGGAGGAAAGCACATATCAAAGTTGCCTCTTGTCCCCCCCCACTCTTTTTTATCTTGAACCTAGAACCTTTGGCAGATTTGCACACTTCTGGAGGGTGTGGGGATCCAAGTAGGAGGACAAACTTTGAAGATCTGCCGATTTGCATATGATAGCCTGTTTTTGGGGGACCCCTGTCGGGATGTCCCAATGGTTATAGAAATACTCAGAGTTTGGGCAGTTTGCAAGCCTGAAGATTAATAAGTCGATTGTGGGTGCCCTAACACTGGGGTTATAGGAACAGGGGCAGGGGCTCTTTCCTTTTTTGTTGGGAGTGGATCATAATCTTAAATTGCATTTCTCCTTAATCTTCGTCCACATACCCTCACCAGTTTAGATACCCAAACAGATTAAAAACCTGTATACTGTAAACACACCAGAAAGGATGTAGGGGGTGGTTTGGCAGCTGGAGGTCTTGGAAGGACCTGCTCTTATTGATAATTGGAAGGGGAGCCCTTTTTGAAATGGTAGTCAGGCTGGAATTTATGCAGTCACTGCCTTACTATTTGTATAAGTGGGATGTGAGGAAAATTAAGTCTGTTGTACAGGGAGTTTTATGGGAGAGGTAGACAGCCTTGGCTGAGCTGGGTAAAGCTGGTATTGCTGAAGGACAAGACTGGGCTGGGATGGCCAGATTTGAGGCTTCATAATATGGCTTGTCAATTGTGATTTATTTGGGAATAGGTGAATGGGACTTATACATTTTTCAAGGAGGGTCTCATTGAGGGTTTGGTGGCACCCTTTACCCTCTGTTGTTAGTAACCAGCTCCCCTAGAAGGATAAACCAGGACAAATGGTCAGGAATGGTACTGATTGTAGTGGCAGCTTGGCAATTGCTGTGCAAGTAACCTGGACACTGTCTTCAGGAATAAGGGCTTATGCCCCTGTGGGGCAATGGAACTTTCTTGCCTGGCCTTGAGGGAAGGGTGTTTAAAGAATGGAGGTGCATGGGGGTGTGACTGGTAAAAGGGCTATCCCCAATAAATGTGAGAGAATTTTGGGTTAGAAAGAACTCATTTTTTTGCCTTTCTCCAGGTGTGACATTATGTTCGCACCTGGGGTTGGGATGAAAAAGAGTGGGAGCACAAGTGAGACTTTTCAGAAGGGAGGCAATCTGCAATGGTGACCAGTAACTCTACTATGCATAGGTATTCAAAGGGACAAGGCAAGAGAGCTGGAAACTGGTGTTCTGGGCTGGTGTTAGGGTAAAGGAATTACCCCACAAGAGGTTTGCCTGTGGCTTTTATTTAGTAGGTGAGAGTGTATGGACGAAGACTAAGGAAAAATGCAATTTAAGATTATGGTCCACTGCCACATTGATAGGTAGAATGCCATAATATGGGTGGGGCTGCCTCAGCTCTGTGCATCAGATGCCAAAGGGGGGAGGGGAATATGGCACATATTTTCTTGTGCTGTGCAGATTTGAAAAGTTTTGAAAAGATGTCTGAGAGTTGATGCATTGGTGTATGGGTGTCAGAATCCTGGAATCCTTGTCTGCTATTCGAAGGGCTAATGAGGATAAAGGGAAACGGATGTTCTTCAATGGGGGTTTGAGAGTGGCATAGAAGTATTATGGTAAACTGGATTGATCCATCCCCACCAACCCTGGGGCAATGGATAGAGTGAACGCAAGCGTGCATGCAGATGGAGGGCCTAGATGTATTGTATGTGCCTAAACAAGTGCCTGATGCATATGAAGTGGTTTAGCACAGCTTCTAGGATCTGTTGACTGAGGTGCACAAAATGCATCTTCAGGGCCAAGGTTATGAGTAGGGTGGGGAAGGGAAGGGATGGGGTGGGGTAGTTAAGGAAGAGGTTGGGCGTGAGGGGTAGGGGGGATATAATATAAAAGGAACAAAGACACTCGTTATTGTATTGGGTATCCTTCTGAAACCATTGTGGGTGGGCTTAGGGTTGGGAGTGTTCACAAACTTATTGAGTTCTTCTGGATGGAGTGTTGGTATTGTTTGTGGTGATGATCTGTTGACGTTGTACTGCAAAAAATAAACTATTAAAAAAAAAAAGCAAGGGGCATCTACCAAACAGTGCTTTTTGATATGCTGACCCTAGCCCCACTTTTGGTGCATTACATGTTAATGTGTGACAGGCTCATCGGGAAAACGTTTGTTCTACCCACCACCACGTACCACATCACTTTTGGTTGTGTAGATTCGATCGGCGAGGCTTTCAATTGCTATCCACTTCACTGGCATCTTGGCTATGCGTCCCTGCCGGTAATAATCCCCACTGTAAATCTTCTTAGATAAGCCAAAGTCTGCCACGCAGACAGTCATGTCATCGCGTAACCTGCCAATTCACACAAACAAAACTGAGAAAGAAAAACAGAGCTTATGCATGGATAAACTGCTTAGCAATCTGGTACATTCATCTGTATTTCTGATCTGCAGGATCATAGGATTTATGCCAATGAGAAAAGGTCAGATGGGTTTGTCAATGTTTAGAAGCCCAGATTTAGGCATAGGCGCAATGTAGGCAACTATCTCCAGCATCAAAATTTGCTAGACACTGGAACACTGCTGCTGCAGCCATGCCTTCATCCAGATCTCCCCTGCTGCTGCAGTTTGCTTGTCCTGCTGATTCAGGAACAGTTCAAGCAGCCATAAAATTTAAGAGAAAGGCATGTGAGGGCCTTCACAGCTAGCATACAGTCTCAGGCCTTGTAGAAGCCCAACCCCAGCATGGGTTTTCCAGTGACAGGAAGCCCATATGGAAGAGGAGGTGGGGTTTCAGCAGGGCTCAAGACCATGCACTGGCTCCAAGGGCCTGAGCCCTGCTTTCTCTTGAGTTTTTATGGCTGCTACTGTTATTCCTGTGTCAGTAGCACAAGATGACTGCAACAACTAAGCCAGGCTCAAAAGCAAGGGTGTGGGGAAGATGTAGGGATGGTTTTGGGAGTCAATCCTATGCTGATGATTTCTGGAATGAGGCACATTGCCTTAACATCATCATTCCCACCAATGATCTGTGAAGTAACCAACCCTTTGAGAAATTTTCCCACTCTTCCCCACCCTATTGCGTATGGGCACCCAGTATTTAAATTGGGCCCTAAATGTCTAATAACCACCTTTTAGTTTAAAGTTACTTCACATGATTTAATAATTTAAAGGGATATAATAAATGCTATTTATAAGGATTCTCTGGAACTAGATAAATACAGGCATAGTTTGTTGGGATTTTATTTTTTTGCTTATCTGCTTTCACATATCAGAAATGAAACTCAGAGGAAGCAATGTCGCTCACTTAGACGGAAGCGCAAGTGGTGTGTCCCATTCAGCCCACTGCTTAATCTTTAGTATTATGGTGATTTAGAATTGCTTGGGTGACCTTTGCTATATCGTTGAGTTAGTTGGCTATAATGTCCTCCCAGCTTCCCTTGCCAGGATGGAGATCGCCGGTCGCATAGTCTTCTTTTTCCTAGCCCCTTTCTTTGGAATTCCTCCCCCTTGTTCTATGCACAGAACCGTCCTACAAATCTTTATGATGGAAGCTTCACCCAGTAACCATTTGTGCTGTAGATATGCACCGAGTAGCCCAGAGGTATGGGACTGGAGCCAAGCGGTATGGGTGGGACGCATTTGGAGCTAACACAGCTGTGGTCTGGGAAGAGAAATTGCTCCTAAGTATGACATGTAGAAAGCAAGTGTGCTGAAGACTGTGAAAGAAAGATTCCTAACAGTAAGGAGAAAGCCGTTTATCTAAACACCTTCAAGGAAAGGTAAATACTGTTGAAATTTGCTTTGAAGAAGACACTGTACAATAAGGGGAATGTTTACTACAGTGTGGTAAAAGCCCTGTACTAACTGCTTAGCACATGACAGAGTGGCGACTGGGTGAGTTGGGCTGGAGAGTAGACGTTGAGTGCACGTTATGATCAGTTTAGGGGATAAGGTGTACCAATCGGCAGTCAGTGTGAGTGCACTTAATTCCACCTCAACAGGTGGCTTTGTGTATCTGCATTAATAGCGATAGATGTTTTAGCACAGTAACTGCAAGGGGACTGTTGCAGTTAGCGTGGGGCCATTGGATTTTCCACACATGTAAAGTGCAAACCCTTAACGCACTTTAGTAAACATACTCCAGTGCAGTGGGATTGTTTCCAGGAGCCCACTCACTGATGACTGGTTGCTGTGGAAGTGCAGACACTGATCAGAAAGTTATGTAGGGCCCTGACATATTCTCCTCCCTCCTCCACCCACCTTGTTTAGTCAGGGAGTTCACTGTGGGGAGTCTCCCTTTAAAATTATTTTTGAAATAGCAATAAATACAGTTCTATGCTCTTTGCCAAAAAGTAGAGGCATTACTATTCATAGCGGAGGGCTGCTTTCCAAATTAGACATGAGGGTTTTGCCGATGCCAAAAATTATCCCTGGCATTGATACGGTTGTGCTTTAAGAGAGGACTTTTGATTTTCCACGTTTCAGAAGCCAAAATTTAAAGCGTGCTTGTGCATTCTCTCTGGCTTGTGCCCGTTCTGCGGTGCATGCTTGGCTCAAATCCCGCTCCCCTGAAGATCGTCTACACTTCAAATTCATGCTTGTCTCTTTCCAGTCAGCCATAGCTCTTGCCAAACAAGACTACTATATCCATCTGACTAACTCTCTTGCCTCTGACCCTCGCCGTCTCTTTACTACGCTCAGCTCTCTCCTCAAAGTGCCTCTGCCTCCGATCCCTCCCTCCCTTTCTGCCCAAACCCTGGCTGACTACTTCCATGACAAAATCCACAAGATCACCCTCCAATTCCCCACAAACTCAACTACTTCCCCTCCTCCCCCCATCCCCCTTTCCACTCCCAACTCTCCCCCCCCCCTTGCTACCCTCTCTGCCTTTCCTGTCATCTGATGAGGAAACTGCACACCTTCTCTCTTCCTCCAAACTCACCACCTGCTCCTCTGATCCTATCCCCACCCGTCTCTTAGGCCCCATCTCTCATATTCTCAACCTTTTATTCTCCACTGCAACCATCCCTGCTGACTTCCAGCATGCTGTGGTCACACCCCTCCTCAAGAAACCCTCACTTGATCCCACTTGTCCTTCTAACAATCGACCCATCTCTCTCCTTACCTTCATTTCTAAACTACTTGAACATGTGGTTCACTGCCGCTGCGACTTCCTCTCCTCTCACGCCATCCTGGATCCACTACAATCTGGTTATCGTCCCCTACACTCCACTGAAACGGCTCTTGTCAAAGTCTCCAGTCACTTGTTCCTGGCTAAATCCAAGGGCCTGTACTCAGTCCTCATCCTTCTCGATCTCTCTGCTGCTTTTGACACCGTTGACCACAACCTTCTCCTCAATACCCTATCCTTGCTTGGCTTCAAGGGCTCCATACTATCCTGGTTCTCCTCCTATCTCTCCCATCGCTCCTTCTGTGTGTGTTCCGGTGACTACTCCTCCTCCACTACCCTGCTCTCAGTTGGTGTACCCCAGGGATCAGTCTTGGGTCCACTCCTTTTCTCTCTCTATACCCAATCCCTTGGTGCACTTATCTCTTCCCATGGCTTTCAGTACCATCTGTATGCTGATGAGTCCCAGTTCTACCTCTCTACACCCGAACTCTCTCCAGCAATCCAGACCTGGATCTCCGCCTGCCTTTCTGACATTGCTACCTGGATGTCTCACCGCCGTTTTGAAATTGAACATGGCCAAGACTGAACTTCTTGTCTTTCCCCCTAAAACCTCCTCTCCTCTTCCTCCCTTCTCAGTCTCAGTGGATAACTCTGTACTCCTTCCTGTTTCCTCGGCCCACAACCTGGGGGCACTGTTCCCTCTAAGCTGTGCGCGTGTGCGCGCGCACACACCTTGCCGAGCGAGCGCACATACTTTACAACAGAGCACACAAAAATTACGGCTCTGATTCTGATAGAAAACAACACAGATGTCTTAATTTAAAAGTTATGATTGTAATTACTAGAAATTTCCCGCTTCATTTAGTAATCGTCTATTTTCATTTAATTTGATTAAAATCAATGTGGTGTACATACTGTATTCTGACGTGTAGTCAAATTTTAAAGTATATAACTCCGAGTGTCGTTATGTGGCGCACAAAAATTTAAACTTCCTTCAAAAGCTGCACACAGCTGATATTTTATGCGCACACAGCCTACAGAAAATTAGAGGGAACATTGCCTGGGGGTTGTCTTCCTTTCTCTCTTTCTCCACACACATCTATCTCTTAGCTAAGACCTGCTGTTTCTTTCTCTATAACACTAGCAAAATCTGCCCCTTCCTTTCTGAACACACCACTAAAACGCTCATCCACTCCCTAATCACCTCCCATCTTGGCTACTGTAACCTACTCCTTGCTGGTCTCCCTTTGAATCATCTCTCTCCCCTTCAATCTGTTCAACACTCTGCTGTGCGGCTAATCTTCCGCTAGCCTTGTCATGCCATATTACTCCTCTTCTCAAGTCACTTCATTGGCTCCCTATCCCCTTCTGCATCCAGTTCAAACTTCTCCTGCTAACCTATAAATGCATTCACTCTGCGGCTCCTCAGTACCTTTCATCTCCCCTTATGACCCCCCTCGGGAACTCCGCTCCTCTGGCAAACTGCTTCTATCTGTGCCCTTCTCCCCTACTGCTAATTCCAGACTTCGCTCCTTTCACCTTGCTGCACCTTATGCCTGGAACAAACTACCTGTGTCCATATGCCAGGCACCTTCTCTAACCCTCTTCAAGACCAGGTTGAAAGCTCCCCTCTTCACTGCTACCTTTGGAGCTTGACTCACCTGATCTCCTCTCTCTCCCTTGCTCTACCCCTGCCTACACCCTCCATGTTTTGTGTGTTATGTCTTGACTAAATTGTAAGCTCTAACGAGCAGGGACTGTCTCCTACGTGTCTATATTGTACAGTGCTGAGTACGACTGGTAGCGCTATATAAATGCTGAGTAGTAGAAGTAGTAGTAGTTGTGCTAATTTTTTTGGACTTAACTGCCTTTCATGCACATTCAGAGCACATTAGCAAATTTAAACACACAGCATCCATCCCCAGGACACTACAGGCAAATAATCATTGCCTGCATGAGGAGAACCATGATGGCTGAAGCCTTCAATGTGTGGTGCACATTCATCTGCTGTTGCCAGCCTTCCTTGTACCCCCAGCAGACGGTCAAAAAAGTATGGCTTTTGGCTCACTATTAACTCCCATTTCACTATAGAAGTGCTGAAAGCAGTAATTTCTTAAATTTACCTTCTTTGCACACTTGTATAACCATTTATGTAATTTCCCCATCATAGGCATTGGAACGGGCCCTGACCCCATCAAACTTTTGCCTGCCAGCTGCAGAGAGAAAAGAGCAGACTCCTTCTGTCTGTCTGTAGGAGACTGGATCCCCATGGGCAGACAGAAGGAATCTTTGCCACGATCGTGACAGCTTTCCCCTCCTGCCGGCAGGGATCTGATCTCCCGCGGACAGGCAGAAGGAGTCTGCCACCATCACAGCCATTCCCTTCTTTTCTGCCCGTAGGAGATTGGAGTTCTTTGGAGAAGTGTCTTGATGCACCTGAAAAATGTTTTTCCTACTTTATTTTCTAATAAAGGTATTTGAAACAGAAAAAAAAAGTCATTGACTGTCTTAAGCTAGAAATGGGAAAGCCGGTCTAGAAATAAAAAAGGAAAATAAAGATGGCAAATTTTAAAGAAAACTAAACAAAATTTCTACTCAGTGATTTTTGGAGGTTTTGAAACTTTTTTTCTTTATTTTTTTTCCAGTGGAAGTAAAGTCCTTCTGGGTGAAAGCTGCCTGGAAACCCTGGCAATGGACAAGGTGATCTAGGGAGCTGGGGGAATGGAATGCAATGCAAACACTCACATGCAGTTTCGAGCTGCCAAGTCTCTGTGAAGGAAGTTCCTATTGCTGAGATATTCCATTCCTGTTGCGATGTCAATCATCAGCTTTACCAAGGTCTGCAGAGGCACATACTGCAAACAGGAAGAGCAGGATATGTACATCAGTGCAGGACAGCAGGAAAGCAAACAGGCTAATAGTCAATAGTATGGGATACATGTGATATCTTGAAACATCTTTTCCCTGTAGTTGGGTCTATAGTTCTCCTTCTGTAAAAGAAAGGGGGAGATTCAAATCCTTTTGAACATATGCTGCCAGCGTGGAAAATCCGTTTAGAATGGTAACTGTGGCCGTTATCGAGGCAAGAAGTGAGACTGAGCCTACTATCTAGATAGCTAACTGGATAACTGCTGGGATGGCACTATCCGGACGGTGCTCCTGAATATCTCCATGGAGCAAAGCCTAAGGGAACTATCTGCATATCTGACACAGTTATCCGGATATCTCTCTCTGAATACTGTACATGTAACAGTATCAAATGAAAAGGAAGTGACAGTTAAATTAAGAGTTACCCCTCCCATAGCATAAGTTTTTTAGTACGCCAATGGGTAAAAATCAGGGCCTACCAAGGGCTGTGTGAGCAGCGCAGCCACACAGGGCGCAAGTAAGGAAGGGGCTCGGTGTAATCACTGGGTTTCCAGGAAGCCCAACCAGAGCAGGATTCTGTGCGTGCGGATGGGGGAGGGGGGCATGAGGTTTGCGAGTCACACAGGGCGCATTTCTAGCTTGATACGATAGAAATGTTACAGTGGAGGGAACAGTCCTGTTCACATTACAACTCTGCCAATACGATGAATGCAATGTTGCTGCAGAATGCTCGCCAATCCCCCTCGGCAGCGGTATATATGTATGAGGGGAGGACTCTTCATTTTCCTAATATTTCACAGTTTCTATTAGAGACAAAGGCAAAAATTTTCATTTTCATTTTGGTTGCTTTGATCTTTTTGTTTCCAGTTTTTGGGGTTTTTTTTTTTTGTTTCACACATTCATTTTTAGTAACCTGTGAACTGTCATTAAAATCATCTATAACACTGGGAAATTAAAGAATGGCCAATGTAATGCCAATTTTTAAAAAGGGTTCCAGGGGTGATCCAAGAAACTACAGACCGGTGAGCCTGACGTCAGTACCAGGCAAAATGGTAGAAACCATTATAAAGAATAAAACTACTGAACATGTAGATAGTCATGGCTTAATGGTAAACAGCCAACATGGCTTTTGCCAAGGAAAGTCTTGTCTTATTCATTTTTTATATTTTTTATAACGTGTGAATAAATAGGTAGACAAAGGGGAGCCAGCTGATATCGTATATCTGGATTTTCAGAAAACCTTTCACAAGATCCCTCATGAGAGACTCTTAGTGAAATCAAAAAGTCAAGGGATTGGGCAGTATAGTATTGTGGATCAGGAACTGGTTAAAAGATAGAAAGCAGAGGGTAGGGCTATATGGCCAATTTTCTCAATGAAAAAAGGTGAATAGTGGAGTACCTCAGAGAGCTATGCTGGGTCCACTGCTTTTTAACATATTCATAAATGACCTGAAAATAGGAATAATGAGTGAGGTGATAAAATTTGCAGATGAAAAAATTATTCAAAGTTCTTAAAACGCAAGAGGATTGTGAAAAATTGCAAGAGGACTTTGATAAATTGGAAGACTGGATATCCAAATAGCAGATGAAATTTAATGTGGACAAGTGCAAAGTTACGCATCTCTGAAAGAACAACCCAAAATATGGTTACACAATGCAAGGTACCACCGAGGTAAAAGATTAGGCGTCATCGTGGATAATATGTTAAAACGCTCCACCCAGTGTGCAGCAGCGGTCAAGAAAGCTAATAGCATGCTAGGAATCATAAGGAAAGGAATGAAGAATAAAACAAAGGATATTATAATGCCTCTGTATCGTTCCATGGTGCGACTACACCTTGAATATTGTGTGCAATTCTGGTTGGTGTATCTTAAAAAAGATATAACGGAATTAGATAAGGTACACAAAAGAACCACCAAAATGGTAAAGGGGATGGAAGGATACACCCATGAGGAGAGGGCTCTTCAACTGGGAAGAGACGGCTGAGGAGAGATATGATAGAGGTCTATAAATGAATGAATATAGTGGAACGGGTAAACATAGATCGGTTATTTATGCCATCAAAAAGTAGAAAGATTAGAGGATATGTAATGAAGCTACAATGTAGCCCATTTAAGACTAATAAGAGAAAATATTTTTTCACTTGACGCATAATCAAACTCTGGAATTTGTTACTGGAGGATGTAGTAAAAGCTATTAGTTTAGCTGGGTTTAAAATAAAGGTTTGGACAAGTTCCTGGAGGAAAAGTCCATAAATCATTATTAAAAAGGAACAGGGAAATCCATTGCTTACCCCAGCACAAACATTGTGGAACCTGTGTCTTTTTGGGAACCTGCCAAGTACTTGTGACCTGGATTGGCTACTGTTGGAAACAGGATACTGGGCTTGATGGACCTCGGTCTGACCCAGTATGGCATCTCTTATGTTATGTTTCCCTAGAGTGGTGCAGTGGTCTGTTAGAATTTAGAGGCAGTGGCAGCGCATAAAAAGTTTTTATGTGCAGCTGTGTATGTGCTGTGCTTGGGTCTGATTCCACCTTGCTTACAGTCCCCTCCCCATCGGCTGAAACCCCTCATACCAGTAAGCACAGCCTTGGAGCCCCTCCCATGATGTGGCCTCAATGCGCTCCGTCTGTCTGGGGGAATCCGATCTCCCACAGGCAGAAGAGGGCAGCACTGCTGTAATTGGGCAAAGCTCTCTTCTGTCTATCCACGGGCGACTGGTTTTCCGCTGGGCAGATAGAAGTAATCTGTGCCCATGGCGACAGTGCTCCTCTCCCCGCTGGAGATGGGATCCCCGCAGGCAGAGAATGTATCAAGGGCTGGAGCTCTAAAGGAATCTGATTTCATGGGAAGATCACCTCTGGTTCAGAAGTAAAGCATGTAAACAAAGGGGAAGGATCTGAGTGGAGCAAGCAGGCTGATAAAGGTTTGAGTTGTTACTTGATTATTTAAAGATATCTGCAACTTCTGTACTCAGCAAACAGAATCTAACCAGGGCAGAGAGCTGAGGTACACAGAGCCTGCAGGGAAATGTTTTAGCACAGAGGCCTGATTTCTTTGCCCCTGCTCTCAGATCAGGTGATACCTTTCCCCTAGTACATCGTGCTGAAAAACACACCTTTTGAGACAGTTTTAAAATCTTAAAACTGTTTTTTTGGCTAAACATATTGTCAGTCAGCTGTTTGGATATTACGAAGTCTTGTTTTTAAGTTCTATTTGTCTGTTTTTTTAACTGTGTTGTATTGTGCTCCATCTAGGAAACTAGTATTAAATAAAATAAACCTTGATTTTTCCTAATGAAGATGATGTGGTTGTGAAGGAGAGAATCCAGGATTTGAGGAGACCACTTAAGTGTGAGTCCATGCCCTCCTTCCTCCTTTTCCCCATTTCCCAACACCTACCCATCTACTTCCTTCTCCAGCAAGTATTGACCCTGCCTTTCCTCTTCCCTACCCCAGCATTCATCCCTTTGCCCCTCCCTTGCATATGTCCTTGTTTCTTCCTCCTTCCTATATGCTCTGTCCTCCTCACTCTAGCACAGCGGTTCTCAACCTGTGGGTCGCGACCCCCATGGGAATCGCCACAGGATTTAGCAGGGGGTTCGCCTCACTCCGCCGTTAAAAAAAAAAAAAAAAGCACACAATTTTGCTGCCGCTGCCAAGTCCGCTTCTTGGCAGCGGCAAACTCACAGACTCCAATCTTCTGCAGCCGTGGCTCCCTGCCTCTTAGGGCACCGCGGCTATGCCTATAAAACCGTTGCGGAGCCTTCCTGTCTCTCGACGGGCTCCATGCAGCATTGTCCCGCCTCCAAAGGAAGTTGTATACCACTTCCTTTGGAGGTGGGACAATGCTACACGGAGCCTTTTTTTAGACTTAATGGCTCCGAAAGGGTTTTACAGGAATTGCCACGGTTCCCTAAGAGACTGGGAGCCGCAGCTGCAGAAGGAGGCAGACATGGGGAGAGGGGAGGAGGGGGCAGGGAACCTGCAACGAGGCTGACATGGAGGGAGGGAGGGCGGGCGGCTTACATGGACGGAGGGAGTGGGGCTGACATGGATAGGGGGGGCTGACATGGATGGAGGGAGGGAGGGGGCTGACATGGACAGAAGGGGGACTGACATGGAGGGATGGATGGAGGGAGGGGGCTGACATGGACGGAGGGCTGACATGGATGGATGGAGGGAGGGAGGGGGGCTGACATGGACAGAGGGGGGCTGACATGGAGGGAGGGAGGGCTGACATGGACAGGGGGTTGACATGGATGAATGGAGGGAGGGATGGGGCTGACATGGACAGAGGGGGGACTGAGATGGAGGGAGTGGGGCTGACATGGACAGGGGGGCTGACATGGATGGATGGATGGAGGGAGGAAGGGGGGCTGACATGGAGGGAGGGGGGCTGACATGGACAAAGGGAAGAGACAGGGGGACGTACTGGACAGACGGGGATAAATGCTGGGCAAAGGGGAGAGACAGTGTGATTTAGGATTATAATGGGCAGATGGGGGGCTAGGACTGGTAATGGGTTGATTAGGGAAAGCTAGGACTGGGAATGGACTGATCAAGGGGGGGTTGGGACTGGTAATGGGCTGATGGGGTGGGGTAGGACTGGTAATGGACTGATGGGGGGCTAGTATTGGAAATGAGCTGATCGGGGAGGTTAGGACTGGAAATGGGCTGATTAGAGGAGGCTAGGACTGGTAATGGGCTGATGGGGGGATAGGACTGGTAATGGGCTGATTAGGGGAGGCTAGCACTGGTAATGGGGTTGAGGAGGGACTAGCACCGGAAGCGAGCTGACTGGGGGGCTTCGACTGGGAATGGGCTGATTGTGGGGAAGGGAGGATAGAGCTGCTGGCCCTGGAAGAAAACTGGGGGCTAAGGCTACAAATGGGCTGATAGGAGAATGGAACTGGAAGGGAGTGGATCTGAGAGGGGCTGCCATGGTATTTGTACTAGAAGGGACTGGTCAGTGGGGAAGGAGGGGGACTGGAAGGGAATGGACACCAGTGGCAGTCATGGGAATGCAAGTTGACATTGGAAGGTACTGAGAGTGAGGAATGGAAAGGGGCTGATACTGGGGAGGGTTACTGTGACTGGAAATAGGCTGATGGAAAGAAGTGAAGAAAACGAAAGAAGAGATAAGAAATGGCAGATGGACCATAGACCACAGAAAGAGAGCTAAGAGAAGACAGGAAAGCAGAAGCCTCAGATCGGGACCAGCATGATCAGAGAATAAATTGGTCAGACAACAAAGGTAGAAAAAATAATTTTATTTCATATTAGTGATTTGGCTACAAAATCATCATAATTTTGAAATTAAATATTGTTACTTGTTATTGTGATTAATTACTGTGGTTTAAATAAGTAAATTTTATAAATAAGAACATATTGCAAAGGCCTATAATATATTAATAATTCAACAAATGATTATAGCAAAAATGCGTTAACGGTATAGGAAGAGAGACGCATTTGATTTTATCATTGGGGGTCACCACAAGTTGACCAATGGTAAAAGGGGTCACGGTACAAAAAAGGTTGAGAACCACTGCTCTAGCATCTGCCCTTTTCCCATGTCCCCCCTCCCCCCACCTTAAGCTCCCTTGTTCCAGTCCAGCAGCAACCCTTTTCCAGTCCCAGCCCTTTTGTCCTAGCCTCAGCAGCAGCCCTCTTCCAGTTCCAACCCCCCAGCATCAGCCTTCTTCCAGTCCTAGTCCTTCCCAGCATCAGCCCATTTTCACTTCCAGACAACCTTCTCCCCTGATTAATGCTTATGCAGTGGCAGGGGTGTATTTGTTTGCTCCTGTTGCTGTGCTTCTGAGGGTGCTGCCACGTCTGTTTTTTGATCATCGGGATATGGTCATGCTTGTCCAGTCAGTGATTTTTTTCAAGGCTGGAATATTGTAATCTGGTGGACTCCATGCAAAGACCTTAGGATGCCTGCAGAAGGTCCAGAATGCGGTGGCCAAGTCATTGGTCGGGTCAGGGATCATGTGATACCTATACTGGAGACCCTGCATTGGTTGCCTATTGTGCAATGTTTTACATTTAAGTTGCTAGTTATTGCTTTTAGAATATTTCACCAACTGTGCCCGGGTTATTTGGCCTTTTTCAATTGTACAATGTTTCTCGGGTTACTCGGTCTCAAGGTACTTGATTAGTGGATTTTCCTGGAGCAAGATTGTTTCATTGGGCCAGATTGCGAACCGGGGCACTGACATGCTCATTGCCTTTTTATGGAATGGATTGCCGGTTGACATCCGGTTTTTGGTTGACCTCATAGGGTTTAGGAAAGTGTGAAAACATTCTTCTTCCCTCAGGGTGGCTGACTGAGATTTTGTGGGCTTTTAAGGGGCTCTTGCTGCTGCTGTGATATTATTAATATGTTAGTATGTTATGTATTTTTATCATGGTGTGTTATTTGTATGCTTGTGTGTGTTTTTATATATCCTGCTTTGGTTTTATTGTAAGGGCAGATAAAATATCTAATAAATGAAATGTATCATACTCAAATGTTTTTACCAACTGGGTCTACAGTATTTAACGGAGTTGCTCTCTTATTATGTGCTTGTATGGCCTTTATGATTGTCACAATTAGGATTGTTACAAGTTCTACTAGGCTGTAACTTTTATTGTTTTCTTATCTTCTTACTTTATTGTGTTTTATTGATATTACAAACACTTTTGAATGATTTCTCACAAAGATAGTTTATAAAACTGTTATAAATAATCACGTTCCACCATTATCAATAATATGGCTAGAAAGGATTCATCGATCATCATTTTCAAGACAGATCAAGTGCTGGGATTTATGGTTTGTTAAAATTTGATATACCGCTCTTCATTACATTATCAGAGCGGTTTACATAAAAACAGGGGAATAAAATAAGTGAAAAGAACTCTTTTGTTATGATAGGAAAGAACACAGTCATACGGGTAGGGAGAGAGAAGGGCAGGGGGGGGAGGAAGAGGAGAGAGAAGGGGTAAGAAGGAGGTGCAGCGGTGATTGCAGTGTCTTCCCAGTAGGACTAAGAGTAGACACTGAATGCTAATTGAAACACGTGGGTCTTTAGGGCTTCCTTAAATAATTTATAGGGGGGTTTGTTACGGAGAACAGGTGGTAGCAAGTTTCAAAGGCTGGGGCATAAAAGTAAAAAGCTGAGGATCTGGTGGAGATATAACGGACGTGATTAACAGAAGGGAGGTAAAAGCGACTGGAATGAATGGACCGGAGAATACGCGGAGAGGCATGAGGAATATTTATTGTCATTTGACATACTGCCCTAGGCAGCAAGGCATCAGAGCGGTTTAAAAAAATTAAAATGAAAAATAAGGAAAGGGAAAAGAATGCAAATCATATATGACAGGACAGAACAGAAAGAGAATGGAGAACAGAGCAATGGGTGGACAGGGAAGAGAGGGGAAGAACTTAGAGCTAAGTGGGGAAGGAGAGGGAAGGTCATACGCCAACCGAAACAGGTGTGTTTTGAGCTGAGATTTGAGCCGGAGAAAGGAGGTCTCTGCACGCAGTGAGGCAGGTAGATTATCACTTAAGCCTCACACCATGAACACATCACTCCTACCCTGATCCGACTTCACTAGCTTCTCCTAAAATTTTGCATAAATTACTAAATTCTCATATCCGCTCACCAGGCAGCCCACACAAGCATACCGCAATATTTGGCTGACCACCTTCATTTTCACTCCACCCACCATATCCTCAGCTTTTGGCCCTCCTCTCAGTTTCCTCTGCGCATTTGGAGCAAATACATCACTCCACTTTCTTTTTCCTTGCTGAAAGGTAAGGAGGAATACCGGTATGGGGAACTTTATGAAGAAGAGTCAGAATCTTGTACCGGACACGATAATGGATGGGAAGTCAGTGATGATGAATGAGAAGCGGAGTAGAATAATTGAATCTGGTGGCGTGGGCTAGTAATCCGACAGCCGTATTTTGAATAGATCGTAGTCGCTTCAGTTCATACTCTGGAAAGCTGGCGAAAACAATGTTACAATAATCCAACTGTGAGATAATTAGAGAGCAAATCAAAGAAGTAAGGGCGGGGGATTGAGGAAGGAGCAGATAGATTGAATTTGTTGAAGAACAAAGAATGATTTCTTCACTACAGAGCCAATGTAGTCATGGAAGGAAAGACTGGGACTGTAGGACAGAGAACCTAAACTAGATTTTTAGGAAAAATATTAAAGACTTGGCTATTCACTCTGAAAGATTAAAGGGGTTAGTGAGTGCATGACAAATTTTGTTTTTCTAATGAATTATGTATTAGTATCTTAGGTGGTTAATCAAGTTTAAAAGTAACTATTCAAATTGCCTATATGTGACTAGCAGGAGTTCAGGGCTGGTGCAAGGATCTGAGGTGCTCTAGGTGGATCCTCATACTTGTCGCCTATTGTCAGGATCTGCAGTGGTAGCAATGACATGAAAATGCTTACCCAAAGCCTCCGACGTTGCATACTGTTTGTGCTCCGCTGTGACATGGAGGCGGAAGCGGCTGGTAATCACTGCACTGCAGTGTCATTGCCACTGCTGTAGATCCCAGAAAGGGGCGGGAGCAATTCCAGGAATAGAATGTCTGTGAAACACTGCCACTCTAGGTGACTGCCTAGTTTGCCTAATGGTAGTGCCTGCCCTGATGGCACTATATGAAGATGTTTATGTTTATTAAAACGTCATATATCACCTTTCTTTGCAAAGACAAGGTGGTTTACAAAGATATAAAAGTTAGAATTAAAATCATGAAAGGAATTCTATAAAATTAAATAGAATAGGTTAAAGGGATTCAAAGGGATCTACATAGGGTCAATCAAAAGAGCAGAGAGTTGAGGCAGAAACTGCCTGGGTTGCTGGGCAACCTCAGCCTCAAAGGCTTCTTGGAATAAGTGTTGATATTATAAGCATCTCAGTGACCTGATAGAAAGAGGATAATCAGTGAGACACTGCGATACCAGAGAACAAATTATATCAAAATAAAAGGATTGATCAAACTGGTGAAGGGATAACATAATACTGTATGTTAAAATGGAAGAGAACGGAACATGATAAAAGGTCCTTCAAGAAACAAAACATAAAAACATAAGATATGCCATACTGGGTCAGACCAAGGTCCGTCAAGCCCAATATCCTGTTTCCAACAGTGGCCAATCTAGGTCATACGTACCTAGCAGTTTCCCCAAAAGACACAGGTTCCACAATGCTTGTATTGGGTCAAGCATTGATATCCTGGGTCCCTTCTTAATAATGGATTATGGACCTTTCATCCAGGAACTTGTCCAAACCTTTTTTAAACCCAGATACACTAACAGCCTTTACTACATCCTCCGGTAACAAATTCCAGAGTTTGATTACACGTTGAGTGAAAAAATATTTTCTCTTATTAGTCTTAAATAGTTTACCCTGTAGCTTCATTGCATGTTTCCTAGTCTTTCTAAATTCTGACAACGTAAACAATCGATCTACGTTTACCCGTTCCACTCCGTTCATTAATTTATAGACTTCTATCATATCTCCCCTCAGCCGTCTCTTTTCCAGGTTAAAGAGCCCTAATCTTTTTAACCTTTTTTCATAGGGGTATCCTTCCATCCCTTTTACCATTTTGGTGGCTCTTTTCTGAACCTTTTCTAATAACGCTATATCCTTTTTAAGATATGGCGACCAGAATTGCACACAATATTCAAGGTGCGGTCTCACCATGGAACAATATAGAGGCATTATAATATCCTTATTATTTTCCATTCCTTTCCTTATGATACCTAGCATTCTATTTGCTGTCTTGGCCGCCACTGCACACTGGGTGGAGGGTGTTAACATGTTATCCACAATGACGCCTAAATCATTTTCCTGGGTGATGGTTCCTAATGTGGAACCTTGCATCGTGTAACCATAGTTTGGGTTGTTCTTCCCTAGGTGCATAACTTTGCTCTTGTCCACATTAAATTTCATCTGCCATTTTGATGACCAGTCTTCCAATTTATCAAGATCCTCTTGCAATTTTCCACAATCCTCATGGGTTTTAACAACTTTAAAAAGTTTTGTGTCATCTGCAAATTTAATAACCTCACTCGTTATTTCCTTTTCCAGGTCATTTATGAATATGTCAAAAAGCAGCGGACCCAGTACAGATCCCTGGGGTACACCACTATTCACCTTTCTCCATTGGGAAAATTGGCCATTTAGCTCTACCCTCTGCTTTCTATCTTTTAACCAGTTCCTGATCCACAATAGTACACTGCCTCCTATCCCATGACTCTAGTTTTGCCAAATGTCTGATGAGGGACCTTGTTAAAGGTTTTTTGAAAGTCCAAATACACTATGATCAACCGACTCACCTTTGTCTACCTGTTTATTCACACCTTCGAAAAAACATAACAGATTAGTAAGACAAGATCTTCCTTGTTTAAAGTCATGTTGGCTATCTCCCATTAAGCCATGACTATCTACATGTTCAGAAATTGTAATCTTTATGATGGTTTCTACCATTTTTCCCGGTACTGACGTCAGGCTCACCGGTCTGTATTTTCCTGGATCACCCCTGGAACCCTTTTTAAAAACTGACGTTACGTTCGCCATCCTCCAATCTTCAAGTATAATAGATGATTTTAATGATAGTTCACAGATTACTAATAGCAGGTCTGCAATCTCATATTTCAGTTCTTTCAACACCCTTGGATCTATATCATCCGGTCCAGGTGATTTATTACTCTTCAGTTTATCTAATAGTTGTAATACATCTTCCCGATGTATCGATATTTCCTTCAGTTCTTCCGCACCTTTAAATACCACTTCAGCCATGGGTAACATCCCTACATCTTCCTCAGTAAAGACTGAAGCAAAGAATTCATTCAGTCTCTCCGCTATCGCCTTGTCGCCTCTTAGTGCCCCTTTAACCCCTCTATCATCTAATGGACCAACTGACTCTCTCACAGATTTTCTGCTATGAATGTACTTGAAAAAGTCTTTATTACACGTTTTTGCTTCCTAAGCAAGCTTCTTCTCAAATTCTCCCTTTGCCTGCCTTATCAATGCCTTGCATTTAACTTGCCAGTGCTTGTGCTGTTTGCAGTTTTCGTTGTTTGGCTCTTTTTTCCATTTCCTGAAAGATGCTTTTTTGGCAACAAATGCCTCTCTGACCTCACCTTTAAACCATGCTGGCAGTTTTTTGAACTTTCTTCCACTTTTCTTAAAGCGCGGATTACAGCTGGTCTTGGCTTCCAAGATATTATTTTTCAACAACACTGAAGCTTGATGTAAGTCTTTGACCTTTGCAACTGCTCCTTTTAGTTTTTTCTTAACTATTTTTCTTATTTTATTATAGTCTCCTTTTCGAAAGTTAAAAGGTAGTACTGTGGATTTCCTTACCATCCCTCCTCCACTAAGTAAATCAAACACGATCATGCTATGATCACTATTGCCAAGTGGCCCCAACACCCTTATCTCTTGCACCAGATCTGGTGTTCTACTAAGGACTAGGTCCAAAATGGCTTCCCCTCTGGTCGGTTCATGAACCAGCTGCTCCAAGAAGCAGTCATTTATTTCATCTAGGAACTTTATCTCCCTAGCATGTTCTGCCGTGACTGACCCAGTCGATATCAGGGTAATTGAAATCACCCATTATTATTACTGTGCTGTAATACACTATGTCAATGGAGTGTGAACATAAGAACATAAGATATGCCATACTGGGTCAGACCAAGGTCCATCAAGCCCAGTATTCTGTTTCCAACAGTGGCCAATCTAGGTCATATTTACCTAGGAGTTTTTCCCAAGAGACACAAGTTCAACAATGCTTGTACTGGGTCAAGCATTGATATCTTCGGTCACTTCTTAATAATGGTTTATGGACCTTTCCTCCAGGAACTTGTCCAAACCTTTTTTAAACCCAGCTACACTAACAGCCTTTACTACATCCTCCGGTAACAAATTCCAGAGTTTGATTACACGTTGAGTGAAAAAATATTTTCTTTTATTAGTCTTAAATAGTTTACCCTGTAGCTTCATTGCATGTCCCCTAGTCTTTCCATATTCTGATAAGGTAAACAATCGATCTACGTTTACCCGTTCCACTCCGTTCATTAATTTATAGACTTCTATCATATCTCCCCTCAGCCGTTTCTTTTCCAGGTTAAAGAGCCCTAACCTTTTTAGCCTTTCTTCATAGGAGTATCCTTCCATCCCCTTTACCATTTTGGTGGCTCTTCTCTGTACCTTTTCTAAAATCACTATATCCTTTTTAAGATACGGCGACCAGAATTGCACACAATATTCAAGGTGCGGTCTCACCATGGAACGATACAGAGGCATTATAATATCTTTTGTTTTATTTTCCATTCCTTTCCTTATCATACCTAGCATTCTATTTGCTCTCTTGGCCGCCGCTGCACACTGGGCCGAGGGTTTTAACATGGTATCCACAATGACGCCTAAATCTTTTTCCTGGGTGGTGGTTCCTAATGTGGAACCTTGCATCGTGTAACCATAGTTTGGGTTGTTCTTCCCTAGGTGCATAACCTTGCACTTGTCCACATTAAATTTCATCTGCCATTTTGATGACCAGTCTTCCAATTTATCAAGATCCTCTTGCAATTTTCCACAATCCTCATGGGTTTTAACAACTTTAAAAAGTTTTGTGTCATCTGCAAATTTAATAACCTCACTCGTTGTTTCCTTTTCCAGGTCATTTATGAATATGTCAAAAAGCAGCGGACCCAGTACAGATCCCTGGGGTACACCACTATTCACCTTTCTCCATTGGGAAAATTGGCCATTTAGCTCTACCCTCTGCTTTCTATCTTTTAACCAGTTCCTGATCCACAATAGTACACTGCCTCCTATCCCATGACTCTAGTTTTGCCAAATGTCTGATGAGGGACCTTGTTAAAGGTTTTTTGAAAGTCCAAATACACTATAATCAACCGACTCACCTTTGTCTACCTGTTTATTCACTCCTTAAAAAAAGCATAACAGATTAGTAAGACAAGATCTTCCTTGTCTAAAGCCATGTTGGCTGTCTCCCATTAGGTTGTGACTATCTACATGCTGAGTAATTTTATTCTTTATGATGGTTTCTACCATTTTTCCCGGTACTGACGTCAGGCTCACCGGTCTGTAGTTTCCCGGATCACCCCTGGAACCCTTTTTAAAAATTGGTGTTACATTGGCGATCCTCCAATCTTCAGGTATTAGAGATGATTTTAATGATAGTTCACAGATTACTGATAGCAGTTCTGCAATTTCATATTTCAGTTCTTTCAACACCCTTGGATGTATACCATCCGGCCCAGGTGATTTGCTACTCTTCAGTTTATCTAATAGTTGTAAGACATCTTCCCGATGTATCGATATTTCCTTCAATTCTTCCGCCCCTTTAAATACCACTTCAGTCATGGGTAACATCCCTACATCTTCCTCAGTAAAGACCGAAGCAAAGAATTCATTCAGTCTCTCCGCTATCGCCTTGTCGCCTCTTAGTGCTCCTTTAACCCCTTTATCATCTAATGGACCAACTGACTCTCTCACAGGTTTTTGCTACGAATGTACTTGAAAAGGTCTTTATTTCGCGTTTTTGCTTCCGCAGCAAGCTTCTTCTCAAATTCTCTCTTTGCCTGCCTTATCAATGCCTTGCATTTGACTTGCCAGTGCTTGTGCTGTTTCCAGGTTTCGTCGTTTGGCTCTTTTTTCCATTTCTTGAAAGATGCTTTTTTGGCAACAGCAGCCTCTCTGACCTCACCTTTAAACCATGCTGGCAGTTTTTTGGACTTCCTTCCACTTTTCTTAAAGCGTGGAATACAGCTGGTCTGGGCTTCCAAGATAGTATTTTTCAATAACACCCAAGCTTGATGTACGTCTTTAACCTTCGCAACTGCTCCTTTTAGTTTTTTCTTAACTGTTTTCCTCATTTTATCATAGTCTCCCTTTCGAAAGTTAAAAGGTAGTACTGTGGATTTCCTTACTATCCCTCCTCCACTAATTAAATCAAAGGCAATCATGCTATGATCACTATTGCCAAGTGGCCCCAACACCCTTATCTCTTGCACTAGATCTGGTGTTCCACTAAGCACTAGGTCTAATATGGCTTCCCCTCTGGTCGGTTCATGAACCAGCTGCTCCAAGAAGCAGTCATTTATTTCATCTAGGAACTTTATCTCCCTAGCATGTCCTGACGTGACACTGACCCAGTCGATACCGGGGTAATTGAAATCACCCATTATTATTACTGCGCTGTAACTTTTGTTAGCTTCCTTGATTTCTTTGAGCATTTCATCATCCATTTGGTCATTCTGGCCAGGTGCTCGATAGTACAATCCCACTGCCATCGCCTTCCCCCTTTTATATGGAATTTCAATCCATATAGAATCTTTATTGGCAGAAATTCCATGTGTGATAGGGATAACTATAGTGGAAGGGGGTAGACTACCATCCACCTGGACAGAATGAAGAGACAGTGAAATGCTAAGAGAAATTAGGAAGGCTAACAAATTTGGTAATTCAATAATAATAGATTTTAATTGCCTTAGGCTGATTAAGTAATCAGGGCATGCTAGGGAGGTAGAGTTTCCAGATGCTTCATGGAGCAGTCAGTCTTGGAACCAACAAAACAGGGTTTACTTTAGATCTAGTCCTTGGAAAGCAGGAACCTGGGACAAGGAGTAACAGGGCTGGGTCTGCATGGCAATAGTGATCATAACATGATGAAATTTGTCATAATGAGTGGAGGAACCCAAAAGAAAACTATTTCCGTAACATTTCATTTTAGAAAGGGATACTACAATAAAATGAGTAAATTAGAAAAAAAATACACTTTAAAAATATTATCTTGGAAACACAGACTAGATATGAGTCACACTTCATCCTTAAAAGATCTAAGAAAGACCAAATGAATGCTGTAATAGTTAAACAGTGAAATGAATGAAACTATTGAAGGTAAAAGGATGACTTACAAAAAATGGAAAGTGGATCTAAGTTATAAAAATAGAAAAGAGCACAAACACTGATAAGTTAGGTGTAAAGCTTTAACAAGGCAGGCCACCATAGAGGCAAAAACTCATAGTGAAAACTTGTTCATGTACGTTTGAAGCAGAAAGCCTGCGAGGGAGGCAGCTGGACTATTAGATAACAATGATGTAAAAAAGGTACTCGGGGAAGATGCAGCCAAAGTGGAAAAACTAAATGAATTCTTTGTTTCGGTCATTACTGTAGAGGACATTGGGTAATGATCCAGAAGAAATGAAGCAAATCACAGTAAACCAAGAGGATGTACAGTAATTGAACAAACAAACAAGCTAAAGGATAGCAAATCACTGGGACCATACAGTACACAGCCACGGTTCTGAAAGCTTAGAAATGAAACTGCATACCTATTAGTAGTAATCTGTAACCTATCCTTAACGTCATTTATGGTAGTCAAGGACGGGAGGGTGGCTAATGTAACACCAATTTTTTAAAAATGAGCTATGGGGATCTAGGAAACTATACATTGGTATCAGGCAAAATTGGTAGAGGCCAATCTGAAAAACAGAATTACTGGACATATGGTAAATATGGTTTAATGAGTCATAGCCAACATGGATTTATCAGAAGGAAATCTTGCCTTATCAATCTGCTAGATGTTTTTGAAGATATTTAATATATGGTTATGGGTGAGCTAGTTGATGTGGAACGCGATCCAGGAAGGGGCACGTCCGGCTGTCCAGACGTCCCTGAGCAAGACGGGCTCCTTTGTACCCAATTCTGCACTGCAGGAGCTAGACGTCCTCATGGTAGCAAAATTGGGCACTCAGACGGCCCAGCGTATCCCTGCATCCCGGTGGGAGACATCCTCCCTGCTCCACAGCCAGCCCAAAGCAGTGTCGACCCCTGTTTCCCCACCGCCTGACCCTTGGCGGGGCAGCTAGGGCCCGAATCGAGTGGCAGGGACCTACCAGCAGCTGCTCCCGGCCTTGAAAGGGGTTCCCGGGCCCAATCAGTGACTTTGCTGCTACTTATTCCATCTCCATGGTGGAATAAGCAGCATGTCTGACCCTCACCCGCAGGATGTACAGGACCATGACCTGAATTGGCCCTATATGTCCTGCTGCCTCGGCCTGCCCACACTCCACCCCCTCCCAGCCCCCTCCGGTTCTCCCTGCACTGGGAGGTGATGCTTATAGCAACACACATAAAATCATACTAGTAACAGATATCACCCTTTAATCCCCCAACCTAACCAACTGTCTATCAAATCATACAAGAAATCAAGTCGTCCGGGAAGAGGGTCACATGATGCACTGATTTCCGCTTGGCCTATCTTCAAAAGTTTTTGTTTTTGTAAGGACTGTTTGCTGGAGTGAATGGACAAATTTATTCCTAAGGCTACATCAACCATGACTTCTAAATCAGTGAGGAAAGCCAAGGACATGGCCAAAACTGTGGATTCTAAGATGGAGGAGAGGCCAGATGACTTGCTGCACATAAGTGAATTAATATGATCAGTTACCTCCTTGGTTGTGTATGCTTTGGACAGCTGAATTGAGGAACTATCTGCACAGTTATCTGCTGTGACTGATGCAATGTTGGACTTTGAAGTCCATGTTACTGAAGTGGAGTGACAGACCTCAGAAATGGGGGACATCATGCAACAGGCCCAGACTCACATTTCCATGACCTAGAAAATAGATCATGAAAGAGCATTCTTCATTTTGTAGACCTTCCTGATTTTTTTCTCTGGTACAAAGTTAGTTGGCTTTCTGGAGTGTTGCAAATTGATGAGCTGACATTGAGTGGCTATTTTGGAAATCTGCAAACAGAGGCCCCACTGCTTAGGGAGGAGAGGCATTGATCCTAATTACCCACTAGTAGTCTGCACAAAGGTGCTAGTAAAGGTGTATTAAAAAAGGAGCAAATTTGCACTATAAAAATAAGAGAATCTTTATGTTCCAGGATTACTCTGCAAAATTATATAACAAACTTATGGAATGAAAAATATGTCTCTCTTTGCAATATCCCCCATGCTCAGAGTCTACAGTGGAGGGTTTGCAATACCCATTACGAAACTTTTGTTTGAGCCAGATTTCAAGGGAGATTGCCTTTCCACTGGTGTTTTGGGTACATGCTTCTATGTTCCTCCAGTGACTTTAATTGTTTGAGTTATTCTGCTCCATTACACTGTCTGTCTCTTCATTCTGTCCAGGTGGATGGTAGTCAACCCCCTTCCACTACACTTATCTCTATCTATGGAATGTGTTTGTGTCAGTTTATTTTGGCAGTTGCAAGATGTCCTTCAGGTTTGGACCACTGATAGCTGCATTTTGAACAGTCTGAAGTCCTGCAACATAGAGGATTGCAATAGCCCAGACAAGAAATGCCAAGGGCATGGATCAGAGATTGTAGCTTTTATTGGCCACTATAGGAATTATCACAACCTGCATTTAGATTCAGCATAACTGAAATCATCACCATTACCTGAGGACCTGATCCAATTCTGGAGCACAGCAGGAAGGTGTGAAGATCTCCATACTTCATGAATGGCAGAATCACCATGGGCTTTGGAGTACGTCTGGAACCTGATTCTAAACAGACACCTATATGACGAGAAGATTATACCAGTATATTAATTACTTGCACATTTCCAAAAATCATTGTAACAAAAAAGTCCAGAAGCCTAAGAGCGTTGAAGGAATTCTTTCTTCCTGTTGGAAGAGGAAGTACCTGTAGAGCAGTGGTTCTCAACCTGTGGGTCCCCGCACAAGTTGCTGCCGCTGCTGAGTCCGCTTCTCGGCAGCAGCAACTCACCACCTCCTTCTTCTGCAGCCGCGGTTATGCCTGTAAAACCGTTGCGGAGCCTTTCTGCCTCTTAGCGGGCTCCATGCAGCATTGTCCCGCCTCCAAAGGAAGTTGTTTACCACTTCCTTTGGAGGCGGGACAATGCTGCAAGGAGCCCGTTTAGAGACAGAATTCTGCAATGGCTTCACAGGCATGGCCGCGGTTCCCTAAGAGGCAGGGAGCCGCGGCTGCAGAAGGAGGAGGCAGACATGGGGAGAGGGGAGCAGAGAACCTGCAACGGGGCTGACATGGACAGAGGGGGGGCTGACATGGAGGGAGGGGGGCTGACATGGACAGACGGGGCTGACATGGAGGGAGGGGGACTGATATGGATGGATGGAGGGAGGGGGGCTGACATGGACGGAGGGGTGCTGATATGGATGGATGGATGGATGGATGGAGTGGGGGCTGACATGGAGGGAGGGAGGGGGGCTGACATGGACAGAGGGGGACTGACATGGAGGGAGGGAGGGGGGCTGACATGGACCGGGGGGGCTGACAGGGAGAGAGGGAAGGAGGGAGGCTGACAGGGAGGGAGGGAGGGGGGCTGACATGGACAGAGGGGGGACACATGGAGGGAAGGATGGAGGGAGGGAGGGAGGGAGGGAGGGAGGGGGCTGACATGGACAGGGGGGCTGACATGGACAGAGGGGGGCTGACATGGAGGGAGGGAGGGGGGCTGACATGGACAAAGGGAAGAGACAGGGGGACATATTGGACAGATGGGGATAAATGCTGGACAATGGGGAGAGACAGTGTGGGTTAGGATTATAATGGGCAGATGGGGGACTAGGACTGGTAATGGGTTGATTAGGGAAGGCTAGGACTGGTAATGGACTGATCAAGGGGGTTGGGACTGGTAATGTGCTGATAAGGGGGTAGGACTGGTAATGGATTGATGGGGGGCTAGCATTGGAAATGAGCTGATCGGGGAGGTTAGGACTGGAAATGGGCTGATTAGAGGAGGCTAGGACTGGTAATGGGCTGATGGGGGCGTAGGACTGGTAATGGGCTGATTAGGGGAGGCTAGCACTGGTAATGGGGTTGAGGGGGGACTAGCACTGGAAGCGAGCTGACTGGGGGGCTTGTGATAAGGAAGCTTATCATAGCTCAGGAAGGAGCTATAGAAAAGATGATGGGACTCTGAACAAGCAACCTGTCAGTTCTGGTAGAAATAAGAAAACAGAATTTTCCCACAAAAGACTACCAGTCCTAGAATGCACCAGGTTTCCAACAGCCATTAGAGGAGCTGAAGTGGGGAAACGTGTGTTCAATCAGGAGGGCTATGAGGTAATCCCTAAGCACTCATCTCAAAGGGCAGGGCCTGATTCAGCACAGCTGCGCTGTATTAGGGAGGAGCACTCATCAAGGCAGAATAAGAATAGAGTTTGTTCTACAGATGACAAGCATCAGCTCCATGATCATGATCTTCATGATCACCTTGGATATGCAGAAAAGGATCATCAGTTTCATCTGAAGGATCAGCAGAAGCAGAAGCCAAACCGGACGGATAGAGAAGGAAAGAAACCTTCTGGAAGGAAGAGGAGAAAAGCCTTTGAGAGGTCTAGAAGAGTCCAAGGCAGTACGTATACTGGGAGGTATTCCAAGGGCCAGCATAGACCATTGGACTGGGGAAAGCCAGAGGAATGGTGCTGCAGAACAAGGAATCACCAGAGGCTACCTGTGAGGGAGACGGCTGCACGTGGAAGGGACCCTAAGACCTATGCCAGAAGGTATGTGAAGAGAGATCCAGTGTCCAGGGATCAGGACTGGAAGGCTGGACATAAGAACTGGACTACATACTGGCCAGGCTATATAGAGAGGAACTATAGCAACAATGGAAGCTCAGGTATGAACATTGATCTATGCCCTAGCTATAACCTTGAAAGACAGCAGGGAAATAAGTGTTCTCCTGAAAGTGCTCCATTGAAAGATTCATCTGTGCCAATTCATGATAGTGACCCTATGCTTGTTGATGAAGGGGAAATAATAGCAGATCAAGATATTGTTTATATGGACTGCTCTCTATCCAAACTCTGTTGGTAACTTTCTGTGATAAAGCACAGCAGCCATCACAAAGAAAATATAAATTTGTTCTTTATTCCACTAAGAAAAGCTCCTGAAGCAGGATTTGACTCACACAGTAGAAAGCCAGCCTGCTAAAGGGTTTCAGCTGGATAACTGATAGCAGTTGAGCTGCACCTAATTGCTTGTGAGCTAGGAGAGAATTACTTCTGGATCTGTGTGGAAAGTAATCAGAAGTTAACCTTACAAGAACAGTTTATTTCTTTCTTTGTGGCTTTTCGTTTGTTAGAGATATGCTAAGAAAACATTAGCTAATTGCCTGACAAGTTTGAAGGTTGTTTTCCTGATTTTGATTTTTGACTTTGTTTTACCAAGTTAAACACTGCAAGCAAGTAACCTAATTTATGTGCTACCAAGCATATCTGCGCTGGGAGAAATAACCCCATAAATAAAGAAGTATCTTATTGGCTTTAACACTTGTGCACAACTAAATTATTGTCAGCAGCTGTGTCTGGTGTGAATGAACTACATTACCCACAATACCTTGCAAAAATCATATAAATATATGCATTGTCAAGACTGTGAAGATTCTCACCCAGGCAGCCGTCTGACAAATGGCGCAGTTTTTCGGATTGCTTTTGCACAAAGGGGATTTACTTGCTGAGGATTACAACTACAGTTCAAGTTTAAAGCTGAAAAAAAAAAAGATTTTCCCTAAACTGCACTTTGGAGGAGAGGAAGCTGTCCCAGGAGGAAAAGACCCTGTGCAGAGCTGGATTCATCACTGAGACAAGGTAATAAGTACCTGGGCATGTCTAGTGGTGGATGGGAGTAAGCACAGGGGTAATTGAAAAAAAAAAGTGTAGAAAAAACACCTGTTTGGAAGGTGGTGCACTGTGTTTTTTTTTTCTTTGTATTTTCTTACAGGGTTCAAGATGGATCCAAGGGAGATGGCTCAGTGGATGGCAGCCCAATTCAGCAGGCAGCAGGAGCTAGCACAGCAGGCTCAGGACACTGCTATGAGAGCCTTAAGGGACCAGCAGAGGCCAGTGCTTGATCTGGTGCAAGCCCTAGTTGAGCTAAAGAACCAAAGTGGAACAGATGCAAGACCAGCAGTAAATACTGGTACACCACATGTGGACAGTGTGGGACTCAATCAAGGGATTGGGGCATTTAGTTTTGGGAAGCTAACTCCAGATGATAATGTTGATGATTTTCTAGAGTCTTTTGAAAGAGTGGCACAAGCATTAGCATGGCCAGAGACCCAGTGGGCAGTAAGGCTGGCAGCCTCATTAACTGGAGAGGCACTTGCAGCTTATAGAGCAATGCCAGCAGCCCAGGCTTTGATTTATAAGGATGTAAAGGCTGCTATTAGGGATAGCCTAGGGTTGTCTATTTCAGAGTATAGGCGAATGTTTAGAGCTACTACATTGAGAGTGGGTGAAACACCCAGGGCTCTGAGTCAGAGAATCAGAGGTTTAGCTGTAAAATGGTTGGAGCCTGAGCAAAAGACAGTAGAAATGTTATTAGATATTATAATGCTGGAACAATTTATGTTTGGGGTGCCTAAAGATTTGCACACTTTCCTTATACAGCAAAATTGCCAAAATCTTGGAGAGGCAACCATGCTAGCAGAGAGATTCTTGGAAGCCACACAGGCTTGCCATAGAATGGGTGGCCCTCTAAAGATGGATGCGGAGGCTAGATGTGCTGTATCAGAAAAGAAAATAATTAAAAATGTTTCTGAAAATGAATGTACTGTATCAAACCAGATGACACAGTGGAATAGAAAGAAATGTTTCAAGTGTGGAAAATGGGGACATTTAAAAAAAAGAATGTCAGACACACACTAGCTTAGTGGGTGTGGATTTAAAACAGCCCAAAGAAGGATTTCTTTTGATGGTTGATGTGCAAGGAATTACCACAAATGCTTTGTTAGACTCTGGGGCAGACCAGAGTATGATGTCAAAAAGGCTTTGGAAGAGGATAGAGGCCCAAGAAAGATTTGTGCCTAGAACCCCTGAAAGCCAAGTTCACATCAGATGCATTCATGGTGCTGCAACATCATATCCCACCTATAGGCTAAAGGTTAAGTGCCTGGGGGGACAAGAGGAAGTCCTGTTAGCAGTGGTGCCTAGGCTACCCGTTGATTTGGTTCTAGGAAGAGACTGGCCAAGATTTAAGCAGGGTCTAGTGAAAGGACTAGGAAAGAAGGAGGGAGAAGGTTTAATGGTAATAGCTCCCGGGCCTTTATTTGGAAGTCCTCAGACCCCAGCTAAAAAGATGGTTAAGCGTCCAGAAGACCAAGCTACCCCAAAGCAGATATTTGTCCTAAAGTACCATAGGGTCACAGAGAAGGCCCAAGCTCCTAAGCGGGCAACCCCTCAAGCTGCTGGGTTTGACCTGTGCAGCATAGAAAATGTGACGGTACCTAGCCAAGGGAGAGCCCTGGTTGACACCGGTCTCCAAGTGAAAATACCTATTGGATGTTATGGGTGAGTAGCCCCAAGGTCCGGATTAGCCCTTAAATATTTCATCGATGTGGGTGCGGGAGTAATTGATCCCGATTACAGGGGCAATATTAAAGTTCTGTTGTTTAACTTTGGACAGAATGATTATCACGTGAAGACAGGAGACAAAATTGCCCAATTGATCTGTGAGAGGCTGGGTTTTCCACCTGTGGAGGAGGTCACATCCCTGGAGAATTCTGAACGTGGAACCAAAGGCTTTGGTTCTACTGATGTCAAAGGGGTTAAAAGCCTAGCTGCCACCTGTGCCCGAGAGAGGGAGGTGAATGAAGAGGAAGATTTGGGACCCCAGGTATCTGATTGTAAAGAAAAATCAAAGCCCCAAATAGGTGAGGACCTGACAGTGGTACAACAGGAAGAAATTAGGAAGCTGCTTAAAGAATTCCCAGATGTGTTGACACCCATACCTGGGGAGACACATTTGGTTGCCCATGAAATAATAACTCCACCTGGGAAATTAGTTCGTCAAAGGCCATACCGCTTGCCTGAAACCAAAAGACAGGAAGTAGTGGCACAAGTCCAGGAGATGTTGGACATGGGAGTAATAGAGGAGTCAAAGAGTCCCTGGAATAGCCCCATAGTCCTGGTGCCGAAGCCTGATGGATCTTTAAGATTTTGTATTGACTTCCGGCAGGTAAACGCCATATCAGTTTTTGATGCATATCCAATGCCAAGAATTGAAGAGCTGTTGGACCAGCTGGGACAGGCTCAATACTTAACCACCCTTGATATGACAAAAGGATATTGGCAAATCCCTCTCACCAGGGAGTCGAAGCCGAAGACTGCGTTCAGCACCCCCGTTGGCCTTTTCCAGTTCAAGAGGATGCCTTTCGGACTGCATGGAGCAGCGGCTACCTGCCAAAGGTTAGTGGATCAGGTACTTCGACCCCACCAAAATTATGCTTTTGCATATATGGATGATGTCATAATCCATAGTAACACCTGGGCGGAGCATCTGAAGAGGATCAGGGCAGTCTTGTGCTCCATGAAGCAAGCGGGAATCACTTTAAAACCCGAAGAAGTGTGCCTTTGCAAATAGGGAGGTAAAATACCTAGGCCACCTAGTGGGAAGAGGAAAAATTAAACCTCTAATAAGTAAAATAGATAGCATCAGGAATTTTCCTCCTCCAACAACAAAGAAACAACTAAGAAGTTTCTTAGGACTTATTGGATACTACCGCAGGTTTATACCGCAATTCGCAAAGAAAAGTGCCATTTTCACGGATATGCTGCGGAAGAATTGTCCAAACCAGCTAAAGTGGACACCTGAAGCTGAAAAAGCGTTTTTAGTCTTAAAAGAAAAATTGTGTACAGGACCGGTACTGAAAGGGGTGGACTTCAAGAAACCCTTTCTGGTTCAAACGGATGCATCGGATGTAGGGCTAGGAGCGGTCCTATCCCAGTGCCATGATGGGGAGGAGCATCCTGTGATGTACCTGAGCAGGAAGTTGTCACCGGCTGAACAAAAGTATTCCACAATAGAAAAAGAGTGTTTAGCTATCAAGTGGTCAGTGGAGGCGTTAAGGTTTTACCTTACAGGGAGAAAGTTCCAGTTGGTCACGGACCATGCCCCACTTAAGTGGTTGCAGCAAATGAAGAACCACAATGCCAGGAGGCCACGCTGGTACATGGCCTTACAGACGTTTGATTTTCAAGTTGAACATCGTGCCGGGAAGTTACACAAGAATGCGGATGCACTTTCCCATATTAAGGACTGTAGGGAAGAAGTTTCACCAGTAAAACCAGTCCGTAATAACTTAAGCAAGGGTGTATGTGATAAGGAAGCTTATCATAGCTCAGGAAGGAGCTATAGAAAAGATGATGGGACTCTGAACAAGCAACCTGTCAGTTCTGGTAGAAATAAGAAAACAGAATTTTCCCACAAAAGACTACCAGTCCCAGAATGCACCAGGTTTCCAACAGCCATTAGAGGAGCTGAAGTGGGGAAACGTGTGTTCAATCAGGAGGGCTATGAGGTAATCCCTCAGCACTCATCTCAAAGGGCAGGGCCTGATTCAGCACAGCTGCGCTGTTTTAGGGAGGAGCACTCATCAAGGCAGAATAAGAATAGAGTTTGTTCTACAGATGACAAGCATCAGCTCCATGATCATGATCTTCATGATCACCTTGGATATGCAGAAAAGGATCATCAGTTTCATCTGAAGGATCAGCAGAAGCAGAAGCCAAACCGGACGGATAGAGAAGGAAAGAAACCCTTTGGAAGGAAGAGGAGAAAAGCCTTTGAGAGGTCTAGAAGAGTCCAAGGCAGTACGTATACTGGGAGGTATTCCAAGGGCCAGCATAGACCATTGGACTGGGGAAAGCCAGAGGAATGGTGCTGCAGAACAAGGAATCACCAGAGGCTACCTGTGAGGGAGACGGCTGCACGTGGAAGGGACCCTAAGACCTATGCCAGAAGGTATGTGAAGAGAGATCCAGTGTCCAGGGATCAGGACTGGAAGGCTGGACATAAGAACTGGACTACATACTGGCCAGGCTATATAGAGAGGAACTATAGCAACAATGGAAGCTCAGGTATGAACATTGATCTATGCCCTAGCTATAACCTTGAAAGACAGCAGGGAAATAAGTGTTCTCCTGAAAGTGCTCCATTGAAAGATTCATCTGTGCCAATTCATGATAGTGACCCTATGCTTGTTGATGAATGGGAAATAATAGCAGATCAAGATATTGTTTATATGGACTGCTCTCTATCCAAACTCCGTTGGTAACTTTCTGTGATAAAGCACAGCAGCCATCACAAAGAAAATATAAATTTGTTCTTTATTCCACTAAGAAAAGCTCCTGAAGCAGGATTTGACTCACACAGTAGAAAGCCAGCCTGCTAAAGGGTTTCAGCTGGATAACTGATAGCAATTGAGCTGCACCTAATTGCTTGTGAGCTAGAAGAGAATTACTTCTGGATCTGTGTGGAAAGTAATCAGAAGTTAACCTTACAAGAACAGTTTATTTCTTTCTTTGTGGCTTTTCGTTTGTTAGAGATATGCTAAGAAAACATTAGCTAATTGCCTGACAAGTTTGAAGGTTGTTTTCCTGATTTTGATTTTTGACTTTGTTTTACCAAGTTAAACACTGCAAGCAAGTAACCTAATTTATGTGCTACCAAGCATATCTGCGCTGGGAGAAATAACCCCATAAATAAAGAAGTATCTTATTGGCTTTAACACTTGTGCACAACTAAATTATTGTCAGCAGCTATGTCTGGTGTGAATGAACTACATTACCCACAATACCTTGCAAAAATCATATAAATATATGCATTGTCAAGACTGTGAAGATTCTCACCCAGGCAGCCGTCTGACAGGCTTCGACTGGGAATGGGCTGATTGTGGGGAGGGGAGGATAGAGCTGCTGGCCCTGGAAGAAAACTGGGGGCTAAGGCTACAAATGGGCTGATACAAGGGGATGGAAGAATGGAACTAGAAGGGAGTGGATCTGAGAGGGGCTGCCATGGTATTTGTACTAGGAGGGACTGGTCAGTGCGGAAGGAGGGGGACTGGAAGGGAATGGACACCAGTGGCAGTCATGGGAATGCAAGTTGACATTGGAAGGTACTGGGAGTGAGGACTGGAAAGGGGCTGATACTGGGGAGGGTTACTGTGACTGGAAATAGGCTGATGGAAAGAAGTGAAGAAAACGAAAGAAGAGATAAGAAATGGCAGATGGACCATAGACCACAGAAAGAGAGCTAAGAGAAGACAGGAAAGCAGAAGCCTCAGATCGGGACCAGCATGATCAGAGAATAAATTGGTCAGACAACAAAGGTAGAAAAAATAAATTTATTTCATATTAGTGATTTGACTACAAAATCATCATAATTTTGAAATCAAATATTGTTACTTGTTATTGTGATTAATTATTGTGGTTTAAATAAGTAAATTTTATAAATAAAAACATATTGCAAAGGCCTGTAATATATTAATAATTTAACAAATGATTACAGCGACAATGCGGTAACGGTAAAGGAAGAGAGACGCATTTGATTTTATCATTGGGGGTCACCACAAGTTGACCAATGGTAAAAGGGGTCACTGTACAAAGAAGGTTGAGAACAACTGTTATAGAGTATGTGATGGGCCCATAGCACCCAACTGTGCCAGTGTATCTGAAGAAAACATTAAATACTAGTATAGAAATAGGAAAAAAGGCCAGCATCCAGAAGGTGACTTGGATTTAGTGGCAGTCAGGGAATGTGGCACTCGAACTATGACTAGGATATAGTTACATTGAACTATAAGTCCCAGCCTGCATGTACATACCTGTTCGTGATTCTGATCCTGCGGGACTAGACATGCCCCGCGGGATCAGAATCACGATCTCCTTTGTACATCCGGATCAGCCCAGACATATAAAGGAGATGTACGTGCGGGACAGAATTGTCCCAGAAGGAACAGTATCCTGACTTTATCAAGGAAGTTGCATGCTGGGATTTATCCTGGAAATATTAGGAAGACAATATGGCTACAAGCATACAGATCTAGAAATTCAAATGATTTAGCTTCTTAATATTGAGAGGCTCTTAAATTGACCACCTTGAAAATGTATTGGGCTGATATCCTAACTTTATCTCTCAGTTTTCCTAGACTGTTAAACAAGTGGGTGTCAACAGCACTACAGTACATATAGAGTGGTGAAAGAAAGGAGCCTAGCACAGTTTTTCAGAACAAGGCACTTAAATTAGGCTTCTAAATTGAGGAAAATAAATAGCACACCTAAATTTCACAGCATAATGTTTAGGCCCCTAAATTTAGGTACATTTTCAGCTGAAAACTTAGAGCCTGGTTTTCAAAGTGGTTTGCGGGACCTGCAGAACGCATAAACCCTGCTCAGCCCGATATTCATCGGCGCTAACCATCCATTGCCACTGAACATCCCCACAGTCCACCTCTGCACTAACTGGGTAGTATTAGGGTGATCCATGAGCAGGGATGAGGTGGTCCTGGCACCTATCCAATTACTAGCGATTTTCAGCCTGCTAAATGGGCCGAATATCGCCACTGACTGGATAGTAAAAAGTGTCAGGAGATATTCAATACCAGATGCCTGAAAAGCTCCAATGCTAATTACCTAGTTTCATTTCTGCCCGAGGCATCCAGGTGCTTCAGCAGCACAGTCCGCTGTGGGCTGAATATTGACCTGTTAAGTTCCTAAATTTGGCTGAAAATAGGGGACAAATTTAAACTCCTAATTTAGGTGTTTAAATTTAGGTGCTCACCTGTATTTTGAATAGCAGGCCCATTCTAACGTTTTAAAAAAGCTGCTTGACTTTGCAACTTCTACTATGGTAAGGAACATAAGAACATAAGATATGCCATACTGGGTCAGACCAAGGTCCATCAAGCCCCAGTATCCTGTTTCCAACAGTGGCCAATCTAGGTCATAAGTACCTAGCAGTTTCCCCAAAAGACACATGTGAATCTGTACAGAGATTACTTTCCCTTTTAAGGGCTCAAAGTAATGTTCTTATAGTAACATTGATTTCCCCTTGGCTCATTTCATCACATTTCCTGTGGTTCCAATTTGGAATCGACACTGTAAAGCCACGACAAAAAATGCATGCTCACAACCAGCTGTCCACGTACCTAGCAGTCTGATAACGTTCGGATGATTGAAGTCTTTCATGCATGCCGCTTCACTGAGGAATTCTTCTATTTCTCTCTGTGAGAAGTTATCCACTATAAAGAAACATGGCCAAGAAAGCATTCAGTAAGAGGTACACATGTCAAATACTAGTTACTTGCAAAATAATTAATCAAGGAGGACACTGAAGCCATCTCACTGGGTAGCTCTTGGGTTCCGTCTTTACTTATCGTCCGGTCTCAAAGAGCACAGTGCATCTAAAACACATGCAAATTACTGCTGAATGTTTCGCACTGCAGCAATCACTAATCTTGTCCATTTCAATGTTCGGATGGCAGATTGGAGTCACTGATCCCATTAAAAAAAAAAAAAAAAAAAACCATGGTTTGCTCACGTTTCATGGTTTTTACAGCAACTTTCTGCCTGCTTCCATCAGCCTCCGCAAGTTCCCCTTCCACTACAGATCCAAACTCTCCTGTACCAACAGACAGATTTCAAGATGTTGAAACAATAAACTACAAGCTAAAATAAACAGCAAGTTCACATAATTTAATACGCCAGTTTAATGCATTAATATTAGGCATGAATCTGAAGAGGTATAGACAAGTGTAATTCAAATAAAACTGAAAACATCAAAAAGAAAACATGAAATGACTGACTGTAATTGTGCCCAAAGCACTACATTTAAGGAAATTAATTTTCAGTTCTGCTTTAATCTGGTCAGTTTAAAATAAAGGGGTGAAGTCAAAGACATTTTGAAAGGTAACAGGGGTTAACGCACAAAAATGGTCTTTTATAAAACTGTCTGGATACCAAGCAAAAGGTTTATCCAAGCAGAGCTGAGGCGCTGATAAGGGTGAGGTTGGGAAGGTTAAGCATTTATATGCATTCTTTATAAAATATGCACAAAAAACAAGCTGGGAAATATGTATGTACTATGGGTTAATTTTATAACAACGTGTCTATGCCAAAGCTGGGAGAAGGCTCTGGTTTAAGGATATCATAAGCATCTATGGGCCTTTATAAAATAGACACCCAGACGCAGCTTAGTCATGCACAAATCCTCTCACACAAATTTACACCTGCTGCAACGAAGGTGTAATTTCTACATATTCTCTATAGTAACATAGTAAATGACGGCAGATAAAGACCAGTATGGTCCATCTAGTCTGACCATGCTTGCACATGTGCAATTTATATAACATACATCACAACTCTGCCCTTGCGCAGCCCAAACTACATCTCCAGGAATGCCTGCGCTCAGACTGCACTCTTTCCACGTGCCTACTTTTTATGAAGGTATATCCTCGCCCCTGCTGCATTGTCGTCAAGAAGTAGGGAGATCCTGGATTCTCCACAGGGAGAACCGTACTGGTAACTGGAGCCCATGTAGGAGAGGGCGATACTGGACTTGATGCTTATGAATGGGGAGAGGGATGAGCATCTGGCATGCAGTGATCACTGGATCGAGGCCCCCTTACCATCCAAGGCATCCCCCATCCCTGGAGGACAAATGCCACAAAGGCTTGCCTGGCTGCCCCCTCACAGCCTCTCGCCTCCCGGCCCTACCTGAAAGGTTCCTGGTAGTCTAGGGATGTGGGACAGGAGTTATCCTTAGTCACTGCTGTCCTTGGTGGCTCCAGATTCAAGATAGCACCTCTCAACCCCTAATGGTAATCTTGCAAATGGAACAGAGGAGTAGTCTAGTGGTTAGAGCAGCCAATTAAGAACTAGGGAAACCAAGATTCAAAATTCCACTGATGCGCCTTAAGGCAATTCACATAACCCTCCATTGCCTCACGTACAAACTTAGATTGTAATCTCTCTGGGGGCAGGATAATATCTTTTGTACCTGAATGTAACTCGCCTTGAACTATTACTGGAGAAGTGTGAGCTAAAGACTAATAAATAAATAAAATAGCAACTTAGACTGGCCACTGTCCTAGACAGGATGCTGAGCTCGATGGACCTTGGTGTGATTCACCATTACTTTTCTTATATTTTTATGTCTGGATATGGTCTGGGCAACTAACACTGTGGGATTTAAGAGATGTTTGGACAAGTTCCTGGAGGAAATGTTCATTTAAAAAATTATCAGTCAGTTAGGCCTGGGAGAGCCGTTGCTCATCCCTTGAAATAAGAAATGAGAAACAAATCAACATTTTGAGATCTGCCAGGTACTTATCAACTGACTGGCCACTGCTGGAGAGACGATGCTGGGCTCTATGGACCTTGGTCTGACTCAGCCTGGCTTTTCATGTTTTTACCATATATCTGAAAACTGGCTTTTTATGCAGGCATTTGCAGAATATTATTGACACTACTAAAGTTTAGTAGTGGCAGGTGCATTTTCTTCCCTTCAGTTTCTTCCCCCTATCTTTGGGTCTGGGGACCAGTATTAAAGCGATTTTAGTCAGTTCATTCTCTCTATGTTTGTCTTTGGCAGTTAGATTTTTACTTCTATCATATTTATCTCTTTTTTTTAATATTACTGTAGGATGCCTTGTGCTTGAGGGTTTTCTCCATCCTTGTGTTCGGCTCTCCCACTCTGACATGATTTTTAAAATGGTCTCTATCATTATCCTATGCAGCCCCCTATTATTTTATTGTTTGTACATTCTTATTATATTGTATATGATTGACATGAAGTGACATTTTACAAATGACATCCAAGTGCAATCTGGGACGTCCAAGCCAGAACATCTGAAAATAAAAGCAGTCACATCCGAGTTCAGGCGGTATTTCTCAAACGTGGATGTGCTTCATATGGATGTCTATGGGGGCATCTATACAGATGTCCCCAGAATAGTACTCCAGACAATAGGGGACCCATTCTGAAGGTGCACGTCTGGGCTGTCCAGATGCCCAGAAATTTGGACAGCCCGAAGATGCACCCGATTCTGCTCCCACAGGGGCTAGAGAGGCCCACAGGAGCAGAATCGTGGCATAGTGGCTGGACACCCGGAATGTGCCCCAGTTCAGGCACCCTGGATGTCGAGCCACATCCCCAGCTGCAGTGCAATGGCATCATGTTACTATGGCACCGCGGCTCCATGCAGGAGCTCCAATCCCCAGCAGACTCTGACTTCACCCTTTCCCCGCTGTCCAACCCCCAATCGGCCCTGCTGTGGCCAGGGTCAGGCCACCCTTTGTCCTCCGTCTAGGGGGACGTATTCCAACTCGGAGGTGGAATAAGTTTCCCGTCCAACCCGCCGACCCCAGAAGTACAGGGCCAACTTCGGAATCGGCCCTGTATGTCCGGAGTCAGGGTGCAGCCCATTCCCTGCCTTCACTCCTCCCCCAGCCTGCCCCCTCCTACCCACGAACAGAGCTCCCCGCACAATAGGGATCGATGTGCGGGGAGCTCTGCCTTGAGAATTGCATCCCTGGCATTTAGAGTTAGAGTAGTGGGTCAGGACCAGGGAAGCCAGGGTTTGAATCCCACTGCTATTATCACTGTGATGGTGCAGAGTATGGGGGATTGAGGAGTTCTATCTTCTCTACACTCTCTGGATGTTTTATGAACAAAACAAGCATTTTCCCAATGCCTATTCATGCCTGGAGCCAGGTATAACTTTTGACACAACTCAAGACGTCCAGGAGGCTTCTAAGATCAGACAGTGATGCCCAGGTTCTTGGGAATGCCCCAGCCACATCTCCAACCACACCCCCATTCAGGCTTGGATGTCCTAGCACTGGGAACATCCATAGATCCAGCTTCTAAAATGCCTCTGGAGATGTTTCAATGCTTTGGACATTTCTATGCCATTTTCAGACATCCAAAGTACGACTAGGGCTTCTAAAATAACCTCTGTAGTCTATGTGCTTTATATTATTTGTTACTGTAAAAATGTGCCGCCATGTCATCATGTCACTCCATCACCAGTGAAGCTTCATTGGCTTCCATTGTGGTGGTGTTTTAAAGTTAAGGTTCTCTTACTGGTTTTTAAGATATTAAGTTTGAGTGTGGTTTTGCCAGTACATTTTCCTTTACAGTTTAGGGCAACCAAACGTAGTCTACATTCTCATAAACATGCTATGTTGTTGATTCGGGCTCCGCTAGGGTTCCAGGGTGTTAGAGCTATCCATCAGATTTTTTCTTTGATGGTACCCATTTTATGGAATCAATTATCTTTGCTTGTATGTTGGGGACTAATTTGTTGGATTTTAGGAAGAAATTAAGAGAGTTCCTTTTTATGCAAATTTATTCTTAATTAGGGTTTATTTTATGTTTATTGTTTCTGCTATGTATGTGATATGCTGTTTTGAAGCTCTTGTAACATATTAAATATGGTTTTGAGGTCAAGTCTATTTTTAACTGGGTTTTATGTCGTGTTTATCTTTAAGTAAGTTATATTCTATTTTGAATGTGATATTGCATTCCACCAAGAATGTTTAGATCAGTGGAGTCTAAATTTGTTTCAATAAATAAAAATGAATAAATGAATATGTTCTGCTTCCTTTGGGCAAGGATGGTTACATAAACTGCCTTGATGTCAGAGATTTGCACTAATGGAGGTATAAAAAATATGTTAAAATAAAGGCGAGTTGTCAACTTAATATAATAAGCCTAAGCATACTTTTACACAATCTGCACATAAGCATTTCATGCGAGGCAGTTTGGATGGAACAGAAGCGGAGTTATGAGATATACATACAGGCAGAAGGCAGAGAGTACACGAACACGTTGACATCTGATTCGGAGCAGGTGTAAATTTGTGCAAAACTATTCACACACTATTGAGGATTACAGTATTGTGGGAATCTATTTTATAAAGCCACTTAAGCAGCTATGTCACCTTTATGAAACAATATAACCCTACAAGTCCAATCAAATGAGGTGGGAGAAATTATATACACATAAGAATACCTCAACACTTGTCGAACTTTATCACACTCATGGGTTCAGTAGGGAGTTTTAATAGCACTTCTGTTAAAAGGCCTTTTACTTTATTATAACAACTGATAGAGATCATAAAAAATCATCTCAGCAGCTCAGACAACATATATTTAGCATCATTATGACTTATCTAAACATTGTCAGTTTAAATATTTTACGGTTCTGCTGAGTATATAAGAACATAAGAAATGCCATACTGGGTCAGACCAATATCCATTAAGCCCAGTATCCTGTTTCCCAGCCCAGTGGCCAATCCAGTCACAGATACTTGGCAGGTTCCCAAAAAGGTATATAGGTTTCACGATGCTTGTCCTGGGGAAAACAGTGGATTTCCCAGGTCTTCTTTAATAATGGTTTATAGATCTTTCCTCCAGAAATTTGTCCAAACCTTTTTTAAACCCAGCTACACTAACAGCTTTTACTACATCCTCCCGTAGTGAATTTCAGAGTTTGATTACGCGTTGACTGAAAAAATATTTTCTCTTATTATTCTTAAATGGGTTACATTCTTCATTGCTTTTCTCCTAGTCTTTCTAGATGGAGTAAACAACCTACCTACATTTACCCATTCTACTCCATTAATTTATAGACATCTATCATATTTCCCCTCAGCCGTCTCTTTTCCAAGCTAAAGAGCCCTAACCTTTTTAGCCTCTCTTCATAAGGGTATCCTCAATTCCCCTTTACCATTTTGGTGTCTTTTCTCTATACCTTTTCTAATTCCACTATATCCTTTTTAAGAAACGGCAACCAGAATTGCACACAATATTCAAGGTGTGGTCACACCATGGAACAATACAGAGGCATTATAACATCCTTGATTTTATTTTCCATTCCTTTCTTTATGATACCTAGCATTCTATTTGCTTTGTTGGCCACAGCTGCACACTGGCCAGAGGGTTTCAACATATTATCCACAATGATAACTAGATCTTTTTCCTGGGTGGTGGTTCCTAATGTGGAACCTTGCATCATGTAACCGTAGTCTGGGTTGTTCTTTCCTAGGTGCATAACTCTGCATTTGTCCACATTAAATTTCATCTGCTGTTTGGATGTCCAGTCTTCCAATTTACCAAGGTCCTCTTGTAATTTTTCACTCTCCTCTTGTGTTTTAACAACTTTGAATAATTTTGTGTCACCTGCAGATTTGATCACCTCACTCATTATTCCCATTTCCAGGTTATTTATGAATATGTTAAAAAGCAACGGGCCCAGCACAGAACCCTGGGATACTCCACTATTCACCTTTCTCCATTGAGAAAACTGGCCATTTAGCCCTACTCTCTGCTTTCTATCTTTTAACCAGTTCCTAATCTACACTGCCTCCTATTCCATGACTTTTTAATTTCGTCAAGAGTCTCTCATGAGGGACCTTGTCAAAGGTTTTCTGAAAATCCAGATACACTAAATCAACCGGCTCACCTTTGTCTATCTATTTACACCTTCAAAAAAATATAACAGATTAGTATGACAAGATTTTCCTTGGCTAAATCCATGTTGGCTTTCTCCCATTAAAAATATTCAGTAATTTTATTCTTCATAATGTTTTCTATCATTTAGCATGATACTGTTGTCAGGTTCACCAGTCTGTAGTTTCCTGGATCACCCCTGGACCCCTGTTTAAACAGTGGTGTTATAATAGCCATTCTCCAATCCTCAGGTACTACAGATGAATTTAATGCTAGTTCACAGATTACTAATAGTAGGTCTGCAATCTCATATTTCAGTTCTTTCAACACCCTCAGATATATACCATCCAATCCAGGTGATTTGCTACTCTTCAGTTTATCAAATAGTTGTAATACATCTTCCCAGTTTATTGATATTTCTTCCAATTCTTCTGATACATCATCTTTAAATACCATTTCAGGCATGGGTAACTTCCCTACATCTTCTTCAGTAAAAACCAAAGCAAAAAATTCATTCAGTCTCTCTGCAGTCGCCGGCCCTGGTCATACAGGGCCGATTCTAATGTCGGCTCTGGACGTCCAGGGCTGGTTACATATACGGGGAAGTTATTCCACCTCCGAGGTGGAATAACTTCCTTGGATGTGTCCTTTTTTAAATGCTGGGGTGTGGATGGGGCTAGACATGCCCTGTAGGATCAGAATCGTGATTCCCTCTGTACATCCGGTTCAGACCAGACATACAGAGGGGATCGACGTCTGGGACGCAATCGGGCCCAATGTGTATAGGCTTGCCTTCTCGATTTCAAGGGAGACAAATGCTCCATGTTGTCCAACCCAAGGTAAACTTAATATGCTCCTCCTTCATAATTACGGCGTCTCTTCATCCAGGATATTATTTACCTTCCTTTTCTATTACACTACCATGACGTTGGCATCGGCATCTTCTTTATTGCTGCAGTGACTCCTTTTGTGTGGGCTGCTGAGATGATTTTTTAAAATCTCTGTCAGTTTGTTAAAATAAACATAAAAACAGATCATATGCCATACTGAGTTAGACCAAAGGTCCATCAAGTCCAGTATCCTCTTTCGAACAGTGGCCAAACCAGGTCACAAGTACCTGTCAGGTTCCCAAAAGGTAGACAGATTCCATGCTGCTTGTCCAGTGGGTTCCAGGTCCTCTTTAATAATGGTTTATGGACATTTCCTCCAGGGACTTGTCCAAACCTTTTTTAAACCCAACTACACTAACAGCTTTTACTACATCTTCTGGGAATGAATTCCAGAGTTTGATTACGAATTGAGTGAAAAGAATTTTTCTCTGATTGGTCTTTGCAAGTAAAAGACTTTTAACAGAAGGGCCATTAGAACTCCCTACTGAGCCCGTGAGTGTGAAGAGTCTGACAAAAAAATAATAGCTAAACATTGGTTTTGAAGAGTTGAGGTTTTCTTATGCTTTTATAAAACAGGCATAAAATAAGCATTTTGAGACATTTATAGGCACCTTGTTATAAAATTATTCCCTATGTGCTCAACAGTATCGGTGACAAAAGGGATCCTGGAAGCATTTTAGAGAACACCAAAAGAAAACGTTTCAAACCTGGATTTAGCACAACTGCATTGAAATACTACCTAGTCAGGCAGTATAGTATTTGGTTGATGATATACATCTTGTCATCCTAAAGAATCTTTTTTTTGATGAGGTGAACAAAAGCATCTAGCAGCTAATATTTCCTAGTACTAATTAACTAACAGGCCAATGCAGAAAAGCTTAGTGCGGCATATTTTTGGCGCTTTTCCCCATGTTAGACTTGCTCTCCCATGCAGAAAGCAAGCTAGCACCGGAAAAATGCCAAAAAAACAATCATGCTAAATTGCAGCACACTTGGCATGCAAATCGTTGCATAATTAATTGCGCCCAATGTAAAAAAAATGCACTGAAATGTAGTGCTGTTTTCTATACTGTTTTTTAATGCTGGATCTTCAAGCCAGCTTCGGGCCGACATAAAGATCCAGCTGGGGACAAAAATATCATCTGAGGTGAGGTTTGACACTTCACCTTAGATGATTCAGGCATCGGGGAAGGCTCTGATATCACCAGCATACTGTCAGGGGGCCAGAGCTCCCTCTGGACACCAACCCCGCCCCCCCAATAGCCCAGTAGGTCCCAATCCCCCACCCACCCAATCAAAAAATCCCTGATGGCCCAGTGGCCCCATTCCCTCCATCTAGCAATCAAAAAATATTTGGTGGCCAGCGGCCATAAGCTCCTCCAACTCGAAAAAAATCCCTGGTGGCCCAGTGGCCCCCAAACGTCTCCACCCCCTCCCAGTACCTTTAATTATTGGGTGGGAGCGTTGCCCACATGCTCCCGCCCCTATGCTGTCATCTTAAAAAATGGTGTCACCGAGTGGGGTCAGACTGCCATATAAGGCAAAAAAATGCCTTATGCGGCAGAGTGACCCCCTGTTGCATCCGGGAAAGAAAAAACTGCATAGTTACCAAAGGACGACAAAAACATACAGAAGTCCAATCGGTTCTGCCCTTGCCTGGATTTCTACGCCTTTTGAGCCTGAGATTGTTTATTTACTATTCATAACTGAATCTGTATTCAAACACCATGGTGAGCCTTTTATATTAAACACCAGCCACGGCATTTAAATATTTTACATTTGTTTGGCAACGCTATCTGCAGAAGTGGCAGCCCTGACTATATGGATACAGTGAAAACCAAAAAAGTCTCAATCTCTACTTATATTTAACAGGTTGTTGGGACCAATATAAGACACTTCCTTACAGAGGGGGAAAGACCTCAGTTACACTTACCCAGGAGCATTTAATGCAGGCAGCACTATACCCGGTTTGGAAAAACCCCTCATGGTAGGCTCATTCATTTTCTTATTTCTGTTGTGTTTAAATTTTTTTAAAAAATATTTTTCTTTAGTCCTTTTCATATCCCATAGAACTTTTCAAATCCTACTGTGCTCAAAGAATTAAAATGTCCTCAACAGTCCGCATTAACTATCCCAACAATTCCAGTAGGCTGGGGGAAGCTGTGAGCAAGCGTATGCTATCTACCTGGGTGGCGGACTGTATAAACCTCGCCTATGAGCAGGCGGGGCTCTCAATGGACGGACAGGTCACGGCGCACCGTGTCCAGGGCCAGGGCGGCCTCTGTGGCAAATCTGCCCTCCGTCCTGATGATGGACATCTGCTGGGCCGCCACCTGATCTTCCGTCCATACCTTCCTTTCTGAACACACTACTAAGACACTTACCCACTCCTTAATCACCTCACGTCTTGACTACTGTAACCTACTCCTTTGCTGGTCTCCCTTTGAATCATCTCTCTCCCCTTCAATCTGTTCAACACTCTGCTACGCGGCTAATCTTCCGCCAGCCTCGTCATGCCCATATTACTCCTCTTCTCAGGTCACTTCACTGGCTCCCTATCTGTTTCCGCATCCAGTTCAAGCTTCTCCTGCTGACCTATAAATGCATTCACTCTGCGGCTCCTCACTACCTTTCTTCTCTTATCTCTCCTTGCAACCCCCCTCGGGAACTCCGCTCTTCTAGCAAACTGCTTCCATCTGTGCCCTTCTCTTTTATTGTTCTCCAGACTTTGCTCCTTTCACCTTGCTGCACCTTACGCCTTGAACAAACTACCTGTGTCTGTGCGTCAGGCACCTTCTCTAACCCTCTTCAAATCCAGGATGAAAACTCACCTCTTCGCTGCTGCTTTTGGATCTTGACTCACCCAATCTCCTTTTCCTTTCCTTCCCCCTTGTTTTATCTCTGATGAGCAGGGACTGTCTCTTACATGTCTGTGCAGCGCTGCGTACAACTCGTAGCACTATACAAATGCTCAGTAGTAGTAGTAGTAGTAGATGATCAAACCAGTTCCCTTCTTCATAGCTGAGAGTGTACTTTATCCCAGGAGAACTGAGGAGAATCTGCGATGCAGTGTTGGAAACTTTGCTTCATTGATTAAGCATTTTGATGTTTGTTTGCCCTGACACAGTGATCTGCAAAATGTGAATAGCTTGTCTGCAGCAGCAGCTAGTAGTATATGAAAGAAAATTTGTCCTCCGAAAGGAATGATGTGGGATGATGATCTACAAAATTGAGAAGCTAAGCACTGAGTTCCATTTGACTTGTGTGACTGATATTTGACTGCTGCTGGCTGCAGTATTTACGTGCTGCTGACTTATTTATTTTTTTAAATGCTTTTCTATACCATGCTCTTTAAAATCAGTGCGGTTCGCAGATAACATTTTGTGCAGAGTGGGAAGGGCCTGCTTTGCACTTACATCGAACAGGTAATACAACTTAGACTGTGTTGATAGCAGGGGAAGCTATATACAGGCTATATACAATGTGGGCAGGAAGTCGCAATGCAGTTGTAGCGACATGGCTTGCTCTGAGAGCTATGTACAGGGATGTGACTTATTTATTGAGTTGTCTGTTCTTTACAGTTAGGTTGTAGGGCTGTGTCAGATGGGGATGAGTTGTTGGCCTGGGCATAGTGTAGGAGAAAAAACGTGGTGCTTTAGTGCCTTTCTAAATTGGGCAAGGTCAGTGATCGCACGGATGGTCACTGGGAGTGCGTTCCATCAGGTAGGCACATAGAACATGAAAGCCCTGTTCTTTGTCGCCTGGGTGCACTTTGTTACTTCACTGGGGGTTATTAGTGTGTTGATGGCGAAGGACCTTCTTGCTCTGGTTGCGGGTGTGGGGTGGATAAGGTTCGTCAAGGAGCTGGAGGTTGTTTTGTTGATGGCCTTGAAAGTTAAGAGTGCTACTTTGTGGATGAGTCGGCAGTAGATTGGTAGCCAGTGCAGGCCCTTTAGGATTGGAGTGATGTGGTCTCTTCTAGAAGCCCCATGTAGGAAGTGGGCAGAAGCGTTCATTGCTAACTGTAGTGGGTTAAGTGTGTTCTTAGGGAGTCCATGAAGGATCACATTGGCGTAGTCAAAGTGGGGGGTGTCTAGTGCCTGGAAAACTGTTCAGAAGTCCTCTGGTTGCAGCAAGGGTCGAAGATGTCGAATTGTCTTCATCTTATGGTATACTTTCTTGACAGTGTTGCCTATGTGCATTTTCAGGTCAAGGTGCCAGTCCAGCGTGACTCCTAGGTAGCGGATGGTGGGTCGACTCAGGAGCTCGGCGTCTCTCATCTTTAATGTTGCCGGTGGGGAGAAGGTTTGATTTCTCGTGATGAACAGCACTTCTGTCATGATGAAGTTTATCTTGAGACTCTGTGAGTGGAGCCAGTCAGTGACGGCGTCAAAGCATTTTACTAGTGAAGAGAAGTCTGGTTGGTTGATAGTGAATGGGGTGAAGAGTAGTACATCATCTGCATAAATCAGGCAGGAGATGTTGAAGGAGCGAATGATTGCACATATGGGCTGCACATATATATTGCAGAGCAGAGATGGCAGGGTTGCAGAGCAGAGATGCAATCCATCTGTCCAAGAAAGGTCAACACATCTTTGGTAGTAGACTGGCTAATCTACTGAAGAGGGCTTTAAACTAGATTCGTTGGGGATGGGTGAAGAAAGCCCCCAGGTAAGTGAAAGCCCCCAGGTAAGTGATACATTAAATACCTTTATGGAAATGGGTAACAGGGGTAACATATGGAAAGCAGTGTGTATTAATGCCCGTAGCATGGGAAATAAGATCCCTGAAGTTGAAGCTTTGGTGGGAGTGGCTGACTTGGATTTAGTGGCAGTTACAGAAACATGGTTCACAGAAAACCATGACTGGGATGTAACTATACCTGGCTATACTTTATTCAGAAAGGACAGGGTAGGAAGAAGGGGAGGAGGAGTGGCACTATATGTAAAAACTACTATTAAAGCTTTGGAATTACAGAGCTTAAAAGGGAGAGAGGAGGCACTGTGGGTTAAACTAGAAAGAGGGAAAGAAAAATCTATTTGCATTGGTGTGATATACAGACCTCCCTCACAAGAAGAAGAGGTGGACAGAGAGTTAATTGAAGACATACGCAGCATTGCTAGGAAAGGGGAAGTGCTACTGCTAGGAGATTTCAATATGCCAGATGTTGATTGGCACATTCCTGCTGCAGTATCATCTAGGAGTAAGGAGATCCTGGATTCTCTACAGGGTGAACTATTCAGGCAATTGGTAACAGACCCCACACGTGAAGGGGCCATACTGGACTTGGTGCTTACCAATGGTGAAAGTGTTTCTGATGTTGTAGTGGGAGATCATTTTGCATCCAGTGATCACCAGATGGTGTGGTTCAGTATTAGGACTAGGGCTGTTAGAATCCATTCCAAGGTAAAGATCTTAGACTTTAGGAAGACTAACTTTGCGAAGATGGGCCAATACCTCAGGGAGTTGTTAGTGGGATGGGAACAGCTGGGGGATGTAGAAAAACAGTGGGCAAAACTGAAAGGGAGTATTTTAAAGGCAACCAACCTTTTTGTTAAAATGGTAAATAAAGGCAAAAGGAACAGGAGACCGCTATGGTTTTCGAAGGAAGTAGCTGAAAAAGTGAAGAAAAAGAGGGAGGCCTTCATGAAATACAAGAGATCACAGAGAGAGGAAGACAGGCATCTGTATTTGGAAAAACTTAGAGAAGCTAGCAAAGTAGTCAAGAAGGCAAAGATTCAAAACGAGGAGGAAATAGCCAATGCAATAAAATGGGGGGATAAGACATTTTTCAGATATATTAGTGAGAAGAGGAAGGGCAAAAGTGGTATTGTCAGACTCAAGGGTGCAGGAATATGTAGAAGCTGATAAGGATAAAGCGGAATTGCTTAACAAATATTTTTGTTCTGTGTTCACAGATGAAGAACCAGGAGCAGGACCTCAGAAAACACCCACAAATAAGAACAAAAGCGAGGGACATCTTGAACAATTTTCAGAAGACTGTGTTCGTGAGAAACTAGCTCAACTTAAAGTAGACAAAGCGATGGGACCGGATGGGATACACCCTAGAATACTGAGGGAACTTGGGGACGTTCTAGCAACTCCACTGACTGACCTTTTCAATGCCTCGTTGGAGTCGGGAGTGGTGCCAAAGGACTGGAGAGAGGCTCATGTGGTGCCTTTACACAAAAGCGGAAGTAAGGATGTGGTTGAAAACTACAGGCCAGTTAGTTTAACTTCGGTGGTGAGTAAATTATTGGAAACGCTGTTGAAAGAGAAAATAGTGAGGTTTCTGGAGTCCGGCGGATTACAGGATCTGAGGCAGCATGGATTCACCAGAGGCAGGTCTTGTCAGACAAATCTGATTGATTTCTTTGACTGGGTGTCCAGGGAGTTGGACCGAGGGAGAGCTCTAGATGTGGTGTATTTAGATTTCAGTAAAGCCTTTGACACTGTTACTCACAGGTGACTTATAAACAAACTGAGCACCCTAGGGATGGACCCTAAAGTTACTGCTTGGGTTAGAAATTGGTTGGGTGGGAGGCGACAAAGAGTACAAGTAAATGGAGCTCACTCTGAGGAGAAGGATGTTACCAGTGGTGTACCCCAGGGATCTGTCCTTGGTCCGATTCTTTTTAACATCTTTGTTAGTGTTATAGCGGAAGGGCTGTCGGGTAAGGTTTGCCTCTTTGCGGATGATACCAAAATCTGCAATAGAGTAGACACCCAGGAAGGTGTAGATAACATGAGGAGGGATCTAGCTAAGCTTGAAGAATGGTCTAGAATTTGGCAGCTGGGATTTAATGTTAAAAAATGTAAGGTCATGCATTTGGGCTGCAGCAATCCAAGGGAGCAATACAGTATAGGAGGTGAAGTACTTTTGTCCACTAAAGAAGAGCGGGACCTAGGCGTGGTTGTGCCTGATGATCTTAAAGTAGCTAAACAGGTAGAAAAGGCGACGGCAAAAGTTAGAAGGATGCTTGGGTGCATACGGAGAGGAATGGCTAGCAGAAAAAAGGAGGTGATAATGCCTCTGTATAAGTCTTTGGTGCGACCTCATTTGGAGTATGGTGTGCAATTCTGGAGACCGCACCTTCAAAAGGATGTGAACAGGATGGAGTCGGTGCAGAGGGTTGCTACTAAAATGATTAATGGGCTTCATTATAAAGCATATGAGGACAGACTAAAGGATCTTAATATGTACACCTTAGAGGAAAGGCGGGATAGAGGTGATATGATTGAGATGTTTAAATACCTTCGTGGCATAAATGTTCAGGGAGAGAGCCTCTTTCAATTGAAAGCAAGTTCTGCGATGAGGGGACATGGGATGAGGGTGAAGGGAGATAGATTCAGGAGTGATATGCGGAAATATTTCTTTACAGAAAGAGTATTGGATCCATGGAATAGTCTCCCAGTGGAGGTGGTAGAGATGAGGACAGTAACTGAATTCAAAAAAGCATGGGACCAACACAGAGGATCTCTAAAGGTAAAAAGTGGACTGTTGTAGTTGTTATGGAAGGACAGACTAGATGGGCCTTGTGGTCTTTTTCTGTCATCATGTTTCTATGTTTCTATGAATAATAGGGCAGATAATGAGGAACCCTGGGGAACTCCATGTTTTTGTTGAAATGGCTCGGAGGTCGTAGAGCCTGTCCATACCTGCTGCCATCTATCTGTTAGGTACGATTTGCACCAGCTCCAGGCTGACCCATGGATTCCCTTTTTCTGGAGACGTATCAGGAGCTGCGCGTGGTTGACTGAGTCGAAAGCCGCGGAGATGTCCAAGAAGATCAGGGCATATCCTCACCTGTTGTTGTTAATCCCTGTGATCAATGTGTTGAGAAGTGTGGCAAGAAGCATTTCGATGCCATGTGATTCCCTGAAGCCATGTTGGCATGGATCGAAGGGGGCAGTGGAGTCGATGTGTTCTTGGATTTGCCATTGGACTACCTTCTCAATAATCTTGTCTAGAAGTGGGATGCTTGAGATTGGTCGATAGGATTCAACCTTCTGGGGGTCCAGCTTGTTGTTCTTCAAAAGGGGCTGGATCGACATCTGTTTGAGGCATGCTGGGAATGTTCCTGTGCAGAAGGACCGCTCCATGATCATGGCTAGGGTTGGACTGAGTTCTTTGCGCAAAGATCTTATCCAATATGCTGGACAGGGGTCGTTTGGAGCAGTGGTGGTGTTGATGGTTGCAATGATGTCCTCGATGCCTCTGGGTGATGGTGCTGTAAGCGAGTTGAGCGGTTGTAATTGGTATGAGTTGTGTCCAGGAGTGGGTTTCGTGGCTATGCTGATGTTGCTGGATTTGGCTAGAATGTAGTCTGCGTATTCCTGCAGGTGTAACATTGTAGTCTGGGTGGGCGAAGGTTCTTTCGTCAGGGTCTTCACTAAGTTGAAGAGGTTGTGAGGTTTGTTTAGTGAGCGGCGTAAGAGTTCGGAGTGGTATTCTTTCATTTTCACTGATATAGATTCTCGGTGTGTGCTCAGGTGGGCAGTGTAGGCTGCCTGGTCAGTTGGGGACTGGGTTCTCCACCATCTTCTTTCTAGTTTCCTAAGGAGAAGTAGTGAGGACCGTAGCTCTGTGGAGTACCATTGTGCTGGTTTCCTACCTCTTGGTGTCTTGTCTGGGGTGGTTGACTTGTTTGAGGTAGGTAGGCATGCGAAGGAATTCAGGCTGTTATTCCATATGGCCAACATTTCATCCAGCTCAGGCGAATCTAGTTTGAGGTTTGGAAGGACTTCGTTGAGGATCGCCTCTTTGTCGAATGGTCTGAACCGTCCTGTGGGTGAAGATGAGCTTTTGGCTGCTTTCCTAGGCAGGTTGTTGTCCTGAAGCATGGGTATCTGGAATTTGATTAGGTTGTGGTCAGATCATGGTACTGGGGTGATATCTACTTCAAAGTTGTAGTTCATGCTTGTGTCAGGTCGTGGGATGAATACAAGGCCTAGTGTGTTTCCTTTCCAGTGGGTGGATGTCTCAACTATCTGTTCATAGCCAAGTTCGTTGAGTGCTTCAAGGAAGGCTTTGGAGTGGGTATTTTGAAGAGCTGGTAGGTTAAAGTCTCCCAGTATCCAGTTTGGCCTGTGAGTGTTCTTGGGGTTACAGGCAAGGTCAATTATGGTTGCGAGGTCCTCAGTGGAGGAGGATGGTGATCTGTAGATTAGGTTGATGTTGCTGTGGCTGTTGGTTATGGTGAGTGTGTCGAGGTGTGTTGTGCTGCTGGAGTTGATCAGTTGGTATTGGAGCTCTGTTTTTGCTAGGATGAATGTGCCACCTCTTTTGTGGTTAGGTCTGTGGCAAGTGTGGATTGAGAAGTTGGGGGAGGGGGGGAAGAGTTGGTTGGTAAGGACTGAGTCTGAGTTGGTGAACTATGATTCAGTGACCAGTAGGATGTCTAGCTCAAGGTGGGTTATAAGGTCGGTGATGGCTGGCCATTTCCTGCGTACTGATCGTGCATTTATGAGGGCACATTTCAGGTTTCGCTGGCTTTGAGGCTGTGCCGCTTTGGATTTAGCGGAGTACTGGATTGGTATGTGGATTAAGTGTGGGTGTGTCTTGATATAATTCTGCTGGTTTGCAACGTGTGCTGCCGTGAAATCTCCTTCCTCGACCTTGAAGGGTTGAAATAGGGTTGTAGTTGGAGGTTGCTGCTGGAGTACAGATTCTTCTATGAGATTAAGTACACACTGCGCTATGAAGAAGGGAACGTTTTTGCTCATCTGGGGATTGTTGGGATAGTTAATGCGGATTTGAAAAGTTCTATGGGATGTGAAAAGGACTAAAGAAAAACACAACAGAAATAAGGAAAATGATGAGCCTACCATGAGGAGTGTTTCTGACCAAAGATAGTGGTTGTTTTTCCAAACCGGGTATAGTGCTGCATGCATTAAATGCTCCTGGGTAAGTGTAACTGAGGTCTTTCCCCCTCTGTAAGGAAGTGCTCTTATATTGGTCCCAACAACCTGTTAAATATAAGTAGAGATTGAGACTTTTTTGGTTTTCACTGTATCCATATAGTCAGGGCTGCCACTTCTGCGGATAGTGTTGCCAAACAAATGTAAGATATTTAAATGCCGTGGCTGGTGTTTAATATAAAAGGCTCACCATGGTGTCTGAATACAGATTCAGTTATGAATAGTAAAACAATCTCAGGCTCAAAAGGCGTAGAAATCCAGGCAAGTGCAAAATGGACTTGACTTCTGTATGTTTTTGTCATTCTTTGTTAACTACGCAGTTTTCTGTAATCTCTGAAATATACTGAAACACAAACTAAAGTATTCTCACTGCCTGGAGTTTGCAAATCTGATGCAAAGCATAGAACATTTGCTTGGATAAACTCAAACAAATTTAAGTCACTAAAAACGAGCAAAAAGCCTGAAAGGGTGGAGGAGGTTACGTTTAAGGAATGTAAATAGACCGTGATTTGCAAGGTCTCTGGTGGAAATGCACCATGGTGGAATTCAAAACAGCATGGGACAAGCACAGCGGATCCCTTTACAACAACAGGATAAAAACAAAATAAACTGAACCAACTAACTTCTCAACAAATAGGGGTGTCCTACATGGAGTGGTGGGTCCACCCCTAAACAAAGACATGGGGAGGGGTGGCCTGCACAGAGCAACAGGTGCACCTACTCTTGCCGTGTTGCTGGGCAGACTGGATGGACCATGCTGGTCTTTATTTGCCATCATTTACTATGTTAGAACATAAGAACATAAGAACATAAGATATGCCATACTGGGTCAGACCAAGGTCTATCAAGCCCAGCATTCTGTTTCCAACAGTGGCCAATCTAGGTCATACGTACCTAGCAGTTTCCCCAAGGGACACAGGTTCCACAATGCTTGTACTGGTTCAAGCATTGATATCCTGGGTCCCTTCTTAATAATGGTTTATGGACCTTTCCTCCAGGAACTTGTCCAAACCTTTTTTAAACCCAGCTACACTAACAGCCTTTACTACATCCTCCGGTAACAAATTCCAGAGTTTGATTACACGTTGAGTGAAAAAATATTTTCTTTTATTAGTCTTAAATAGTTTACCCTGTAGCTTCATTGCATGTCCCCTAGTCTTTCCATATTCTGATAAGGTAAACAATCGATCTACGTTTACCCGTTCCACTCCGTTCATTAATTTATAGACTTCTATCATATCTCCCTTCAGCCGTCTCTTCTCCAGGCTAAAGAGCCCCAACCTTTTTAGCCTTTCTTCATAGGAGTAGCCTTCCATCCCCTTTACCATTTTGGTGGCTCTTCTCTGAACCTTTTCTAAAATCGCTATATCCTTTTTAAGATACGGCGACCAGATTTGCACACAATATTCAAGGTGCGGTCTCACCATGGAACGATATAGAGGCATTATAATATCTTTTGTTTTATTTTCCATTCCTTTCCTTATCATACCTAGCATTCTATTTGCTCTCTTGGCCGCCGCTGCACACTGGGCCGAGGGTTTTAACAAGGTATCCACAATGACGCCTAAATCTTTTTCCTGGGTGGTGGATCCTAATGTGGAGCCTTGCATCGTGTAACCATAGTTTGGGTTGTTCTTCCCTAGGTGCATAACCTTGCACTTCTCCACATTAAATTTCATCTGCCATTTTGATGCCCAGTCTTCCAATTTATCAAGATCCTCTTGCAATTTTCCACAATCCTCCTGGGTTTTAACAACTTTAAATAGTTTTGTGTCATCTGCAAATTTGATAACCTCACTTGTTATTCCACTTTCCAGGTCATTTATGAATATGTCAAAAAGCAGCGGACCCAGCACAGATCCCTGGGGTACACCACTATTCACCTTTCTCCATTGGGAAAATTGGCCATTTAGCCCTACCCTCTGCTTTCTATCTTTTAACCAGTTCCTGATCCACAGTAGTACACTGCCTCCTATCCCATGACTCTTTAGTTTTGCCAAAAGTCTCTCATGAGGGACTTTGTCAAAGGCTTTCTGAAAGTCCAGATACACAATATCAACCGACTCACCTTTGTCCACCTGTTTATTCACTCCTTCAAAAAAACATAACAGATTAGTAAGACAAGATCTTCCTTGTCTAAAGCCATGTTGGCTGTCTCCCATTAGGTCGTGACTATCTACATGCTGAGTAATTTTATTCTTTATGATGGTTTCTACCATTTTTCCCGGTACTGATGTCAGGCTCACTGGTCTGTAGTTTCCCAGATCACCCCTGGAACCCTTTTTAAAAATTGGTGTTACATTGGCGATCCTCCAATCCTCAGGTATTAGAGATGATTTTAATGATAGTTCACAGATTACTGATACCAGGTCTGCAATCTCAAATTTCAGTTCTTTCAACACCCTTGGATGTATACCATCCGGCCCAGGTGATTTGCTACTCTTCAGTTTATCTAATAGTGGTAAGACATCTTCCCGATGTATCGATATTTCCTTCAATTCTTCCACACCTTTAAATACCACTTCAGTCATGGGTAACATCCCTACATCTTTCTCAGTAAAGACCGAAGCAAAGAATTCATTCAGTCTCTCCGCTATCGCTATATGTTACCCATTCCAAGATAAAGACAGAGCAACTCAAGGGTCATCATTTTTTTTTAATTTTTTTAATTTGATTTTCAAAACAAAAATACAAGTAAACACACTTGCTCAGAAAAAAGGGGGACATTCCCAGATACACCAACAGGAAATACAAAGGAATACAATACACAGAAATGAACCCCTGATATAGTCCACAATATGGGGGATCCAAGAGCAAAGAAAATAAAACAGAGGAAAAAAAATTTTTACAATAAGGTTAGATGTGATACAGCCCATATAAACTAATACATCTGGAGGCCCGCTTACACACCCCCTAGGAACCTCGACTGTTTAAAAAGGAAATTAATTGAGAAGGATACACAAAAATATAAGAATTGCCCTGTAGTTTTACCAGACATTTACAAGGGAAGGGTCATCATTTTTAAGTTTACTTACCCTCTCCCAGAACTTTGCCAAGTGTAACGACACTCCTGTCAACCATAACATCCTCAAGTTTTTGCTGAAGATCCTCACTGACTCCTAAGCTGCTTACTGGAAAAAGGAAAACATTAAATATGGAGTATTTGATGCCTTATCTGTGGCAAGAGCCACACCACAGTCTTACAAAAGAGCCCTGATGGATAGGAACGTGCACCATGGAGCTGGTAGTTTCATTTCCACCCATCAACTAGAGGCATCTGATCAACTGAGGAATTACCAAGGCAGAGGAAAAAGAAACAAAGGCAGATGAGAACAAGGATTTATTTATTTAACATGTTTTTATACCACTTTATCATTTCATTCAAAGCCGTTTACATTGTAACAAACTTGGTAATGTACATTAAACAGGGATATTGATAGCTTGGATTTTTCTGAGGCAATGGAGGATAAAGTGACTTGCCCAAGGCCACAAGGTGTGCTAGTGGAAATTGAACCCTTGTCTCTTGGTTCCCAAGCTACTCCTCTGCTCCATAGGGTAATAATTTTGGCAAGTAGCCAACGTAATTGCACTCTAGTATCCTATATAGGTCAATCTAGACCTGCATGCCCTCGGTTATTTATGGGATAATATTGAGTTTGTTGCAGTCAGTACTTTTTTAAACACTGGCTGTCACAGGTAAAAAAGAAATCCAGATATTCAGAAGCAGTACCTGGATAGCGGCTGCTGCTAAATAACCTCGGCGTCAACCACAAAATGGACTGTGGCAATATTCAGCCACTCTCTGGATTGCCAAATCTGCCTACACTTAGGATAGCATTCTTACTGGCCTAAGTTATGTAGATATTTATCTGGATAACGGCCATGAAAATCATCGCTATCCGCATAAGTGCCAGCACCTTCCCAGCTCTGCCCACGGACCACTCAGGCACTATGTGAATGCTGCTAGGCTGTCTGAGGGACTAGTCTCTCCATATACTACTGCTGAATATTCCTTTCACCACCACCTATCCGGCTAGCAAGTGTTCCTCACCAGTGCCTTTAAATAACAGACCCTTAATCTGCATTTTTATAGATTGTTGTATGGCCATTTACTCTACACACATTTTCTACTTGCTAAATGTTATACTCGAAGGGGGATCTGTGAGTTAAGAATCTGCCCACTTTAATAAATACTTCTGATTGGAGTTGACAGTTTCTTCCATAACTAGTAACACCGTATGATAGTGAGTTTAGAAAGGCTTTTGCACATGTAAAGCATGTTTTATTTAGCACTATGTAAATGATTAATAGTAGTAGTAGTACTACTATATGAAGAAAATGGCTTAGAAAGTACATGTGCTAAGAAGGCGCATGATAAGAGGCGGTGTGGAGCTGCAGTACATGCAAACAGGCAGAGAGGACACGCACAAAGCTGCACCTGCCTCAGACTGGGTTGTGAGGACTGATTCCTGCTGTACCTGGAGAACACCTGTTACAGGTGAGTAACTATGCTTTCTCCAGGAACAAGCAGGAAGTCAGTCCTCACATATTGGTCTCCCTAGCTCCAGGCTGCCGAGGACTGAACACGAAAGCACCAATGGCGACCAGTGGGGTAGCTGTGAGTTGCAGAAGGTGAGACTCCACTGAGAGACCCTGCAGGACCCTAGCGTCCAGAGGCACTATCATTCGGTAGCCTGAATACAGAAGGGTTTGAGGGCAGGAGTTGCCTACACCTCAAGAATATTACGGAGTACTGCCTGGCTAAATGCACTGTCCCTGCAGGACTCACTCTCCAGGCAGTAGTGAGCTGAGAACATATGAACTGAAGACCATGTGGTGGCCTTGCAGATCTCCATCACTGGCAATGAGCGCAGGTTGGCCACCGACGTGGCCATCACCCTCAAGCGATGCGTTGTGATCCGGTGCTCAAGGGAGAGGCCAGCTCGCTCGTAGGCAAGGGCAATACAGTCTGCCAGCCAAGTGGACAGAGATCACTTAGTCACAGGGAGCCCCAGTCTGCTGGGGTCATAAGACACAAAAAGCTGAGGAGCTTTGCGATGGGCCTGAGTCTCTTGTAAGTAGAAGGACAGGGCCCATTTGTAATCCAGTGTATGAAGTACTAGTTCCTCCTGGCCGGCGTGAGGCCGTGTGAAAAAGGTGGGGAGAACCACCTCTTGGTTGAAGTGGAAAGGAGATACAATCTTCGGGAGGAATTTGGGATGCGTGCAGAGCACAACTTTGTTCTTATAGAACCTTATATATAGTGGATCCACCACCAGGGCCTGGAGTTCTCTCAATCTTCCAGTGGATGTGAGGGCCACCAGAAAGGCCACCTTCCAAGAAAGGTACCGCAGGTGGCAAGTAGCTAGGGGCCTGAACGGTGATCTAGTGAGCTATAAGAGCACCACATTAAGGTCCCACTCTGCAGCTAGAGGGTGGAGAGGGGGCTTGAATAACAGGAGGCCCTGAAGGAACTTGGAGACCAGGGGCTGGCCCATGAGGGGTTTTCTCTCGATAGGATGGTGATGAGCAGCTATCACACTCAGATGCACCCTCACAGAGTTAGACTTCAGCCCAGTGTGTGAAAGGTGCAGGAGGTACAAGAGTTCTAATTGTACATGGCAGGAGAAGGGGTTCTCCCTCCTTTCCACACACCAGGCGGAGAACCTTCTCCACTTAAAAGCATAAACCTATCTAATGGAGGGCTTTCGGGAAGCCAACAGGATCTCCTTGACTTCTCTCAGAAGATTGAAAGAGGCCAATGCTACCCTTTCGCAGCCATGCTGTTAGCATTAGCAACCCCAGAATGGGGTACAGGAAGGAGCCCCCATCCTAGGACAGGAGGTCTCGGACTTGGGGCCAGTGGGACTGGAAGTGCCACCGACAGGGAGAGTAGCAGTGGAAACCAAGACTGCCTGTGTCACCTGGGGGCAATCAGTATAACTGACATCCTCTTGCTCTGGACCTTGAAGAAGATCTTGGCAACCAGGGGGGTTGGTGGGAATCCATAGAGTAGGCCATCAGACCACAAGATCAGAAAGGCATGTAACTTATTTTGTTTTCTGTCTTATTAGATTGTGAGCTCTGATGAGCAGGGACTGTCTCTCTTCTATGTATGTACAGCGCTTCGTATGTTGCGGCGGTTTATAAGTCTTTAATAATAATAATAATAATAATAATGGCATCTGCTGCCACTCCCTCCGGGTGCAGCTGATGTGAGCAGAGGCGAGGCAGCTCGTGTTGTCTGGAGAGGCAAATAGATCCATCATGGACCTGCCCCAGAGGTGGAAGAGCCGTTTTGCCACCCTGGGGTTCAAGCGCCACTCATATGGCTGAAGGACTCTGCTCAGGCTGTCTGCTAGGTAGTTGTCCCGGCCTGAGAGATAAACTGCTTGCAGGAGCATGATGTTGCAGGCTACAAAGGAGAGGAGGGCTACCGCATCCTGGCAGAGGGAGTACGAACCCATGTCACCCTGCTTGTTGTTATAAAACATGTTGACTTGGTTGTCCATCTGGATCAGTATGGGCCGGTGTCGCAGGGGGTGGCAGAATGCTCGGAGGGCCAGGAAGATTGCCCTGAGCTCCAGGAGATTGATCTGTAGCAGCAATTCCTTCTGAAATCAGTTGCCCTGTGTGTGGCGGTCCCCACAATGCATCCCCCCAACCCAAGAGGGAGGCATCCGTGGTCAAGGTCCTCTGAGGCGTGGGTGCCTGGAAGGGAATTTCCATAAAGTTTCACCACCAGTTGAGAGATTCCGCCAGTAGGCAGGTAACCCTGACCCTCTCCCATGGCCTGCCCATGGATTGAGTCCATTGTGAGCAGAGGCACCACTGGGCTGTCCACGTGTGCAAGTCGGCTGAGGGCATTACGTGGACTGTAGAGGCCACATGGCCCAGCAGATGGAGGAGATGAGCTGGCACTGACCGGTGGCATTGCACCTCTCCTGCCAGTTGTCTGAGGCGTTCTGCCCTGTCTTTGGGGAGGATGGCCTTGACCTGTAGAATGTCCAGCTGAGCACCTATGAACTCCAGGCTTTGGGCTGGAGAGAGGTGGGATTTGGGGTAATTGATGATGAACCCCAGGTGCTACAGAAGGAGGGTCACATGCTCTGTGGCCTGACTGGCCTCTGAGGCTGTGCCACCCCTTATTAGCCAGTCATCTAGGAAGGGGAAGGCGAAGGCCCCTTGTAGGCACAGGTGGGTGGCCACCACCACCAGGCATTTGGTAAAGACCCTTGGCGAGGAAGTCAGACCGAAGGTGCTACCCTTTAACCTGGCCTCCTTGCCAAAGCACGCTGTACTGGTAGTGCCCTCTCCTACCACAAACCTTAGGTACTGCCTGTAGGAGGGGTGGATTAGGATGTGTGTGTACACATCCTTTAGATCTAAGGAGCACAGCCAATCTTCTTGATGGAGATAAGGCAGCAGTGTTTCAAGGGAGAGCACCTTGAACTTCTCCCTCAATAGAAACTTGTTTAAGTTTCACAGACCTAGTATGGGCCTGAGGCCCCCCAGTTCTCTTTGGGACAAGGAAGTATCTGCAGTAGAAGCCTTTTCCCCTTAGATGCTTGGGTATGGGCTCTACTTCATTGTCTCTGATCAGATCTGCGAGCTCTGTGAGCAGAAGAGTTTGGTGAAGGAGGGGTCACACCGGCTCTCCTGGGAAGAACCTGGGTGGTATCTGCTGTAGGTGGAGGAGGTATCCCTCCCTTACCACTTGCAGTACCCACAGGTCCAAGGTGATATTGGCCGATCTGTGGGTGAAGGGTGACAAGCGCCCTCCTGTGGGATGGTAAAGGTCTCCCAGGGGAGGGGAGGGGAGGCCCTGCCCTGAAAGTCAAAAGCTCTCCCTGGGCTGGGTGGGAGCTGGGGCCTGGGGCTTCAGTGCCTTTGCCTTCTGAGCTCCATGGTCTTGCTTCTTAGGGTGAGAACCTTGTTGCTGGCCTGAGAAGGGCTGGTAGTAGTGACTCTGGATAAAGGAACCCTTTTTCTCAGGAACTGAGGTCTTTTCTCCGACGATTTCTTGCAGGGAAGGGATGAGGTCTTTTTAGAAAGCCTCTGGCGAGTCACCACGTAGGCCTCGATCTCAGCTGCCTTGTCAGCCATAGGTTTGTCGAACAGGTTCTCCCCGGTGCAGGGGACGTCTTGGATACATTGCTCGAGGTCAGAGAAATGTAGCCAGGCTTGGCGTCGGGCGCCGATGCTGGCTGCTGCAACTCAAGCCATTGATTCAAAGCCATTGTAGGCGCTCGGGAGAGGAACTTGGAGCAGTCCTTGATCCCGGAGGTAAGAGAGTGGATCCATTGGAGGGGCTCCCCAACAAAGCCCGCCGAAAACCCTGACAGCTCCTGGGTTAGAGTCTTCAGGTACACACCTATATATAATTCATAGGCTTGGATCTGGCAACCCAACATCGAATCCTGGTAACACTTGTGCCCGAGGGCATAGAGGGCTCTGGCCTCTCTTCTGGGCAGAACAGAGGAGTGGGTCTTTTGGCTGTTATGTTTTTGTACGGTCGACGACCATGGAGTTATGTAGGAGCTGGGATTTGTGGAACCCTGGGCTTTTCCGGACGTAGTACATGGCGTCAAGGCGCCGGCTCACCACCGGTACTGATGGCAGTGCCTCCCACATTCTGAGCAGTAGCCACTCGAGGATTGGCTGTATGGGCACCATGAGGGTTTCCTTGGGTGGAGACTCATATTGGAAGATCTCCAGCTCCTCAGTGCACGGGTCTTCCTCCTCCTCAGTCTGCACCAAGAGGGTATTGGCCATGTCCTTGACAAAGCCATGAAAGGCCACGTCCTCTGGAGGAGAATGGCACTGGGATGCCAAAGGAGACGGGTCCGAGGGAATATCTCAGTGCTGTTTGGTTTCCGGGGATGCCTTGTTGTCTTCGGTCTCCCACTTGGAGCTGAGTGGTGGCAAAGAATCTGAGGCATTGCGACTAACTGCCTCAAGGCTGGCGCCAAGGGATTAGCAAACTCCGGAGGACCAGGGGTCCGAGTCGCAAAAACTAACCGGGGAGGTCAGATGCCCAAGGAACGGGACCAGGACCTTGATTGGCACCGAGGGCTTACCCGAGGCCAGTAAAGTTTACTCAGCTTGACGACCGGGGACTCCTTTGCAGTCAGTGGCCTGGTCGTTGGGGCAGATAATGTGAATGAACCAGCCATCATTGCCTACTGCACGGCCAGGATATTCTGCTCCAGGACCGCCATTCTGGTTTCCAAGCCAGAAAGATCTGCAGCTTTCAGCGTGGGCACCAAGGATATCGGGCCTGGCACCAGCACTCTCGCAAGTGCGCCCTCGATGAGGACTATGGCCTCGAGGAACCTCACACGGTCTCTGATGGCCGAGGAATCCTTCTTGAGGATCTTGGTAGGGAGCTTCTTGGCATCGCCTGAGTTTCTCTGGGTGGTTTTACCGGGTTTCTCCAGTGCAACCTTGGTGGACTTTGAGGACTTTTTCTTCTTCTTTTCCGGGTCTGAGGTCTTCTCGGAGGAGCCACCACCGTGGGTCTCCAAGGATGTTCGGGCCTCACGGGAGGTGCTGGGCTTAGAGCTCGGCATCGGGGAGACTGGGGCTGAGTTGGACCTGGGGAACAGTTTTTCCTGCAATTCCAAACTCTTAGGTATCATGGCTTGGCATAGGTGCTGTCATGGTCCGGGTCCAGGCAGCACATGCAACATTCATGTATACATGCATACTTTAGAGAAGATGCTCATACACACATATACTTCATAAGTGAGCACCAACAGTAATTTTTATAAAAATATCAATTTTATGCTGGTTTTATAAAGACTGTATCCATTGTAAATTACTATGATACCACTTGAAGAACAATATCCACATTCAATTAGGGAAACTCCACTACAAACTACAATATAATACCACAACAAAAGGGTCCCTGTTATTTCAAAAAGAATTTTGAAATAACCGACATGGTTTGACTGCACCGGGGGACATAGTGGGGGACACCCGGATGGGGTCAATGACCCCGGGTGAAAAAAGGCGCAAATGCTAGTCGAGGCAGGCCTCGATCAAAAAAGGAAAAGGGGGGCCGAGAACAGCGCTGAGATTGGTGCCAGCTCGAGGCGGGAAGAGGAACTACTATGCAAACCGGGAAAGCTAATTTTTAAGGATAATTAGCAAGGATTTTTCTGGAGACAGACATCCGTTGGGCTCCGCAGAAAAAAGGAGACTGAGCAAGATGACACCCTTGAGCAGGAAGGGGACCACGCATGCATGGTAGCATGTCCCAAAGGCTTGCTTTGAAAGCTGGGGAAATGCTCCGCACGGGCTCGGTCGGTGCAGATGTCATCCATATGTGAGGACTGACTTCCTGCTTGTTCCTGGAGAAAAAACATTTCCGCGGCAGCCAGATTTGGGCCCGTGGATGGCCTAGTGTGCCCCTGTCTGCCTCCGGGATGTCTCCCCCGCAGGGTCCCTTGGCTCTCGCAGCTTGGCTACTCATCTTCCCCATCGCCCGACCCACAGCTGGCTAGCCAGGGCCTGGATCGGGTGGCAGGGACACCCCGCAGCCCCAATTGCAAAAATAATGCTGCTTATACCACCTCCAAGGTGGTATAAGCAGCACATCCCCACAGGCCTGGCAGCACATACAGAGCTGTGACCTGAATTGGCCTTGTACGTGCTGCCAGGCTGCCCCCACCTGTCCTGATCCCACCTCCTCCTGCCCCCTGCCAGCTCTCTCCGTCCTGATGCACAGGACGCACAGGGAGAGCCAGTGGGGGAATCGGGCGTGTTTTGGAATGGGGCCCATAGTGCTGGGCCAATCTGTAGGCAGAGTGAAGGCAGAGCCAGGAATTATAGGGAGGAGTAGCCTAGTGGTTTGGGAAAGGTACTTCAGGCCGGAAGGTCGGGGGTTCAAATCCCACTAGAGGACAGCAACCTTGGGCCAGAAGGACTGGGGTTTCTAGTCCCACAGATGCTCCTTGTGGTCTTGGGCAAGCCACTTAACCCTCCATTGCCCATGTTCCCTGTAAGTATTAGTGTATGTGTCTCATATCCCTGCGTGTTAAATGTATCCCCCAATTGTGTTGTGACCGCTTTGATTGAAGGATAAGGCGGTATACAAAACTGTCTAAATAAATAAAATAAATAAATAAATTATCTGTACAGCGGTGATAGTCAATGCTGCTCTATGGATAGCTTAGCCCAGAAAAGACCATCCTAATGGCTCTCTAGTCAGCCAATCTGTATAGCAGTGCTGAATATCCAGTTTATTTAAAGCTGCAGTGGACAGCATTAAAAAAAATGTTTACTGCCACAGCTCAATACTGACCCCTTTGTTTATACTGCTTTCAACAGAGCAGCTTTTCTGAGCACAGAGAGGGTAATTTTAAAAGCCATGAGGTGGGGGGAGGGGGGTGCAATATTCAAAGTCATTTACACAGTTTGCAGACCTGTAAACAGTGGAAATGCTGCTCTGAGTGCTGAATATCCTTGAGTAACACCATTACACACCCCAACGCTAACTGAATAACATTGGGGCATGTTGTGGGTGTTCCACGGCGGAGCAGAGGCAACACATCACTAATTGGGCAGCAGCAATTTTGAACCATTGCCCAGTTAGTGACCAACGGGTAAAGATAGGCACTGCAAAAGCTAGCCCCCCTAGCCTGTGGTAGCTAACTGGGCAGTGGCTCAATATCGCTGCTGCCCGTGTAGCAAACCTGGATATTCAACGCCGGTGGCCAGATATGGCCCTGGCATTGAATATTCAGGGTTAAGGTTCACTAGCGATGGCTATACTCTGTAGAAGTAAAAGCCACCACCACTGAATACCACCTTAACCATAGTGTGGAACTGACAGTGTTTATTAGTACTATTTCCACCAACATTTAAAGAGACCAATGAACAATCACGTCATTTCCTGCCTGGGGCACACTCACATACAAACTGCTCAGTCAGGTTATAGAACTGTGAATAAAAATTAAAAGCTGTAAAAAGCTGTCCAGTTAATTTCTGTGTTTAAGCCCTGTGGTTCAATTGTGTCCAGTTGGTTTATCCAATGCTGTTTTCTGTGCCATAATTTAAAATTTAAGTCCCCGCCTCGATGACCAGGTGGGACTCGATCTATGATTGCCAACATGAAATCAGAAAAAAATCCTGACATGCTGCACAGTGAGCCACCATGGGAGCATCACAAGCTTGGTTGTCAATCTGCTTTAATGTTCATTCATATACAATTAAAATACGTGGATGGTTTTGCCCACATATATTAATGAACAAGGGCATGTGATAACATAAATCACTTCTAACATGATGCAAATGCATGAAAAACAAATGAAAATGGGCTTGCGATAATGTAAATGGACAGGGCTGTTCTGGAGCACATGTGGGCAAATTTGACACTGATCAGACGGGGTATAAACTTTGTCACTAATTTCTTCGGGGGGGGGGGGGGATATTCAAAGGCATTTAAGGGAGGAGTGGCTCAGTGGTTGGGACAGGTTACCTCAGGCCGGAAGGCCGGGGGTTCAATTCCCACATGGGGACAAGCAACTTCAGGCCGGAGGGACTGGGGTCTCTAGTCCCATGGCCGCTCCTTGTGGCCTTGGGCAAGCCACTTAACCCTCCATTACCTCAGGACCACTTAGATTGTGAGCCCTTCGGGAACAAGGGAATAAAAAGTACCTGTTAGTATACATGTAAACCGCACTGATTCTAAAGAGCACAGTATAATAAATAAAGAAATAAACAAAAATTTATGCTGCTTGCATTCCTGCAAACTATGTAAATGCTGTTCATAGTGCTATTCAGCAGCACTAAACAGGTTAATACCACTGAATATCCTCGGTTTGGGCCGCTAAATGCCCCGACCTAAGCGCTTAGTATCGAGGCATTCCAGGGCAGCTCCGTGGGTTAAGCAGGCAGTGGTGATAGTCAGCTGAGTGGCTGTTCTAACTTTAGCTGGTTTTGCAATCCGGCCGGCGGCTGAATATCACCGCTGACTGGATTGCAAAATTGCAGTCTGACAAACCCAGATATTCAATGCCGGAATCCGGATATGGCCCCGGCACTGAATGTCTGGGGCAAAGTTAAAGCATCGTGAGGCTACTTGCTTTAAGTGTGTTGGCTGCCACTGATGAAAATCCCCCCTTCGTGTTCAACATATGCCGAACGTCCCAAGATGTCTTTCAAGACAGCTTGTGCTGAATAATGGTTTTTAAGGACACTGGGTGTGCATGTAAAAATAAAGGGCTTTTTTAAATATAAATAAATACGAAGACAGAGGGATAAGAGACAAGTCACTTTACCCTCTATTGCCTCGGAAGAAAAGCCCTGGCAATCTATTTCTGGTCATACCTTGCCAGAGTCTGCTGGGTCATCAGGAGTCAGCATTGACTTGGAGCCCAATCACTAGAGGGGCATGTTGAGGTCGTTTGGGCAGTCAAAAACAGGATGTGCCCAAATTGCATCTGATTCTGCACCACGAGAGCTAGATGGTCCTGCAGTTGCAGAATCGGGCACTTTGACGGCCCAGCGTAGCCCCTATTCTGTGCCGCAGGAAATCCAGTGTTCAGTCCGTCTAGCTCACCCTATGCTCCTGCTGGTTTGCTAGTGCCATGGCATTCCACCAGGATGCCCAGCAGGAGTGCCAAACTGCAGCAGCCTTGGGAAACAGCCTTTCCCAGCTGCCCGACCCTCTGTGCAGGCAGCCAGGGCTGGGATTGGGCAGCGGGGACACCGCTGCATCCACCCGGCCTGTTTGCTGGGGCTGTCTGGCCTCATCCCCACAGATGGAGGGACATTCCACCTCTGAGGTGGAATAAGTCCCCTGCCCATCTCTCCCCCACCGGACATAGAGGGCTGTGATCTGAATTGGCTCTGTACATCCAGGTACTTCAGTCCACCCCCAACTCTGCCCACTCCCCGCTTCTGGTCCTTCCCCTCTTGCCCACATCCAGCACTCCCTGCCTAGCAGCTCTGTGTGTGCAGGGAGCACTTGTGGATGCATACGGCCTCAGCAAATAGTGGGGCTAGACGTTCAACCAGGACATTCAACCCCACTGTTTGCATCTCTGTATCGGGGCCTTGACAGAACTTTAAAAAAATTCCATGCTAGTACTGATGCCTCTTTTTTCTCTTTTCTTAAATAAATTCACACATATTAAATAAATAAATATAATAAGAGATTGAGATTAGAAGATTTTTGAGAAATAAGATGTTTCTGTAAAATTATTTTTGAAATAACAGGGAACCTTTTGTTGTGGTATTATATTGTAGTTTGTAGTGGGGTTTCCATAATTATGTTAATATTGTTAAATGCACCATATCAAACTTTGTTCAATGTAAACCCTAAATTTTGAGTCCTTTGTAAACTGCTTTCATTCCTGAAAAGCGGTAAATAAGCACAAATCAATCAATCAATAAATAAATAAAACTGAAGTTTGGATATTGTTCTTCAAGCGGTATCACAGTAATTTACAATTGATACAGCCTTTATAAAACCAGCATAAAATGGATACTCCTATAAAAAGTTTTGTTGGTGCTCACTTATGACATTAACCCCATGTGTGTATGAGCGTCTTCTCTAAAGTATGCGCGTACATTGCAACTCTACCTTGATCTACCCAAATTATGCCCCTGAAAATGCCTAAGCAAGTTCCGCCTTAAGTAGGCATTATACTTCCCTTTGTCCACTGTGCCTATACCTCCGTACAATTTAATAGTAAGCATTTTCCAAAATGTAAAACATGGTTTACATTCAAAATTGCTTTATAAAATTACTCCTTAAGGGGCATATGGTTATGGTTATGGTAATTTTATTTGATAAACCGCCTTTCTGGAACAAACAAAGCGGTGTACAATATACAAATTAAGGAAAAGGCTTGGAGCCAGAGAAGTGGAAAGGAAATTACAATAATCTTATGAGAAAAGAAAGAGAGGAGAGACAGGACAAGACAAGAAGTGGATACACACATAAAGGGGAGAGAATCTAAGGCGGGTCACACAAGGGGGAGGGAAGGCCAAATGCTGTGGAGAAGAGGTGAGTTTTCAGGTCTTTTTTGAAAGTGTTATGATTGGGTTCGAGGCGGAGGGATGAGGGAAGTGAGTTCCACAGGGCAGGCCCTATGAAAAAAAAAGCAGAAGATCGTGTAAATTGCAGATGGGCGAGGGAGGGTGAAGGAAGGGTGAGGCGATTAAGGTGAAAAGAACGGGGTGTGTGCCTGGGGGTGTGGAAGGATATGAGATCGGCTAAGTATTGTGGAGTATTGGTATGGAGGATGTGGTGCACTAGAGAAAGCAATTTGTACTGGGTGCAGAAGGGAACAGGTAGCCAGTGAAGATGGAGGAGTAGAGGTGTTATGTGATCCCGGGGAGAGGAATGAGTAAGAAGGCGGGCAGCAGTGTTTTGGATCCTCTGGAGGCGGGCAAGCTGGGATTTAGAGAGGCCAATGAGAACCGAATTGGAGAAGTCCACCCGTGACATGACCAGTGACAGAAGCAAGGTAGTGAGGGCTGCTGGGGAAAGGAAGGGACGTATTGCTCGAATTTGACGGAGGAAAAAGAAGGAAGTCTTGGTAAGGTGAGAAACGTGGGCTTGGAAGGAAAGGTCTGAATCGAAGTGCACTCCGAGATACCGAAATGTGGAGACTAGGGGAACAGGGGTGCCGGAGAAAGAAGGTGCTAGTGAAGGGGGTGGGTTACCATAAGAAAACCAGATTGCAATAGTTTTGGTGAGATTAAGATGAAGGCAGTTTTGTGTCAACCAAGAAGCTACCGTGGTGAGGCAAGAATTTAATGGGGAAAGATCTGGACAGGAGGGGGAAGTGTGGTGAAGGAGAACTATGTCATCGGCATAGTAAAATGCCGATATTCCCGACTGCTGAATTAACAGTGCGAGGGGGGCCAGGAAAAGGTTAAAGAGCAGAGGTGCTAAGACTGAACCTTGGGGGACACCACAAGTGAGCGGGAATGGGTCGGAGGAAGGGGTTGAAGGGGAAGAAGAGAGAACGGTGCAGGACCGGGAGGAAAGAAAGGAGTGAAACCAGCGATAGACAACACTGCAAAGACCCGCTTCCCGTAGGCGAAGAAGAAGAAGGGAATGGTCCACTAAGTCGAACGCAGCAGATAGATCAAGTGCTCCAGCCACTGAGATATCCCCGTGTTCATGGGCAACGTGCAGTGCGTTGGTGAAGGCGAGTAGGATGGTTTCAACACTATGACCGGTACGAAATCCTGACTGTCGGGGATGAAGAAAGTGGATAGAATCAAGGTGGTGAGTGAGCTGCGCAAAGACCAGTTTTTCTAGAAGCTTGGAGAGGAAGGGAAGGTTAGAAACTGGGCGGTAGTGAGCGGGAACCAGAGGATCCAAAGAGGGATTCTTTAGGATGGGACGAATTAGAGCTTGTTTCCAGGGACGGGGGAAGGTCCCGGTGGAGAGACTGGAGTGAAAAATAGAAAGGATATAGGGAAGGAGTGAAAGGGAGGGAGTAAGTAGCCAGGAGGAAGGAATAGGCCTTTACTAAAGGCCACAGCGGTAGCGCATGTTTGCAGCGTGATATTTGCATGGAGCCCCTTGCTAATGTTTTTGGATGTGTGCATTCATCCCCCTGCTGTTACTGCAGTTCAATAATGTGGTGCTATGCTAACTGGCATGTGGATGCACTTAATGACGCCCACTGAGATGGTATTAAATGCAGTCGTGCTAATGGCAGCGGTGACCATTAATGTGCACCCATGATTCACTTAAGAACTTATATACCGCAAATCTTGTATGATCTCCACAGTTTACAGTAAGCATAAAAATAATACAGAAATAGTAAAATAAAATAAAATTAGAACAAATCAATTGCATAATATAAACATAATATACTAAAATTAACTGTGGCACACTGTCAACGTCCATGTTAAACTACTAACCTACCTTGTCCTCGTCCAGTCTCAAGCTAACCGGTTAGTGCAAGATTGTTAGTCCAGGGCCCTGTACTAAAAGCGCAGACCGCTTACTGCGCACTGAACCTCATGCTAGAGGTTAGCACGGTTTAGTAAACATGTCACTAAATGCATTGGAAAGCACCTTTTAAACTGATTTACACTCTTTGGATTTCTCGCATCAGCATCCTGCTATAAAATCACTCTTTTTAGGGGTAATTTTATAAGTGACTTCAGCAGGCAGAACTGCATTTTATACACTCAAGTAGATAGTTATAAAATTGCTGGTGGTATATCTGCATAAAAGTAAAACACAGCGACTCCTTTAAGGGTTTTTTTTTACTAAAGGGCATGTTCTAACACAGGGCCATGACAGTGTGGAACGATTCGCACGCTGTCTAACTTGTCTCAGGGTTGCGAGTGAGTGGGGTAGGAATAGAGAGTGGTACACCTTGTAGCACTATACAAATGTTCAGTAGTAGTAGTGCTCTGTGCAGTTAGCACAGGATCTAGACCTCACGTTAACTGCATTGGTGCTGGATCACCTAACGCCACCTCAATAGGTGGCGTTAGGTGCCCTTGCACTAAACCTGCACACGCTATGGGACAGGGCTCTGCGTTAACTGCAGGGAAATGTTTTCCACACTCCAGACAGTTAATGCAGAGGTGTTGCACCTAACGCACCATCGCTTCAGAGCTTTTGCCACATTAGGTGCAACACATAGCGCCCTTTAGTAAAAGGACTCCATAATTCTATATACATATGCAAGCCCAGAGGTGTAAAATAGAGGGAGTAGGGGCAGGATCGCTGCCTATTTCTGTATTTCATAAAATAGCTGCATATGAACTTGTAAAACTTGTACATACTGACACAGAATTACTCTTGCACTGGGGACCTTTTGGGAAGGCAATTTTAGAAAGCACACAGCCTTTGTAAAAAAAAAAAAAAAAAGAAAAAGGTGTAAGATATGCATCTATGTGCCCTCTCTGCATGGACACCCTGTTATAAAATTGCCATCTTTATTTGCAACCCTTTTTCTCTCGCTACCCCTTCACAATGTGCCATTCTCTTGTCTTCTTCCACCTTTATGTCCTGTCCCAGAAGAATTCTATCAGGGAGCCGGGAAACTTATCTATTTCCTGTATGGTCTACCACAGTATAGCCCTTGTAACCTTCCATGACCCCCAACCCTGTTTATTTCGCTCCTTTACCTCTTCCTTTCTTCCCATCTGGATTGCAAATTGTTCTTAGTTGTATCTGCACAACAAGTGTGAATCATTTCATATATTACAGCATCTGTTTAATTTGTATAGCAAAGCAAAACATAAAATAATAAAATGTATAAGGGAACCACACCATGGTAAAATCAAAGAAAACCATCCTTCCTCCTGTACAGAGAACGTTTAATATTTTAAAACGAACAACTTACAGGTAATTTCAATGGGATTCCGACTGTATGACTTGCTAGCCTTGAAATTCACTACTAGGTCTTGCTCATCAGTACTGCTGGAAGCATTCCTAAGAAAGAGAGCCAGGAGTAAGAAAATGCTCAAAGTGCCCACTGCAGCAGGGCATCTTATGTTTTCAGAGCCCACAATTTTAAGCAAGCTATATAAATAGCATCATACACTTGTTGGAAAAGTATTGAGTCATTTCCAAACTGGAGACCTAGAGTGGAATGAAAACACATTCTTTTGGTATATCTCACTTCCCTCATATTGCATACTGGACAAATTTTACTGAAGGCCAACTTATCTTGTTTGTAAAGGATGATGAGTTACTGACTATCTTTAAAAAATATTGAAGAAAGTTAAAACATAAAATGAAAGTTAAACAAAATGAGCTTGAAAGTCATAATGTTATAGGCAAAAATATGCTCATTGCTTGCTCCATTGACTTTATGGAGATAACATAAACAATGTAATGACATAACTCCCAAACAACATAATGATATAAACATTTCTTTTCATGTACATCCCTATAAAGATATGAGAAAATGAAGGGCCATAGACCATCACTTCAAAACACATGCGTTTTTTTTTTTTTATAGAGGGAAAGTACCCGGACAGCCTGCCTGCTGTGTGGGGAGCCTAGTCAGGGCATCCCGAGGCTGGTTTAGAAGGAATTTGAGGATTCCGGGCTGACCAGGGTTGGTGGCTCCGCCCCTCCTAGTGATATCAGTTTGCACTGCAGGAAAAAAGCCATCTTTGCTGCAGCATGTAGCTTCACGAATGTGATCAAAGAAGCATGACCAAAGGAGATGTTCTGCCCCTTATGTGTCGCTTCAGTACCAATTTGGTGTCTTTATTGAGGACTATGGACTATCATAAGGTAGCGGAATAATAAGAGCAAGCAGCAAACAGGTATGGTGGCTACTGGCTTGGATAAGCATGTGAGTCTGATTCCGAATAAAAGAGCCCCACATCAGTGCAGAGTAAGGTGACCAGGTATCCTGCAAACTCTGGAGAGTCTCTGAGCTCCATTGATAGAACTCCTCCTTCCCCTCTTCCGGCCACAGTGGGGGACTCAGTCTTTCATAAATGGCTTCTAGCGTTACTCCTGTGAGTACAAAATGTCCTTTTCCAGGCCCTATTGTGCTTCATTGACAGAAATCAGGAATTTAAAGTCAGCAGAAGGAGAGTCTAATCCAGGGCCAGCGCTAGGGTCTCTGGTGCCCCCCTGCAGCACCCCTCCTCCCTCATTACTATTAATGGTAGGCTGCACCCCCTCCCTCTTTTCCAAAACTCCTTTGTGAACTCTGTTCACACGATGCTAGTATTTCTCCTTCAAATCAAATATTATAACAAGAAAATTGCACTAAAGGGGCTAATGGTTGGAATACAAATCAGTACGGAGGATTAAATATTTAACATTGCATAACAGAATTAGAAAAGGGGCAGAGAAGAGCCACCAAAATGGTAAAGGAGCTGGAAGGATACCCCTAGAAGGAAAGGCTTAAAAGGATAGGGCTTTTCAACATGGAAAAGAGACGGCTGAGGGGGAGATATGATAGAGGTCTATAAATTAATGAATGGAGTGGAACCAGGTAAACATAGTACAAAGACTAGGGCACATGCAGTGAAGCTACAGTGTAGCACAGGGGTGGCCAACTCCTGTCCTAGTGCACCATGATCCAGCCTGATCTTCAGGATGTCCCTAATGAATATTCACGAGATATATTCGTATCCACTGCCTCCCAGTATATGCAAATATATCTTGTGAATATTCATCAGGGACATCCTGAAAACCAGGCTGGATCATGGTGCACCAGGGCCAGAGTTGGCCACCCCTGGTGTAGCACATTTAAGACTAATTGGAGAAAATATTTTATCACTCAACACATAATCAAACTCTGGAATTTGTTACAGGAGGATGTAGTAAAAGTTAGTGTAGCTGGGTTTAAAAGAGACTTGGACAAGTTCCTGGAAGAAATGTCCATTAGTCATTAAAGTAGACTGGGGAAATCCACTGCTTACCCCTGGGATAAGCAGTATAGAATCTGAGTATCTTTTTGGAAACCTGACAGGAACTGGTGACATGGATTGGTCGCTGTTGGAAACAAGAAAACTGGGCTTGATGGACTTTTGTCCTGACCTAGTATGGTATATCTTATGTGAGGCCAGCCCCACTAAAGGGGATAGTCCATTATCGGGCAATTGACAAGCGAGGGACCATCCTGGAAGGGTGGGGGAAGCTGGGGATAAGGGGCCAGAGCAGTGGGTGCGTCCCCATCTTGGCACACGATAGCAAGCCAAAAGCGAGCCATGGCTGAAATCACAAGCAGTGCCTGAAAGCAAGCAGCCCATGTTACAGGAAGGGCCTTTCGGGTGGTGTGCTTACCTGATCACTGCCTCAGACATGGTGCACATGATTGCTTTTAGATGGCCTGCTGTTTCCGAGTGTGCAGCCACATGGTGCTGGGTCGGCGGTGGCTTCCAGGTTGGGGCCACATGGTGGGGGCGATATTGGCAGCTGTACCAGCAACACGGGATTGCCTTCTTCTTGTGGCCAGCCCGTTCAATATCTGCTTCCTGAGTCTGGAGACGGACTGAGGCAATTTGAACAGGCCAGAAACAGGTGTGTAATGGCAGCATTGAAGCTTGGTGGCTTTGGGGGCCAGTGAAGAAGCCAGAGCTGCTAGGAGCTGTTCATTCGGCAGGCTCAATCCATGTGGCAGAGACGCATAATCAAATAGTATTTAAGGCACGGACTGCACAAGCGGAATGGCAAAACGGATGGGAAAGGAGAACCAGGTTCCACAGAGGCTGCCGAGTGGGAAGAGAAAGACCACTGGGTCAGAGGATGCTGGCTAAGCAGCAAACAGAAGGCAGGTAAGATTAAGGGACCAAGCAAGGCTGGCGTAGCACAGGGCAGAGCTGACTGGAGCAAATGGATTCCTGAGGAGGCGTCGAGATGTGCGGACAGCAGCAGTGGGCATCAGACAGAGGAGGTAGCAGGGCAGAACCATGAGAAGCCTGGGGTGTGGGACACGGTAAGGGCCTTGGCCGCAGTCCATGAAGTGGGACAGGTCCAGGCTCTGCTGTGTTCACTGGAGGATAGGCAGGGTCCATCACAGGAATGGCGGGGGCTGGCGCCGGGCACTGCAGTGGCAGATGTGGGGATTGTGCCACCCTGTGGGGGGTTTGGACAGAGGGATGAGTGCTCTCAAATATCTGACTTATTTAGGAAAAGTATGGGGCAAGTGGGGACAAGGGTGGTGTGCAGGAGGAGGTGGGGGAAATGGACTGGGACAGAAAGGGGATGTGGGGGAACAAGATGACAATGAGGAGGAGGGTGGTCAGAAGCTCCAGGCCAGCAGAACAGATAATGAGGCAGGGAGGGATGGAGCAACAACCGCGGCACAGGTGTGGGACGGGATGAGGTCAGATATGCTATGGGGCAATGTGGGGCAGGCAGGCATCATGGACCTGCTGCAGCAACTGGTCATCATGTTGTCAAAGGCCAACCCAAACCCTGGCCCGACCCGGCCCCCGCAGCCACGGTGGCTACAACACAAGGCATGTCCACGGTCACAGAGGCTGCGTGCCCTTCTCAGAGCCTATGCAGGCACTAGGAGCAGGGTGCTATAGTAGCTGTGCCTCAGGACTTGACCACAGTGGCAGTGCCCCCGCACATGATCTCCCTTCCTGAAACCAGGACAGTGGCACGGCTGTGAAGGATCCGCAAGGGGAGGACAGTGGGGTGGTTGGTGACAGGACACTTTTCTCTAAGGCAGGGCCCATGGAGTATATCTGTATCACTAGTGCCCTGGATAGCCACATCTTCCCGGCCCAGAAAGAGAAAATCTGGAAGGGCTAGTATATCGATATTTTCACTTTGCTATTGAGATGCAGTGACATTAGCTGTGATTGTGGGGGTTGCAAGGGTAAATGTAAGCTGGCTAGTTGGAAGGTGGGCAGCGTCCAGCGAACAATAGTGAACTAGTGTGCCACCTTCCGTATTCTGACCAGCATGATAGGAGAAAAGTACCCCAACCAGTGCAGATGCTTATTTAAATACCAGAAATATATTTGCGAGGCATACAGAGTGTATGGCAGTAGCACATGGTTGGAATATGATGAGCAATTCCACAGGAACATGGCAGGAAACAAGGGGCTCAGCTGGGAAATGAAGGACATAGATCTGTGGCTCCGGCTGATGACACAAGAGCAAAGAGCGACCGTGGGAACAGTGGTGCTAACACAATGGCCCACCAGGGGCACCAGGTACACAAGGAGGAGCAAACCTCCTGCAGGTAGTCCAAACAAACACAAGAAGCAGGAGATGTTGGAAGAACAGAAGGGTCTTTATTGTTCAAAAGGGAACCCCAACGCGTTTCGGCAATGCCTTCTTCAGGGGGAGTATCACTAGTGGATAATATTAAAACACAATATATAAACAATGATAAATACAATCAAAACAAGATAAAAGATGATTAAAAACAATAATTAAAACCAATAGACAATATGAAAGCACCGGCATGACATTAAAACACAAAATAATCGAATGCTATAAACATAGAATAAAGAAATAAAGAAACCAAAAGCAGGGCTGAGAGACCAAATAAGATATACAAACCAACATAGAGCAACAATAATAGAACAAACTTATTAGTTCTGAATCATGAGAATGGTGTGAAAGAACAGTGTGTCATGGACTGTGCCAGTAACTAAATGCATATAAATATGACTATAAATATAAATATACATATAAATATGACTATGGAAATGAATATACATACATATGGCTAAAACAATGGAGCTTAGTATAAATATAAAGATGAGTACAAAATACCTATACAAATAAATATGACTATAAATATGAATACGGGTACACTTAGCTAAAACAATAAAACATTGTTATAAATATAAAAACAAGCGCAATGATAACACCAAACATACACAAATTATAACAAATAGTAAAAACATATGAAATATAAAAACACATAAAAGACATCATATTGTTAATTTAATAAATACGCACATACGAACTAGCAAATAGAAAAATTAAAAACACGTAAAAATCATGTAATAAATAAATTAAAACATCATCAATCTAAAATGCTATGAGTAAAGGATACTATTAACAGAAGAACATGTCAAAACCATGTGCAAATTGATGGACAAGAGTCATAATATGGTGTACCAAGGACCGAGGAAGTATTAAATATAAATATTGCTTGTATTTAATTAGAACCATTGTGAACTGGATCATAGGGGTGGAATTGCTAATAACAAAATAAAATAAAAAAATAGAATCCTAAAAAACATGAGAGGACATTAGATAGTCTCATCCAATATGGGTGTATGAGTAAAAAACAAGGTGTGACACAAATCACATAATACTTAGTCAAGAAAAGGAGGGACTGAAGGATACATAGGGTCATGATGGTCACTACACAAACAACAATATGGAGGCATGATGTAAGTGTAGCAATGGATTGATGAAACTGATAAAAACCACAATGTACATATAAGTTAAAAGGGACAAATGAAATGCGTGTTGTGTAGAAACACGTAGCAGATGACACATAGGAAAAAACTGAAGATAAAACTGTGTGAATGAAACCAAAAGAGGAAGCTTAAGGTGTATGCAGTGGCCAGTATTCTGGAGAAGCTAAACGAAGCAAACACTGTAAAAACAAGTTTAATTGGCGTGAACATTTTTTACTTGAGCATATGGCTCACACGATAGGAAGCTTAAGGCGTATGCAGTGGCCAGTATTCTGGAGAAGCTAAACAAAGCAAACACTGTAAAAACAAATTTAATTGGTGTGAACATTTTTTACTTGAGCATATGGCTCACACGATAGGGGGATCCCATCATACAGCAATACTAGCAGCATGAAAAACACAGAGAACGAAAGATCAGAAGATCAGAAAACTTGTTTCCAGTGCTGCGCGAATTATATACAAACAAAGAAAACCTCCGATAGATAAATACAAGTGTGCGATAACGTGGCAGGCAGACCAACTTTGTAAAAATGAAAGTGCAACACGGCCAGTTATAAGAATAGACTAAACATTAAAAAACATGAACCATATGAACACATTCTAGTACATATGTGATGTGAAAACAAGGAGGCGCTGGAATTTATAACGGGAGGAGAGAAACTTGATGATGTGAGATCCTTCGTGAAGTAGATATAAACGATCACAAAAGTGTTTGAAGTACCTCTAGTACACACAACGAGTATATAATGAGAGTAAGGCACTCACCCAGACACACGTAGTCCACCCAATGGTGCCAAGGGCTTCTTGCATGTGAATAAGCCACGGTATTACTAAGAGACAAAAGAGCATAGCTAAAATATAAATAAATAGAACGTAAGTAAAAGACCACTGTGAGCCCACAACTGGAGAGATGTACCTCACGAGCAAAATTAAATGAACAAACGTGGGAGCATACCGTGCAAAATCAGACCCGTTGAAAAGCTGTATCACAGCGATCGCATTCAGATCAAATGAGAGAAATGGTCTTAGCTGTGCTGCTGTATAAACGTCGATTTTCGCGCCAAAAAGCAAGAAACCTGATACTAGGGGAGGAGTAAACAGCAGGGTGCCGGACAAGCCATGCTACTTAATAACCTACAATTGAACCTTAAGGATGAAGGATCAAGGGACCGTAGAAACAACATCGTACACATGCATATGTTGATATAACTAAGTGTTATAAATAAAATGACCAAACTAGGGAACTCAGATGAACTATACCACGGACCTGAATGTGCAAATTTATAAAAAAAATTTTTGGTAATACATATGACATACCCGAAAAAAAACCTCAAAACTATGAAACCCAAAGAAAAAAATGAAACCCAAAAAAAACACAGCAAATGAGGTGAAACCAACAGGAGATTACCCCAGGAAAACTGTTAAATCTACCTCTTGGTTTAAACCATGTGGTTCCAAAGTATTCAGTTCATAAATGAAGCATTGTTCAAACTTCAAAAGGGTTTTGTCCACATCACCCCCTCTCCAGTGCGGAACAATTGTTTTGAGTACTGCGAATTTGATATCACTAATGCTGTGATTTTTCTCGAACCAATGGGATACCAATGGTTTATCTGGTTGTTTTCTTAAAATATTACTTCTGTGCTCAATTATGCGGGTACGGACCTGTCTCAAGGTCTTACCTATGTACAATTTTGGACAAGGACATTGAATAAGATAAATGACATTAGTAGTTTTGCAATTTGAGTATTGTTGTAAGAAAAATTTGCGACCAGTAATTCTATCTGAGAAACTATTTTTAATTGTAATGGCATGTGTGCACACAGAACAGTTGCCACAACTGTAATGGCCCTTGACTGTGGGGGGAGGTCTAGAAATGGTAAGAGCTGATGGGACAAGTAAATCAGATAAATTAGAGGTACGCTTATAGGCGATCATCAGTCGTTTAGTAGCAAAGGAGGGTAAGGTGGTGAGAAGGTGCCACTCTTGTTTCAAGATGTTAACAATAGCTTTGGAAAGGCCCGAGAACATTAAAGGACAGACAATTTTGTCAGTATGTGTATGTGTCGTTTTCTCAAGGAGAGTAGCATGGTCAGTGGCGCGTGCTCTCTGATAGGCTTTCTTAATGCATGTTCCAGGGTAACCACGTTGTGAAAACCTATTCATCATGTCCATGGCATGTTGTTCGAAGTCTATGTTGTCAGTACATAATCTTTTGATTCTCAAGAATTGACTGACTGGGAGGTTATTTTTGAAAGATGGATTATGGCAACTGTCATATTTAAGGAAAGTGTTACGGTCCGTGGGTTTACGGTACAGCGTAGTTGAGAGCCCTGAATTGGATTTTTTAAATTAAAATATCTAAATAGGAGATCTCTTCCATGCTATAGTTACCCTCAAATTGTAAATTTGGGTCTAATGTGTTAAGCCATGTGTGGAAAGTCTGTAACAATGTGTCTGTCCCATTCCATATCAATAAAATGTCGTCGATTTACCGCTTCCAAAGAAGCACATTGGATTGATACGGATGACATGTTAAAAATTTAGTCTCAAAATCCGTAACATACAAGTTCGCCACATCAGGCGCCATGGGGGAACCCATGGCCACCCCTTTGATTTGCTTGTAGAAGATGCCTCTAAAACAAAAATAGTTCTCAGTCATAACCAATTCAGCCAACTGTGTAAGGAAAAAAGTCGGTGTGCGTACTGGTTTAGACCTTCTGATTAAAGTGTTGGCTAGCACCTCTAACGCAGCAAGTTGAGGGATATTGGTATATAATGATCTAATGTCAAATGTGGCCAAAATCACTTGATCAAAAGGACCTTGAAAGGCCTGTAAAATTTGTATAATGTGCGTGGAGTCTCTAATGTATGATGGTGCCTGTACAACAAATGGTCTCAAATATACATCAAGAAGTTTTGATAGAGGTTCAAAGAGTGATCCAATTGCCGATACTATGGGTCGTCCCGGAGGGTTCTGCAGGGAATTGTGAATCTTGGGGAGCATGTATATAGTAGGTATAATGGGATGAGGGACTGTAAGGAATGTGATCTCTTTCGCAGTGAGGTAACCTGCTTCCTTGCCAATATACAACAGAGTGTCAACTTTGTGACGCAGATTATCAGTGGGATCATCAAAGATTTTTACATAGTATTCTGTGTCGTTCAATTGGCGCAGGACCTCTGTTATATAAACATCTTTGTCTTGTAATGACTATGGCTCCACCCTTGTCGGCTGGTTTAATAATGATGTTGTGATTGGATTTTAGACTTTGAAGAGCCGCTTTTTGGGAACATGTCAGATTGTGGTAAGGGTTCTTATTGTTAGTTTTGTATAAACTATCAGTTTTGTTCAGAACAACGTTCTCATATGCCGAGATTATGACATTGGGTTTGGAAGGTGGGATCCATTTAGAAGGTTTCTTTACAACCGAGAGATCAATTGTATCATTACTATGTTGGTCGAAATAATAATCCATTATTTTTAATTTGCGGAAAAATTTGAACAACTCAATGTGTGTGGCAAACCTATCATGAGACTTGGTGGGTACGAAGGAAAGGCCTTTATTGAGAACTTCCAGCTCTACTTCTGATGGTTGGTATTTAGAGAGATTAATAACTGCATTTAAAGGTCCCAATCGAGGTGTCTCTTGGCCATTAATCCCTGGCTGTGCGTTCTCATCCGTTGTGGGTATTGTCTGTTCGGTGAGTACTGTCACACTGCCCCCCTAGTGGTGATGGCGTGGCACGACAGAAGGGCGTGGACAGAGAGGGGAAAAGTTTGTTTAGGGAGGAGGTTGGTTCTTATGCAGGGCCCAGGCTTCTGTAGGCCTGGTAGCCTTCTGTACTACTAACTCTCCAAAGAAAATATAGTCCGAGTTAGGGAAATGGTAAAGCTTTTATTTCCCTCTTTTGCAAAACAGGTTCTTTAGCCCAGAGTACAAAAACAACACATAAAAAGAAAATGTCCTTGCTTCAGGTAAAGGAAAACATAAGCATCGAAAACACTGTTCTCTTCACAGTACAGGCACATGAAATATAACATTCAATTCTTAGCTCACCCCAGCTATGCCTCTCTTAGGGCTCAATTCTTTCTGACAGGCAGTAATTCACTTCCATTGGAATGTCTAAAGGATCCTCTTGGTATTCCACCTGCATTGGTTCACTGCTTAGAGCGTTTGGGAGGTTTCCTTCAGGCTCTCTGCTTAGTGCTTGGATTAAACGCCAGTAGTCAGCATTGCAAGGTAAGTCCTGTATTTGTAAACTTCTCTGCTGAGGATAGTTTCGCTTGCATACAGTACTTTCTTTGTTAAGCTTTTTATTAAGTGCAGGTTTGAACCTTGTTTCAGGCAGGCCTCTGTGAGGACAGCAGGCTCTAGTGTCTGCCCCTTTCCGTGTCACAGTATTCAAACTATTACCATTATAAAAATAGCATTTACCTTTGCTTCCATGTTGCTCTCTGAAAGGTGTAGGCTGAGGTTTGGGCCTGGCAGGTCCTAGATTATCTGCTACACAGGTAGGCCTCAGGCTCTTATCAAACTTAGGCCTGGGTCTCTCTCTTATAGTCCAATTTCCCTCAGGGTCAGCCGCTTTATAAAAGCTTTCTCTCCTGGAGAATTTATCTCTCCCTTCTTTAAAATGTTTACAGTAGATTCCCGTACCTGGTTTGGCTGGCACGGTTAGGCTGGTTCCCTTGGTCAGGAGTCCTCTCCCTGGATTCTCCAGATATCCATGTAGCTCGGGAGTTGAAGCTTCCTGCACAATTTCCTGACAGTCTCCTTGTCTGTCTGAAGCTGTCTGCCAACCTCTTTGTCTTTCTCTTTTTCTCCCACCTCTTGGGCTGTACAGGTCTCCTTGCCAGTCTCCTTGACTGTGTTCTGGCTTGTCTTTTTGCCAGTCTCCTTGACTGTGTTCTGGCACGTATCCTTGCCAGTCTCCTTGTCTCTCCTCGACGGCTCTCCCGACTGCTCTGTCGGCTGCTCTCTCGCCTGCTCTGTCGCCTGCTCTGTCTCTCCTCCAGTCAACTGAGCATTTAAAAGGAGTTCTTCCCCTTCTGCCTTGGGTGTTGGCTGGAATTACGTCATTGGCTTTAAGGTGTGGTTCTTCAGACCTCCAGAGGTCTCTCTGGCTCCCTCTATGTGGTTCCTCCTGTCGCTGCAGCTGTTCTTTATCTCTTTTTCCCGTGTTTAAAACTTTCCCTTCTGCTTGCAGCTGGTCTGCGGTGCCACAGTACCTGGGCTTGTATGAACGACGTTGCGGCGACCTTGGGAACAAATTTCTTATTCCTTTTTCCCATAGCTTGTCCATCTGAAAATCCCGTTTTTTAATGTGATTATTCTCTCTCGATGGATGTCGCTCAATGGAAAATAAGGAGGCAGATGGATTAACCTGTTCCCGTGAATGGTGTCTTGTTCTTTTGATGTGTCTTTCCACTTCAGGAGTAATGGATGGGGATTTGGATCTATTTCTTACATTATCCCTAGGGGTGAGTGCCTTACTCTCATTATATACTCGTTGTGTGTACTAGAGGTACTTCAAACACTTTTGTGATCGTTTATATCTACTTCACGAAGGATCTCACATCATCAAGTTTCTCTCCTCCCGTTATAAATTCCAGCGCCTCCTTGTTTTCACATCACATATGTACTAGAATGTGTTCATATGGTTCATGTTTTTTAACGTTTAGTCTATTCTTATAACTGGCCGTGTTGCACTTTCATTTTTACAAAGTTGGTCTGCCTGCCACGTTATCGCACACTTGTATTTATCTATCGGAGGTTTTCTTTGTTTGTATATAATTCGCGCAGCACTGGAAACAAGTTTTCTGATCTTCTGATATTTCGTTCTCTGTGTTTTTCATGCTGCTAGTATTGCTGTATGATGGGATCCCCCTATCGTGTGCAGGGCCGGCCCGTCCATTGAGCAAGAATGTTCTTTGCACAGGGCCCCGCGTTTCTGGGGGCCCTGCGCAAAGAACATTCTGTTTTTTTTTTTAAATTATATTTAAAAAAAAAAAGCTGGCTCTGGCTGCCTCCGCGGCAGAATGGAGTGTCCGGCGGGGCCCCCTCTCCTCGCTGTGCCTCTCTGCAAGGGCTTTCAGATTCACGAAGGGAGAGTGTCTCCCTCGCGTCTCTGTTAAGCCCGCAGGGGCTAATGGGAAATTTCCCATCTGCCCCTTTAGACGCGAGGGGCTGATGGGAAAATTTCCCATTAGCCCCTGCGGGCTTAACAGAGACGCGAGGGAGACACTCTCCCTTCGCGAATCTGAAAGCCCTTGCAGAGAGGCTCAGCGAGGAGAGGGGGCTCCGCGGGACACTCCATTCTGCTGCTGCTGCAGCGGCAGCAGCCAGAGCCAGGTTTTTTTTTTTTAATTTTAAATTTGCCATAAGCCGATATGGGGGGGGGTGTTAAGGCAAGGCTAGGCTGGGCTGGACTGGGCTGGGCTGGGCTGGGCTGGGCTGGGGGGGGTGTTAAGACTGGGGCTGGGCTGGGGGGGTGTTAAGAATGGGGCTGGGCTGGGCTGGGCTGGGGTGGTGTTAGGACAGGGCATGGGCTGGGCTGGGCTGGGCTGGGGGGGGTGTTAAGACTGGTGCTGGGCTGGGCTGGGCGGTGGGGGGGGGGGTTAGACCGGTAATGGGCTGGGCTGGGGGGGGGTTAAGACCGGTCATGGGCTGGGGGTGTGTGTTAAGACTGGTAATGGGCTGCCGGGGGGGGGGGTGTTAAGACTGGTAATGGGCTGCGGGGGGGGGGGGGGTTAAGACTGGTAATGGGCTGGGGGGACTAAGAAGGGTAATGGGCTGTGAGCTGTTGGGGGGGTTAGGACTGGTAATGGGCTGTGGGCTGATGGGGGGGGTTAGGACTGGTAGTGGGTTGTAGGCTGATGGGGGCTGTCTGGAAATGGGGTGATGGGGGGTTAGGACTGGTAATGGGCTGGGGGGGGTTAAGACTGGTAATGGGCTGTGGGCTGATGGGGGCTGTCTGGAAATGGGGTGATGGGGGGTTAAGACTGGTAATGGGCTGCGGGGGGGGGGTTAAGACTGGTAATGGGCTGGGGGGGCTAGGACTGGTAATGGGCTGTGAGCTGTTGGGGGGGGTTAGGACTGGTAATGGGCTGGGGGGGTTAAGACTGGTAATGGGCTGTGGGCTGATGGGGGCTGTCTGGAAATGGGGTGATGGGGGTTAGGACTGGTAATGGGCTATGGGGGGGTTAAGACTGATAATGGGCTATGGGGGGGCTAGGACAAGAAATGGGCTGATGGGGAGGGGTTAGGACGTAATGGGCTGTGAGCTGTTGGGGGGGTTAGGACTGGTAATGGGCTATGGGGGGGGGTTAAGACTGGTAATGGGCTGTGGTCTGATGGGGGCTGTCTGGAAATGGGGTGATGGGGGGTTAGCGCTGGAAATGGGCTGGGGGGTTAAGAATGGTAATGGGCTGTGGGCTGATGGGGGCTGTCTGGAAATGGGGTGATGGGGGTTAGGACTGATAATGGGCTATGGGGGGGGGGGCTAGGACAGGACATGGGCTGATGGGGAGGGGTTAGGACTTGAGGTGGGCTGATGTGGTTAGGACTGGTAATGGGCTGTGGGCTGATGGGGGGGGGTTAAGACTGGCAATGGGCTATGGGGGGCTGACTGGAAATGGGCTTATGGGGTTAAGACTGGAAGTGGGCTGATGGGGGGTTAGGACTGGTAATGGGTTATAGGGGGGGCTTAAACTGAAAATGGGGTGATGGGGGTTAGGACTGGAAGTGGGTTGATGGGGGGCTAGGACTGGTAATGAGTTGGGGGGTTGCTAAGACTGGAAATGGGCTGAGTGGAAGGGGAGGCTTGAACTGCAAATAGCTGATGGGGAGGGAGCTTGGAATGGAAATGGGCTGTGAGGGAAGGGAGCTAGGACTGAAAATGGGCTGATGGAGCAGCTAGGATAGGACTGGAAATGGGCTGTTGGGGGGAGCTAAGATTGGAAATGGGCTGTGGTGTGGGCTTGAATTGAAATGGACTCATGGAGGGGCTAGAACTGGAAGTAGGCTCATGGAGGGGCTTGGACTGGAATTGGGCTGAGTGGAGGGGAGCTAGGATTTGACATGGGCTGATGGTGGGGCTAGGAAATGACTAGAAATGGGCTGATGGGGGGCTAGGATTGGAAATGAGCTGATGAAGGGACTCAGACTGAAAATGGATGGGGGAGCTAGGACTGGAAATGGGCTGATGCAGGGACTAGAAGGGAATGGATGCTGGGTGAGACTGGAACTAGAAGGGAGCTGATGTTGGGGGAGGATTAGAATGGGATGGGGCTGGGAGAGTAAAATGGAGAGGGGAAAAATATTTTGTGTGGGAGGGATGAAAAATCTACAATTGGCCGGTTATTGGGAGAGTAAGTGGGGATTGAGGATGAAGGGGTAAAATTTGTGTGGATGAAATAGGAATGAGGAAAGAGCAAAAGGAGAAAGATTACTATGTTAAAGCAGATGTAGAGAGAGAGAATGGAAAAAAAAACTAGAAGAGAGAAGAAAGAACAAATGGACAGCAGACGATGGAGAGTTAGCAGAAAACATGAAGAAACCAGAAGAAAGTGGCTGGAGCAATTGCAACTGAAAAAAAATGCACAAAAGGTAGAAAGATATCTCTTTATTTTGAATTTATTAACTGGAATATGAAAGCTCTGGGAAATGTGCATCATTAACGTCTGCGCTTTGTTTGGTACAAGAGGAAATTAATTTATAGTTTTATTTCTACAGTGTTGTTTTACATTCCAAGTTTGGCTTTTGGGGTTCCCAGTTTAATTATTGCCTTCCTGTTTCTAAATTGTGATTCCTTGTTTGATGATGGTCTATGTTCTGCATGTGTAACTGAGCTGAGGTATTCTGTTTATGTAATTCCTATTTGACATTGCCACTTGTTCTCTTTCCCCAGTATTCTCTGAAATGTATTGGTTTAATATTTGCAGTGTTGCCTTTTGATAGGTAGGGTATGGTGCTTTGTGAGTCCTGGTAATGCTGTCAGGATACGGCGGGTTTGCTATGGGTTCTAAATGGGCAGCGTTTGTAGTAGTTCCTAATGTGCCTGGCGGTTGGCACTGGATTATAGTAATATAGAAATCTTTTAGTCTTTCTTTATCCATACCCTCATTAAGAGACATGTTTACTAAAAGTTAGTGTATGGTAACATTATGCAAATATTTATGCAAATAAGGCCACTTATGCAAATGAGGCCCCTCACCGAGTCTCCGCACATGGCCCCGCACCACCCTTGGGCCGCCCCTGATCGTGTGAGCCATATGCTCAAGTAAAAAATGTTCACACCAATTAAATTTGTTTTTACAGTGTTTGCTTTGTTTAGCTTCTCCAGAATACTGGCCACTGCATACACCTTAAGCTTCCTATCGTGTGAGCCATATGCTCAAGTAAAAAATGTTCACACCAATTAAACTTGTTTTTACAGTGTTTGCTTCATTTAGCTTCTCCAGAATACTGGCCACTGCATACGCCTTAAGCTTCCTCTTTTGGTTTCATTCACACAGTTTTATCTTCAGTTTTTTCCTATGTGTCATCTACTACGTGTTTCTACACAACACGCATTTCATTTGTCCCTTTTAACTTATATGTACATTGTGGTTTTTATCAGTTTCATCCATTGCTACACTTACATCATGCTTCCATATTGTTGTTTGTGTAGTGACCATCATGACCCTATGTATCCTTCAGTCCCTCCTTTTCTTGACTAAGTATTATGTGATTTGTGTCACACCTTGTTTATTACACATACACCCATATTGGATGAGACTATCTAATGTCCTCTCATGTTTTTTAGGATTCTATTTTTTTATTTTATTTTGTTATTCCACCCCTATGATCCACCGCTTTGACCCGGTGAAAAGCGGGATATAAATTCAGTTAAATAAATAAATAAATAAATGATCCAGTTCACAATGGTTCTAATTAAATACAAGCAATATTTATATTTAATACTTCCTCGGTCCTTGGTACACCATATTATGACTCTTGTCCATCAATTTGCACATGGTTTTGACATGTTCCTCTGTCAATAGTATCCTTTACTCATAGCATTTTAGATTGATGATGTTTTAATTTATTTATTACATGATTTTTACGTCTGTTTTTAATTTTTCTATTTGCTAGTTCGTATGTGCGTATTTATTAAATTAACAATATGATGTCTTTTTATATTTCATGTTTTTACTATTTGTTATAATTTGTGTATGTTTGGTGTTATCATTGCACTTGTTTTTATATTTATAACAATGTTTTATTGTTTTAGCTAAGTGTACCCGTATTCATATTTATAGTCATATTTATTTGTATAGGTATTTTGTACTCATCTTTATATTTATACTAAGCTCCATTGTTTTAGCCATATGTATGTATATTCATTTCCATAGTCATATTTATATGTATATTTATATTTATAGTCATATTTATATGCATTTAGTTACTGGCACAGTCCATGACACACTATTCTTTCACACCAACACAGAGGATCTCTAAAGGTAAAAAGTGGACTGTTGTAGTTGTTGTTATGGAAGGACAGACTAGATGGGCCTTGTGGTCTTTTTCTGTCATCATGTTTCTATGTTTCTACCATTCTCATGATTCAGAACTAATAAGTTTGTTCTATTATTGTTGCTCTATGTTGGTTTGTATATCTTATTTGGTCTCTCAGCCCTGCTTTTGGTTTCTTTATTTCTTTATTCTATGTTTATAGCATTCGATTATTTTGTGTTTTAATGTCATGCTGGTGCTTTCATATTGTCTATTGGTTTTAATTATTGTTTTTAATCATCTTTTATCTTGTTTTGATTGTATTTATCATTGTTTATATATTGTGTTATAATATTATCCACTAGTGATACTCCCCCTGAGGAAGGCGTTGCCGAAATGCGTTGGGGTTCCCTTTTGAACAATAAAGACCCTTCTGTTCTTCCAACATCTCCTGCTTCTTGTGTTTGTTTGGTCCACCAGGGGCACCAGACAGCTGCAGCCCTTTCAGGGGGACCAGAAGTTTGGGGGCTGGGAGGGTACAGGGCCTCCTTTACCAGCTCACAGTGCCCGCAAAGGAGTCTGCAGACTGTTCAATGGGAGTTCTTGCAGATTCAACATCAGATGCAAATACCAGCATGCATGCTCAACTTGCAGCGAAAGACATCCCTAGACCAGATGCACCAGGAGGCTGGGAGGGGACTCCCAGAGGGGTCATTGAGCTGGAAACTCTCTGCAGGGCCCCCACGCTGGTCAACATGGCCGAATTGTGGCATTACTTGGCAGGATACGACAGTGGTAAGGTGACTTGGCTGGTCCATGGGTTTGTACATGATTTCATTATTCCATATAATGGCCCCCTGTGACCACAGGCACAGGCAGTGGGCAATCTTAAATCAGCCTTAGATAATAGAGAGGAAGTACAGTGGAAACTCAACAAAAAAACAGGCTCTCGGGAGGGTAGCAGGCTCATTCTTGGACAGGCCTTTCTCTAACTTCATCATATCACCGCTGGGACTGGTACCTAAGAAGGAACCAGGCGAATTCCAGCTCATTCATCACCTATCATATCCTGAAGGGGACTCGATCAATGATCACTTAGAACAGGTGGTATGGTATGATCGGTACAGTATGCATCCTTGGACCAGGCTTTAAGCCTACTAATGGCACACGGCCGCGGGGCTTGGCTGGCCGAGATGGAAGTGGAGGCAGCTTTCCAGCTGCTTATAATCCACCCCTTGGGATTCCATTGCTGAGTTTTCATTTTGGGGACTTAAACTACTTTGATAATGTCTGCCAATGGGATGCTTGATGTCATGCACATTCTTCGAGGAATTCAGCTCAGCATTGCAATGGATAGTGGAAGGAAAAATCGGTAAGGGGAAGATTATACACTACTAGGAGTGGAGGAGTGGCCTAGTGGTTGGGGCAAGGTACTTCAGGCCGGAAGGTCGGGGGTTCAAATCCCACTAGAGGACAGCAACCTTGGGCCGGAAGGACTGGGGTTTCTAGTCCCACAGGTGCTCCTTGTGGTCTTGGGCAAGCCACTTAACCCTCCATAGCCCATGTTCCCTGTAAAATAGTTATCTCCAAGTTATAATGCCCTGTTCAATGTAATTTCAGTTTGTTCAATGTAAACCACACTGATGCAGAATAGCATGGTATATAA